>JAMZAV010000917.1:0-404103 GCA_024449915.1 Sweltsa coloradensis | reverse complement strand
GTTGGCGTGGGCAGTTCTTAACTAACATTATCATTGTAGATTGGAGGGCCTACAGTTTGGTGGTAACTTTGTAAAGTGTAATTCAAAGATCTCACATTCACGATATCGCTCTGTTAGGTTAGTTATTTACTTATTTATTTATTTAACGTCTATCCTATTCAGTTAATAACTGATGTACAAAGGAGGACAGCTAACTAAATCGAATACATAGATGCAGTCAATGAACTATAGTTAAGTAAATATTTGAAATAGTAATATTACAACAACAATGTATTAATAACACAATAATTTTGAAAACAAATTCTAAAAGGGTAGTACACGTTCTCAAAACTAATTAACATTGAACCTTTTTATATAGTTCGTATGTAGTGCATTGTATACTATCCACGGTCCACCTATTCTAATTCCTACTGTCAACATCTCCGCCAAGAAAATGTTTTACTTTGTTAATTAATTTTTAATTATTTAATTTAATTTAATTTAAAGTTTTAAACAAATTGTAGAATGAAATATAATTTAGCCGAATTACATTTTTAAAATTTAAAATTTATTGGATGAGCGTAGCGAGCGTAGCGAGCGAAGCGAAGATTCCATTCTACTACACTGGAGAAAAAAATCCGGAATGTTTTTTTTTTTTTCTTTTTTTTTTGTATTTTTGTCTGTTTGTCCGCACGATTCCGGCTAAACCGAGACTCCGATTGAGATGAAATTTTATGGAGGCCTTCGAAATCTCTGAACTTAGAACTGCCACGTTTTTGAGCGCAATCGGAAAATTATTTCTCATGAAAATCGCAATTTTACGATTTTTTTCGATTTTTTTTAAATTTCTTTGACTTATAACACCTACATGCTTTATCCGATTTTAATGATTTTTGCACAGAACCTTTATTTTATGAATATAGATATTCTTGTGAAATTTGAGCGCAATTGAAAAAATATTTATCATAAAAATCGAAATTTTACGGGTTTTTTCTTTTTTTAAACAATTCTTTGACTTATAACACCTACATGCTTTATCCGATTGTAATGATTTTTTCGAAGAACCTTAATTTTATGAATTTATATATTAGTGTTAAATTTGAGCGCAATCGAGAAATTATTTCTTTAAAAAATCGCAATTTTACGATTTTTTTTTAACAATTACGATTAATAAATTAAAAATTTTAAGTTAATTTTTAATTTAATTTAATTTAATTTAATCAAATTTAAAAAAATTCAACTTAGTAATGATTTTTCCACAGAACAACAGAAAATTCACATAACACATGGCAGCTCAATGCACCAATTACGCTCATCCAACAACGGGCGGGACTTAAGCGTTTTCCTAGTTAAATATATTTCATACATTTTTAGGTTGCTGAAATCAAATCAAAATTTTTCCCCAGATCAATCAATCATAACGTTGTAGGGCAAAATAAGTTATTTATTTTCTCGGTAAGCCAAGTTTGCAGCCTGGAAAATACTGTTTCTATCTAGAAAACCTGCAGAAGTCAGGGATTGACTTGACTTTCAACGTCTCCGTCAGCTAGCCCCTCTCCGTGCCTGTATCTGACCCCCCCCCCCCCCCCCCCCACGTCTGCAAGGAAGCTAATTTCCACACCAGGCTTTACTCTCGCCAGCTGGAAAAGCCACGGGATTTTCTTCTCGCGCGAAAAAGAATTCCCCTGTTCGGAAAATCTTTCTTTGTGTTTTCCCTCCCCTAATATAGGGTGTGTTATATTATTGCCGGGGTAGTTTCTCGCACAGTTAAATCATCTTTCCACACTGCTCACGGGGGTGGAAGTTTTTACCGACGCTTAGGGGGTGGAACTTAATTCTACTTCGAGTGGGGGTGGGCTTTAAAACACGGGATGAATTTTATCAGGGATTTTACTCTGGTTGGTAATAGTTTTTATGGGGGCCTCACTTAAGGGGGGAATTGTTGGACGTCGTTATTCAAATTTGGATTTATGTTGTTTTTTTAGTGGAAGTGGGGTGAAATAGGATAAGGGTAGACAACTGTTTTAAAATTTAAACGAGTTCTGTGAACTGGATTCAATGTGTGTGACCTGTTGTGGGGGGGGGGGGGGGATAGCGTATGTACATACACTCACTGTATATACGATATGCAACAACTAAGTGCAAAGTCACGTTTCATGAATCATAACCAAAGAACGGGTTTTTAATTTCACTTGTTCAACTCAAAAGAGTGTTTTATTTTAGTGTAAAGTTCATCCGACTAGACTTGTAATTGAATTAAAAAATTCTTTTTACAAATATGAACTTTATTTTCAGGGGGTTAAATTTACTTTGTGAGAGTTTTATTTATTTTTCAAATGCATTCGCATTTAAGTATTTTGCTTTACTTTTCTATTGGAATAAAATTTTAAAGTAACTAATGTTTTTTACCCCAAGGGTACTTTGTGTAAAATAATATTTGTGATTATAACGAGAACTTAATTAAAAACGGTATTAAATTAAATTTTTTAGCGCGGAAAGAAAGAAAAAAAAGAAAGAAAGAAAGAAAGAAAGAAAGAAAAGGAAAGAAAGAAAGAAAGAAAGGGCCTTCACAAGCCAGAGGGAACTAATAATAGTGGAAAACATGCAAAAAAAAAGTGATTCCATAGTTTGACGAGGTTGCTTTTTAACTATAAACGGCAAGATTTTTTTTTTAATATTGAAATTAGTTATGTTGGTATTGGCAAAACTCATGAAATAATAATTCAATATTTTACCAATAAAAACGATACTAAATAAATAACTTATTTGAAATTTTGTACAGATTGGAGAAGGGTTGACAGGTTGGGAAAGCATAGAGAACATGAAGCCCAGCCTGAAGGGCTGGGGAGGACAAAACTTTTCACCTGCTGATGACAAATGCAGCTAATTTAAAGTTTTGTTGTTTTAAAATTTTGTAATGAATTTTTGGATGAGCGTAGCGAGCGAAGCGAAGATTCCATTCTACCACACTGGAGAAAAAATTCCGGAATGTTTATTTTTCTTTTTTTTTTTTTTGTATTTTTGTCTGTTTGTCCACACGATTCCGGCTAAACCGATACTCCGATTGCGATGAAATTTTATGGAGGCCTTCGAAATCTCTGGACTTAGAACTGCCACGTTTTTGAGCGCAATCGAAAAATTATTTCTCATGAAAATCGAAGTTTTACGGGTTTGTTCTTTTTTAAATCAATTCTTTGACTAACACCTACATGCTTTATCCGATTGTAATTATTTTTTCACAGAACCTTAATTTTATGAATTTATATCTTCGTGTGAAATTTGAGTACAATTGAATAATTATTTCTTATGAAAATCGATATTTTCCGATTTTTTTAAAACTACGATTAATTAAAAAAATTAAAAATTAAAAATTATTTTTTATTTAATTTAAATGAATTTTTAAAAAATCTTCAACTTAGTAATGATTTTTTCACAGAACAACAGAAAATCCGCAACACAATCGCCAACACTTGGCTACTCAATGCACCAATTACGCTCATCCAACAACGCTGCGGGACTTAAGCGTTTTCCTAGTACAGTATACACACCTTGGCCATGTTTTGTGAAGTTATACGGAAGTTTAATACTTTGCCAAAGCCTTTTTATGTTTTGTTATAAACCATTGTTGATATCCTATTGAGATAAACGCGCACATAGGTTTAATTTCCTTGTCTACAGCGAAGAACAATGCCAAGCTTCGCATATAATCTAATCTAATCTAACAGTTGCGTCCTGCCCCCGGCCCTAGGGGTAGGTGGTAAATGCCAACTGTTGCCGGCTCCCTATCCAACATTGACCGGGAAGGTGAATGTCTCTGTTAGTTGGTTCGTCCTGAAGGACTTAGTCCCCCCTCCACCCCGTGAAGAGGGAATAGGACACATTTGCATTTGGCAAATAGCTTTTCACTGGGTTTTAGAAACCCATCTGAAGTCCCTGAACTGTGCATAGCTAGTAGACTTAGCACAAATATATGGACAGGTCTACAAACCCGTAGAAATTGGGAATGGCCCGCAAGATTGTCAAAATAATATATTGTTGATCAGCCAGAAAATTTAATGAAAATTGTTGATTTTGGACTTTAAAAAAAAATCGGAAGAATTTTTTTTTTCATTCATAGAAATGTGTAACTGAAGAACCTTTTTTTCTCCTTTTGTGCAATTGTGCAAAGTTTAGAACAACTGTGATGCCAGTCAACCGAGGGACTTTAAAATTTGCCTAAAACCACTGTCCTACCCCTTCCAATTCAGCAGTCGAGCCCTAGTAGGCCTACTACAGATAACTAGTACTATAGTTGGAGCCACTCCTATCCGTGCAGTGATTCCGTCACCCCCGTCTCGCTTGCCCACCTCTATCCAGGTTGTACCCCCCCCCCCGGCCCGCTACAACCCCTCCCCCCCCCTCCCCACCGCCCGCTAAGCGCCGTGTTTTTATTACGCAATCTCGCTGCCTTCAAAAGGGTCACACGAGGCGGCTTATTATGCCGTGCGAGGGCCATTTCAAGCCGCCAGGGAGCATCGTGTTATTTTCCTCCCGTCTTCATGGAAGCGACTATTAATTACCTGTGTCGTCGCCGTCTGTGCTACCGGGGGGGGGGGGGGGGGGGAGATATTTTATACGGGGAAAGGTTAAAAGATGAGCGTTTATGTTTTATATATTAGCCCAATCTACACCATGTAAGAGGTACATGAAAATAACATTTTGAACTATAGACGCTTCCGAGACAAAAACATTCTTGAGAAAGCTCCAAAGTGCTAGATTTTTTTCTGAGTTAAACGTTCGGCTATGCTTACGTTTATTCTTACTTCTTGACGATTATTTCAATTAAGTTGATTTTAGGAAAACCCTTTTGTCAAATTTTGTAAGTGAAATTGCAAAGAAACCTCAGTCAAAAGTTGTTGAGATTGATACAAAAATAAATACTACAAAATGCCCTTTAAAAACTCTGGTTCAAAAATTAAAATGCTTTATATATTAAATTCAAAATGTTAAATTGTGACTTATCTCTGACTGAACTCCATTATCTTTTGTAATCGTGCATTCATCTGTTGTTGAAATGTCGTTGTTGGTGGAGGTGCCGGGTCTAGCGAGGGATTCAAAAATAAAAGTATGTTCTGTTTTTGTGTTTAAATGTTGTTGGTGGAGGTTTCCGGGTAATAACAAGTAAAGTCTGCGTGGACTCCCCGACCTTCAGAGTTAACCTAAACATTCTGTCTCATCCTTGTTGAAGGGCAACCACGCATGCCAACCTAAGGTTTTGTTCGGTTTTTATCGTGAGACGAGACTCTCATATACGGCCGGATAGAAGGGGGGTTCTCCCCCCTATTTTGTTCGTCCCCACATATTTTTAAGCATCGACCTGCACTTCAAACTATTTCATTGGCAGTCGAGCTCTGTTTATAAGATATTCACACACTAGATAGTAAACATATCGCTTTTAATGTCACTGTACAAAAAAGAAGAATTAATAGCTTCTCTTGTAAATGGGTCTCGCCTTGGCTCTGAACCACGTCTAGTTCCGCGAGTACAATGAACACAGTATGGATCGTGTGTGCTCGCCAGCCAGAGAAACTCAAAGCAATTAAACTGTTCTTCCCCCGAGCTCGCTGTAAACCGCGCGATCATTCAAATAACTTCCGGCGAGATTTTTTTTTTCTACCTCGCTGTGTCGAGCGGTTGACACGAGGAGCTAACCTCTTGTTTTGTTTCTAAGTGCTTTGGAAGAATTCGAAACTTGCAAAGTGCGTTCTTTAATTTATCAACTTGTCGTCGACTGCGAGGACGAAGCGGCGAGAGCGTAATTGGATAATACGGTTAAAAGAACGGCGGGAATTGCAAAGCGCTCGGGTAATTGGGTTTGTTTCTGTGGTGATGCGGCCGACAATACCCCCCTCCCCCCCCCCCCCCCCCCCCCCCCCCACCCCGTAACAGAGTTGCGACGCAGTTAGGACGGAAAATTGAAGCGTGAAAGGGTTTTATAAACTTATTGTGCATGGTAGAATGTGGGCGCTCGTCATTTGTTTTTTCATCTCTTTCACTTGTTGTCTTGTAGATGTGGTCTGGGTTCGAATCCCGGATCGTGTATGGAGAATTTCATCTATCTCTATGACCTATTCGTCTCGATTAATTAGTCGTTGCCAAAATTTCACACGTAATCAGCTCAATTGAATAAAATAAATAAATTCTTATTTAGAGTCTATTCACTCAAGACATTAAGTGCAGACTAAGCCAACCCCGTTGGCTCCGACACTATCGACGAGCGAACAATGACCAACTAATGATTTTGACTTCTAGATAACCTACAGGTAAGACATTTCTTCATCCTGAACTAATCAGATCCAAGAACACAAAGATCTTCTAACATTTTAGTCATATTCATCGAGGCTAATTTATTTCATTTCATTCAGTATACACCGACAGATGTAGCACAAACGTAACGTACGAGGTTCTGATTCGGGAGGTCCTGACTTCGATACCTGGCATCTGTGATCCTAACTGAATGTTTTCCCAAGGTTCTCCTCTCTCTTGTTAATGCGAATTCAAGGGATCGACATTTTCTTCACAACTATTCTACACCTGTAGTAAATGATGCGATGAATGAGGCATAAATTGTCCCTGGGCTTCCTTTGTGAAGAAATCATTTCTCTTGAGTATATGGTATACGTATGTAGGCCCTGCAGACTTACTTTCGTCAATTCTATCTACATACATATTAAATTAAATGTCCCCCCCCCCCCCACTGAAAATTAGTTCTGTGATTGAGTGGGTCGACTCTAAATACGAACTAATTAATTTATACAATTAATTATTACTAGAATTAATCTAAAATTATCAAGTGAGAATATTTCCTACTCGTAGTATATAATAACTGCCAGTCTGTCACCTAGTGCCTAGTAGAGAGGTGTGAAACGTCATCTCCCGCCTGGTTCTGTGGATGCAGGGAGGGGGGTGAAGCTAACCCTACAGCAACAGTGTAATGTAATTCCACGTGTTCAGCGACATCAGTAGGCTGGGGTTGCAGAATATGACAGACAGGGCTTGATCCAGTGTTTGTTAGTCGCTGATTTGATTAGTGCGAGTGACTGTGAGTGAGGTGGGGCAGATTTAATTCGTTTTCATGTTGAGCGGTGATTAATTTGATCAAGTCGTGTGTGTGTGGGAGTGAGAGAGAGAGAGAGAGAGAGAGAGAGAGAGGGAGTGGATGTATGTGTGAGATAGGGAGAGAGAGAATGAGAGAGAGAGGTAGGGTGGGTATGTGTGTGTGAGAGAGGGTGAGAGAGAGAGAGGGGAGGAGAGTGTGTGGGAGAGAGAGAGGGGGGGGGTGAATGAGAGAGAGGGTGTGTATGTGAGAAAGAGAGAGAGATGGGAGGAAAGAGAGAGAGGAAGTGAGTGTGTGAGAGAGAGAGAGGAGAGTATGTAGGGGAGAGAGGGAAGGAGAGAGAGATTGAGAGGTAGGGTGTGTGTGTGTGTGTGTGTGAGAGAGAGGCGGGTTGTCGGGGGTGGGTGATGGTGTCAAGGGTTGTTGGCTGGGGGTTGATTAGGTTGAGCAGATGATGAAGACTAATATGACCAATCTTGTTGGGAAATACGCACTCCCTTCATAACTTTTATGGGAATTGCGTGCCTTTAATTAATACCATCAAGAACTTGTAACTTCTGAAAGTTGCGAACTCGGTTAACTTTGTCGTCGAACAGCCTGATATTAAGGGCGACCCTCCGCTAGATTATTGAACGTGCTGATCGGTTACTTCTCACGGGTTTGAATAATTATTTTTTACTAGTAATATAACTTTTACATTGTCACAAGAAGATGGTATGATCATGGATTTACAAGGCCAGTTACTATCATGGTATTGTTGATACTTTCCTTTCTAGACCTTATTGCCTGATTAATTTTGATAATTATCTGGTTATCAAAATTATCAAAATTTTATTGTTATTTGTTGTTCGTGCCTAACTAAATATTATTGGATTTGGATGATTGTGAAGGGATGTCCGAGGGCTGTTTAATTGGACTCAGTCCCTTTCATGAAGAAGAAAAGAAGAACACCTCGGAGATGAGGATTACCGGAGGGGGGTTTCGAACCCGGGCTATCTAGAACCAGAGTCTCGCGCCTTACGCTTGAGCCATCCCAGTCGGTTGTCTTTCTAGTGCTTTATTGAAAGTAATCGTGGATTAATATGCGACGAGATTCTTATCATTATTATCAGGTTGTTCATCTTCATCTCGAGCTAATCATTTGTCTTAGTCGACGTCAGCTCTGTAGCAAGAGATCGCATCTCACAGTTCAAACTTATGAATAAACAACGACTCTGGAGAAATATCCCCCATCTCAATTTATTCACCCCTTGATTTGCTCTGTGCCCTTATCACCGATATAGCGCGAGATCCTAACTGGGGCTAAACGATGTCAAGAAGCGGGGACTGGTAATATAAGTCTTATCGTCCTCATGGTCGTAACCAGCAAACTCTGGTATGATGCTGTGAGCCCAGACGTAGCATCGACATCTTCTATCAGGATCAGACCCCTATTCGTCAAACTGAGATTGCCTCTTGGCGCTTTAGACTGTTATTACTGATTCTCGGCGTTGTGGAGTATCATAGGTACATTTTATATATATACCTACCTACCCACCCACCTACCGAACAAGCGCGAAGCTACTTAAGAGGGTACGCTGAGCTTGGCCCAACTCAAATGCGCGCAAACAGGTGTTGATGATTTCTTTTCTGCTGAACGGTTGGTAATATCATTACCAAATTTTGAATGGATGTTAATAAAGTGCTTTTATATTGATATCCGTAATTGGTTGCACAAAATAAGCGTTAAAGATCCATTGCGAGACATAAGTTCAAAACGTGAAAAAATGGGAAATCCAAAACATGGATTACAATTCTGGAAATTCCCACCAAACCGTTTATCTTACGACAAAACCAAATTAACCTGCGCGTTCACATTGATTTAAACGTTGGGTTCCATTATGCAAATATGAGTTTTAAAAATTTGTTCACTTAGAATAAATTCACGAAGTTGACCAAAATTGAGTAAATTTTGGTGATTTCACTAAATTTTAATTCAAAAACAATGAATTAATTTAGGAATACGCATAATGGATAACATAGATTTATTCTTTATAAACGTTAGTGTGAAATTTGATAATGGTGTTATAAACCGTTTACCCAAAAAATCCAGAAAGCTGCGCGCTTAAACTCGCCTCCGTTCTAGCCTCAGCATACCCTATTAATCAACAGATTGTCAAAGAAAAATACAAAAATCAAATAATTCGCTGTGTGTTGATCTTTTTGGTGGAGGCGCCGGGTTTAAAATGGTTCAACTCGTAATTGCGCATTCAAAATGGTGGAGGTGCCGGGTAGCCTTACCTCTTTAAAATGGTTCATCTCGTGATTGCGCATTCAAAATGGTGGAGGCGCCGGGTAGCCTTACCTCTTTAAAATGGTTCAACTCGTGATTGCGCATTCAAAATGGTGGAGGTTCCGGGTCATATATTTTCAAACTTTCTGGGGTGTTAGACACTCCATTCTTACCCCCAGAGTAACCAAAAACATTCTGTATCATCCTTGGCGAAGGGTATAGCTAACAACAACAAAAAATTGCATGTCAATCAGACGTAGTGTTTGGTTTCTATCATGAGATTTGCATGGACTGGAAATGATGCTTATCTGGGAGCTTCACACCTTAATTTAATGTATCTGTATCTATCTTATCACCTAAATCCATTTTACGAAGTTTCTATAATCAACGATGGGAGCCATCGTTGTTAAATGGGTCTGATGGGTGTACCCACATTGAGTTTATAAATATATTCAAAATCATGCTGGCCGCAGTGGGTCATACGATGTGGGCGCAGGTCTCCGAAGCGTATTACTCCAAGGGACGTGGGTTCAAACCCGCATACGGCATGGGCTTTTGTAATTGCCCTTCACCACTCATAGTATCGTGTAGCAATATTTCAATACTATAAACGTAGCAGCAAAAATCCAATTAAATCCTTGAAACACATCATGTTGTTGGCCTCAAGTTGACGTATGTTTTCCTTCTCGTTCCAGCATCCTGTTCGCGGACATTGTCGGCTTCACGGTGCTGGCTTCTCAGTGCACTGCTCAAGAACTGGTGCGTCTGTTGAACGAGCTGTTTGGAAGATTCGACCAGCTAGCAAATGTAAGTACCCTCCATATCCCACAGTTATCTAGGTGTACTTGCACATGGATTTATTTCAGAAAAATTACCAAGTTAAATTATGCATGGCTGCCACATGGCATAAATAAATAAAACTCATTATCTATTGCAACAATGAATTTTTATCTAAATTCTCTACTTTTGTGTTTCTACCCTGTCTCAACATAAACTTAATTCTGAATATCACACTATTTGATTTAAGAATCAATGGAGCTCCGTAAAATTAGTTTCAACTATAAAAATATGCTTAAATAACTAATGTAGCTTAATTCATTTTATAAAATATTTATTTCTGGAAATTTTGATAAGTTTTGAGTGTTTCAAACAACTTTATTTTTGCTAATTTATTCTAAAATAAAATATAGGTAGCGTGTTTGCTAATTGCCGCAAAATATTTGCTATTTGGTTTGGTTTATTTAGAATCAACAAACATATTCTATTGGGACAACATAGCGATTTAGCAAAAAATCTGGAGCAAAACCGTGTTTAACCCAGTGGTTTAACATATCAATTTCATCAAAATAAATGATTTCACTACAAAAAAGTTCATGGTGACTTAATCATCATACATTAAATTACACCCATTTTAGGCCTTTAGCTTGAACAACCCGTTTTATCCACCCTATCTCTTCCTTATTTCTCACCCTCTTATCAACATTACTACGAACCATCTGCTCCTTCATCACATAAATTTCATCCGTTAACCCGTGCCGTCTCCCCACGTATTCGTAGTCACGTAATAGCAGCTAATTACTATTTACTCTGCGGTGTAATGCAAGCGCTACGCTCCAACTGGCCCGACATGTACTCAGTCCTAGTCTTAGACCAATTCTCAGTATTGTGTTCTAAAGTATGCCGGGAATTTAAATTAACTTCTGTTTAGTTTTTAGATCAGCGAGTGAAAAAGTGGTGTTAAAATTCCTGAACAAGAACGACATGAAAAATGTTACTAATGCATCTTCTAAAGTTAGCTGAAGTCTTCAGTTCGTGTCTGCTATGTTTATAAAGTGGTTCTGCGAGACAATGCATACAAGCTGTAGTTCTTGGTTTGCTTTCATGTATATTGTGACAGTTTGCTAGCAATACTCCTTTGTACTCTGTTAATGCTAGTACAGCAGGGAAACTTAAAGATGTATTCACTGACTTTAACATTCTCAATTAATGCAATGCATTTTATTTTAGGCTTATAACGCATCTTAATATAAACACTAATAATATATTGAAATACAAGTTAGAAATAAGTTGATTTTACTTTTAATGTGGCAGTTATTTTTTTTATTCTGTGTATGTTTTCTTTTCTTTGTTATTCTTGGGCATGCAGAGTTTAATAACATCCGCTTGCCAGGCCTGTCATGTCCTCTTCTCCTTCTATTTCATCCTCTTCTTTCTTGCTTCTTACCACCAGCTCTTGCCATTTCCTTCTGTCCTTCCATAGTCGTTCTGCTTCTACTTCTTCCCAACACTCTCTCTCTCCCCCTTACAATAAAGACCCTTATCTATCTATCTATCTATCTATCTATCTATCTATCTATCTATCTATCTCTCTCTCTCTCTCTCTCTCTCTCTCTCTTCTACACCATTTATTATTTTGTTCTGCCACTTCTCTCTTGGTCTACCAGGTCTACTAATAATATATATACCTATCACTACTCTTTCTTCCAACATCATTTAGTTGGGTAAAGGGGTGTGTCCACCGATTGATCTTGGGCATCACCGAATCAGCACCGGCCTGCCAAGCTAAGCAACTCATCTTCTTCCTCATTCTCTTGTCGCAACACCAGCTCTCTCCACTTTTTCCTGTCCTCCCACCATCTTAATAATATATATACTATATCTTGACCCCTTTTTCAACATTAAATCAGGTTGGAGGGAGCAGTATCACACTACTCCGTTTCTTGGGCTAACATCTTCGTTGTCGGCTAGTCAGGCCTGACACAACCACGTCCTCAGCTTCTTCCTCGCTCGCCTCCTCCACTACCAGAGGTCTGTTTAAGAGCTCCATCTCTCCCGGTTTTCCCACAGTCTTTCTGCTTCCACTTCGTTCCATGCCATTTCTCTCTTCTCAACACTGTCTTTATTTTAATATTAAGTAAAATAGATATTTTGTCTTGTTTATATGTGTTGTATGTGTCCCCAGGACAACCACTGCCTGCGCATCAAGATCCTGGGCGACTGCTACTACTGCGTGTCCGGTCTTCCGGAGCCTCGGTCCGACCACGCCCACTGTACGGTCGAGATGGGGCTGGACATGATAGACGCCATAGCGTAAGACCACATTCTCTCTTAGCCAGTGCCGTATTTAGGCATTTTGCCAGAGGTACTTGAGGCTATGTTGTCAGATATTTTTTTACAAAATGAGTGAAAATTACAAAACAAAAATACTTTTTGCAAGAAAATAATAAGCATTTTCTCTGCAGTATAATGCAATTTTAGATATTAAAAAGTGTGTTTTGGAGCTTTTAAAAGTTGCACATTTGCAAAAATTTCACCTTCAGAGCTCTTCACACAGCTGTAACATTTGTCTTTATAACTAAGATCTCATGTACTAGTTTTGCTAGGTTTCTTCAAGGGCCTATAAAAATCTTGAGTTTTTTATTGCGCACCTATTAACACTAACGAAGAAGGTGCGACTTGTCCAGTTATAGGTCTCTAAAGAAAATTTAAAGTAAAATCCGTTACCTAAACTTTATTGTTAAGTAGTAAGTTTGAGGGGGGGGGGGGGGCAAAATTTCATTGCCTAAACACAGCCCAGCTCTTAGCAAAAATACATCCAGTGGTTAATACTGTTAATAGTGAATACAAGCAACGCTTCTCCAGCGCAAAGTTTATCTAGTTCCTAGTAGTTCTAGTCTTAAAATAAATTGCAGACATGGATTATTATTTTATTTTGCACCATACAGTTGCCATATAAATGAGCTACATACAGACCATTAAATTAGAATTAGAATCGTTTATTTATTTTATTTACTATTTCATTTATTTATTTATTTAACGTCTATCCTATTCAGTTAAAAAAACATATTTACGAAGGAGGCCTGGTTCAATATTTTTCCTAAAAATTGTCCATGTTTTTGTATCAATCTAACTAAGTTGGCCTACTTACAATACGTATCAAGTTTTTTAAAAGTTTTAAGACAACTATTTCTCTATTTCTAAAGCCGATGGATTAAATGTGTTAACTCCTCATTGTAGCCAGTCAGGTCTATTGAACTCGCATCCCTTGGAATGGTTACATATCTAGTCTGCACTACAGGTGTCTGAATCACTTAAGAGTCAACCGGAGTTTGGCCAGTAGGCCTAAGTTGGTGATAATGAGAGCTTGAAAGAGGCACTGGAGGTGGGATTTCGCAAATGTCACTCAGAATATTCGAAAGATAGCCGGCCAATAGACGGCCGTAGTTGAGATAAGGTCTGTGGCTCACGATGTACTGGCAAAGCTCGCGATACGGTCGTTTTTTTTTGTGGAACTGTCAACGTAGAGTCCGGTTACGGTACGCGAGGCGCGAAGCAATATCTATTTAACATCGTTCGCAAGTCTCGCTCCGTGACGATTTACAAAACCAGAGGGTGCTAGATCTAGGGTGATTGAGTAAATTTTTGATCAGAAAATTCCAAATTGGTATTAATGTATGTGAGAATGAAAAAAAAAAGTGTATATAAATCTTACCGACTGAAAATGTGGCATCGAAACACGCCCGTAATGAAGTATATGTATATTCGAAACGCTTGATTAAGACCCACAAGACATACTTGAGGATGATTGTACCTATTTTAATTACTGATTATATTACAATGTTATTATGCGGGGGGTACGTGTAAACGTGCCGTTTATTGCGCTATAGCTAGTACATAAGTATTACCATAATATTAATATGGCTGTGAATACATTTAATCAGATGATTATTTAGTAGCTGTGCAAGGCACCTCCTGATGCAACCATGCAATGATCCATTGATGACTGGTATATAAGAATGGGAAATTTGAAATGGTTCTGAAGAAAGTGCTGTTTTTATTATTCATTTGGGAATTTGAATATTAATACGAATTGAAATCGTCCACATGTTCTCTATCAAGTCGTTATCCATAAAAGTTACAGTATGTAGGTTATAGTGTGCACAATAGTACCTATCATTGAGTTTATGCTTCCGATTTTTTCTGGACGCATTGAAACGGAAAGATGAAAAAAGTCAAACATATCTCCGGCCTTTTGATTATGACATTTGTTTATGTAGGTGGCGGCCTAAAAAGAAACATAACTATTTAATCTTCGTACAACTATTTCCTATGATATACATATACATAAATTCATTCAAATATATTTCTTCAAAACTATACACAATAGCTGTACCCAATGACATCAAATGAAATGCAGTTATGTAAAACGGACGGCAAGGCACGTATGTAATAATGAAAGTGAAAAAATAATTGTTGAAAGGAGAAGGAACACAATGTAAGTGTGTTGAAAATTATGAAACGGGTAAGAATTTCTTCGAAGTATATTTTTTATGTTTGCTACTTGCGTTACTCTTATATTATATTTCTCGGGACATTTGAACTAACCTTTCACATTATTTTCTCTATTCAATGAATGCATAAATAAATTTACACAAGCAACACCATTTCTCGCCTAAGTCAAATACGTAACGAAGTACATCATTGATACAGAATGAACATTGCTGCTTCATTGTTGTGTCAATATTAGTATTAATTGCCCTTTATACACATGTTAACAAAAAATTATGATATTTTGATCAGTATATAAACCATTGTGTAATGTTGAAGTACATACTTCAATTCAGCTTTCGATTTCGATTCCCGGGTGTGACCGTTTTGCTGTATGAGGCCAATGAGGTGCATGAGAGCCGAAACCAAGGCCATTTGGATTATAGAAAACACTGTATATTAGTTTATACCATGGAAACAACGCTCTGGCATTATTCCCGTCGCCTTGCATTGACGTACTATAAAAACATCCTCGAAGGTCGGTAGGAACGTGCGTAAAAGTTGTATATAAAATTATACTTTTAAAGTGTTTGAATGATCATCCGGGCATTGCAAGTGTTATGGATCACTCGAGGCGGCAGCCGGCGGCGGCAAACATTATTACACGAAACACGCCTCTCTGTTAGTGTCCGTTTGGAACAAAATTTCCAGACCACAAAATAATTTCGCATGCTCCAGCCATCTCTGACATAGCATTGTCGAACCTGCATGGCTTGCTTTGACCGAATACCGTTAGAGGTAGCTCATGCATAACGCGTGCGACTCTGATTGGAAGGAAACGGTTGAACCCGCACAGCAATCCTAGCCTGAAAGTGTCATCGGGAATTCTGAACCCTTAGCGACGCCGGGATGCAAGCCTATTTTAGTTTATTTCTAGTGCATGGACAATGTTTTCACTCATATTCAATTAACACAAAATTCTGTTAATTAGCAAAATACATACTATAGGTACTGGTCGTCTCTATATGCTAAGTTGGTTGGAATCGCCGGAGAGTGAAAATCCTGAGATCTATAATAACTTGTGGAGACAATTTTTAATTTCTGTTCATGAAACCCACCAATGCACTTCTCAGCGGAACCTAAACAAAATATACAAACAGTCAATCGTGTGGAGTGTGCGTGTGTCAATCAATGGATCTACTGAGAACACGCGCATCGAAAATAATGGCGATGTCAGTAGAATCTGAACACAAACTAATTCCAAAACGAGCCCTACTAATAATTTTAAATATGCATATTACAACAAAACTACAATCACTGCAGTGAAATGGTCCCCTATCTCCGAGCGGAAAATTTCATAAGTTATGTTTTATTTATTAAACCACCACAAATTATTAAGTTCCATTACAAAAGTAAAACTTTTTGGCCTAATACAAAAATACTAATAGTAGATGGTATAATACATTTACCGTTAGGGACTACGTTTTAGCATTGTTTTCCAACGAAAATAATATATCGACTCTAATACAATTATATTTACGAGTATATAATATAAATTAAAAAGTTGACTACAAACCGGGGTTTGAACCCGGTACCTTAGCTGTCCGGGCTATGCTGACTATCTTACCAGCTGAGCTAATGCACAGCCACCAATTTTAAAACTGTAGATCCTTCGGTCTCTATTTTCGTTACATTACATGTACGGACAGCTAAGGTCCCCAGAGGTTCAAACCCTGGTGTTGTCACTTTTTAAATTTTGTCTAAAGTACAACAAACAGAGTCAAATCGACCTACCTTATAAAGCCAAAGGTTAAACATCGTATATCCCAATCTAGGGTTATAGAGAGGGTTTGATATTCTCTAGGTTTTTCAGTGCTGACTCCTACAAATGTACAAAAACAGAACCAAGAATTCGACAGCATTTTAAATTGGTGGCTGCATAGCCTCAGTTGGTTTAAGACAAGCCCGGACAGCTAGGTCCCGGCCGGGTTCAAACCCCGGTGTAGTCACTTTAATTCTGTCTAAAGTACTACATAACAGCGTCATAGTCGCCTACTATAAAGCCAAGGTTAAACATATATAAATAAACATCGAACCAAGTCAAATATTATTACACACACAAACACGAAATGTTCTCATTACCGTATTCTATTAATAAAACACGCATTGTGACAATGTTTGTCAACCTTAACCCACACCATACACTTCACTACACTTCTTATGATAGCTTATTTGTCATTGGAGATCACAACACTTTATAAGTAATGATAACTAGCATCAGAGTTCACGAAAAATAATTGACTGAACCATAAACCAGGATTGCTATATCTCGATTAGACAGAATTGGCGGTTACAAGGTAACTGACATGTTACCGCAAACGAAATGAACGTAGCTGGGTCCGCTCTTAGGGACACTGGTAATTTACGACTCGGTGGCTGTCATCGGTTACAGTTGTGCAATGTTGCCACAAATAATAGCAGTATTGCGATTGATGCGTAATTAATTTGACAAATCTTCAAATATGAAGTAGTATAGTAGGCAGGTAAAACTTATCCAGATAAAAGAGAAATCCCATTTAATTTGCCTTTGATTTTTGGAAAAAACATATTGTGATAATTTTGTTTTAAATTCTTTTCGGCATAAACTCGTTAATTCTGTTTCCTTTTCCAGAAGAGAGAGGTAGAGAGAGTTAGAGTACGTTAAAATATTTTACTTTTCAGAAACACGTGGGTGCAAGTGAACCAAAGGCGAATTAACCATCAGAGCGGCTTTGCTTTTGCTTGATGTCCAGAATAGTTACTTAGTTGGCGACTATGACAGCTGTTAGATGGTAGTCTTTCATAGACAACAAATTAAAAAGGTGCCTCACCGAGGATTGAACCCCGAACCTCTGCTGTTGGGGCAGATGCTCTCACCCTTTTATATTAATTTCTCTAACTTCAATAAAAATGGTTCCCGTGCCGTGGTAGGAAATAAAAAAATAGTAATTTTCATCTGCCAAAATTTAATATTCAAAGCCAATGGCCAACAATAAAGCCACTTTGTTACGACTTATCTCATTTTAATTTGACAGCAGTGGTTCAATCCCCTGGGTAACACTGTTTTAAAAACCATATTAATATATACAATGTAATTGAAACATTGCCAAATAAAGCGAAAAATTACGTATTAGATTATGTTATATCCTCCTTGGAACGTGGGTTTTCCGCGTGCTTCAACCCATTTTCTTGTCTCCTATTAGAGATGAATATGTTCGTACCCAAACAAATGGACTTGTTTGCCATGAACCCTCCTCCCTTCCCCCCACCCCACCCCCACTTCACCACAACTTCATATCTAGACATCACACGCTTTCAATGGGCCGATACACTAAAAATATCTTACTTCAATTCACGTTGCAGTAAAAATATTGAAAGACTCATGCATAAATGTAATAACGCGCGTGGCGGATGTATAATAAATTGTTTCATCTGTTGGTGTGTGAAATAATAAACAAAATTGTCACGGACTGGGGATCGAACTCAAAAATAATGGTCTCTGCACCATATAAATAAATTGATATTTGGGATGTTCCGGTATCAAACAATTGTCTGTAAGAGTGCAATAAAACATGACGCCAAGCATAGACATTCTATAGCGCGATCTATGCATACTGATCAATGGTGTCCTGACATAGTTCACGAGCAAAGTCAGCAGCCAATCATGAAACAATTCTTATTAACAAATTTTAGACCTGTTCACTCAAATTGGTGAAAAAGTTCGTATCGCTCGGTTGCCGCCACATGCTGAGTCAAAAAAAAGCCTAAAATAGCGCGACATGCCTTTCGTACTTTCATTGTGACAGCGGACACCCTTGGTACAAAATTCTCGATTTTTAGGAAGCTAGTTGAAGGTGTATATTTACACGGTGTTGACGTAATTTTTCCCCCCAAAAGAAGTGCTTGGGGTTACGCCTAAAAAAAAATCGCGGAAAAACGGTAAATGTTCAAATATTCCCCAAAAGTTAACAAATTTTTTTTAAAATAACATGGACCATTTTGGAAAAAGTACTCAACACACTTTTCATTGGACGCTCTTTAATGAGTAGAATAAAAAAAAAATTATAAAGATATCTCAATTGTGTCGTTAGATACGATGGAAGTACGAAACCACTGCAACACACCGAAATAATACAGGGTCCAGTAGAGCCTTAAGGGCGAGAGCTAAAATAAGAAATCAAACATGAACCTTGTTTTTCACATGTATTGAATACACCAACCTGTTTCGTTAAATATCCAATTTCACTGATGAGTTCGTTGATTGGTTATTCTAGAACGAGTTTCAATTAACATCCTCGTATAAGAGTGTCTACATACCCAAGATTGAAATAAAATAATGCTATTATATTTACAATTTATGTGAGCTCCTTACATGTTAATGAAATAAGCAGAAGACGCAGCATTCAAACAACAACAAGACAGAACTGCTACTTGGAGTGTTATCGTATGCAGATTAGATGGGAGTTGAGGTGTAAACTAATTGCCGATGTTTGAACAACGGACAAAGATAATAATATTCAACAGTCAACATTAGAAACCAGTTCCTTAATGGACTTATAAATTTAATTATTTTTCACCGCTCATTGGTTTGTAAACAAATGAGGGTGATTATTCACCACTGCAAGTGGCTACGGATGAAATACGTTTGGGACATTCATTCATTCCTAGAGTTATTTGCATAAGTCGAAATGAAAAACGTTCACGCGGTCCCTTTCCACGTATAAATGAAGTTCTGGAGTAGTTATCGTGGTGGAAGTGGAGCCCAACAACTACGAGATCAACTTTCATATCGTTCCCAGAGTGTGCAGAATAACCTGTTTCGAGTTTTGATGTTGGGATATTCTTGTTGTGAATGACGGATTGTAAACTGGAAAATGGCAACTTTTAGAATGTAGTTTTTACTTCTTCTTGTTTAGATCTAGCTAACTGGTTTGGTAGCATATTTCATGCTGCAGTTTTACTGTTACAATTAGGTCTATATTGTCGAGCACGAATCTTTGAATTTTAGCTTACCCAAATAAGATTATTATTTAATTGCATGTGTCCATCTATACTTTGCTATGTACATAACAAGATATGAAGTCAACATCAGCTAATATAGAGTGTAATTCTTGCCTTCCCAATAAGAGCAGGATAGTCAACAATGATTTGACAAAAACTTGTCGTAACTTTTTTTAAATAATTTTAAAAAAATAAAAGAAATGGAGACAGATTTTTTTATAGTTTAATTTTTTTAATTACTATTGTATTTTAATTCATTTTTTAATTTAGTTTTTTAAAAGAAATTATGTTCTGAACCTTAAATACTAGGGATGTCTGGGGTTAAAGATTCACAAACAATATCAAGTCGTGTTGAATCAAAATGAAATCGTAAATAATAACTGTAAAATAAGTTCACTTATGACACTAAACAAGTAATCATATAAAGTAACCTATCTTAATCAAAATCAAACTGAAATGTTAGTAGGCCTACTAAGCTAATTTATTTATTTATTTGCAATCTTACAATTAACATTTGAGCATGTTACATATTTTTTCATAAGCCTTTCGTATTGCACTCATAATCATGTCATTATGACATGTGAGTATTGAAAGTTGTCATTTTATAAAACTAAATTAAAACTAGGTTTAAAATAATTATACAACATGCCTATCAGGAGTAGTAGACAAAATTAATTAAAGCAAAACTTAAAAAAAAAAATAGTAAACTACACGACGTCTTCTGATCTTCTGTCGAATGCATTACACTTAGTTACTTTTGTGCATGCTTGTAGTTTCACACCGAGCCTATGGGCTCTTATTGAAAGGGATGGGATATGTCTTTGGGGGGGAAACTCTTTTTCACTTGGAGATTGAGTTGTGGTCTACACGACTTATCTGATGTTCTTCTTGTAGGTCGGTGGTTGAAGCTACGGACGTCCAGCTCAACATGCGAGTCGGTATCCACTCTGGCCGGGTGCTGTGCGGGGTGCTGGGTCTGCGCAAGTGGCAGTACGACGTCTGGTCCAACGACGTCACCATGGCTAACAACATGGAGGCCGGAGGGGAGCCAGGGTGAGCGTTATACATAGTTCACACTAACAAGCTCTAAGTACTTGGAGGTGGAACAAAGAATGTAGGATTGTGTTTTTTTATTAGCCACTAGATTACATGAAAACATATATTTACAGTCTATTTGCTGAAAGAAGCAGCAGCTGGGTTGTTGAAAAGATTTTGGTTTCAATGGAAGGGATTGACAAGCAATCATGTAAAGTGTTATATCCTCCTTTGTGCAATCCTTGCTTGACATCGTCGGTTTGTCCCGCGCGGTTGCCACTTTTGCTAGATGACTATGACCAGTGACCACCCTATCTATCCCGCCCTTTTTTAATGTTATTATTTTTAACCTTGGCAACCCTGTATGCGATAATCGCAAAAGCGTGACGCGTGCCATGCTATGCTTTGGCTCCTTTATGGCATCGTGTGGCTTATAGCTGACCAATTTCGGATCTATTCACTGCCGTTCTTTCCAAAACCCTGGCTGCTGTTTCTTCCAGCGGATAGACTGTACATGCATGAATTTACTGTAATATTACACATTATGTAGGCCCTACTATATTTAAACTCATAACAAATACTTAGGTACCCTTAAGTGAGAATACAAGTCAATCAAGGTTTGAATTAAATGCACATAAAACTTGGCAAACTATTGTTTATTAATTAATGTTCTGGAGGCATTTGTTTATCTGTTATTTTAATTTCATCTATAACAATTATTATTAATGTCAGATACCTTTGTATTTCTATATTTAATAACTATGTAAAGTTTGAGACAAAGGTGGTGCAAGGTGGAAGAGAAAAAAGAGAAGCCTTTTAAAATTCACTCCTGCAAACTCTTTTAATCAATTAGTTTATAGGTTTGAGGCAAATCACGTCAATTTATTTTACTAGGCCCCTTCACTAACGCTTTGTCCAGTCGTGTTGATGGATGAGCTTTTATGGTTGATTGATTATTGACCCAAATATCACGAAAATATTGTATTAAAAATCAGGGAAAAATCGTAAAAGTACGATTTTTATGAGAAATATTCCTTCAAATGTCTCTCAAAACATAACATGTATAATTTCAGTGATTTGAAACGTTCCTATAAAGTTTCATCAAGATCGGAGTAGCCGTTTGCCCAGTCGCGGGCCATATATCACGAAAATATATCATAAAAATTGGGGAAAAAACGTAAAATTACGATAATCATAAGAAATATTTGATTGATTGTACCCAAAAACGTGGCAAGTCTAAGTTCAGAGATTTCGAAGGTCCTCTCAAAATTTCATCAAGATCGCATGCTGTTTGCCCGGTAGAGCGCAAACAAATAGACAAAAATACAAAAAAAAAAACACCTGAGCTATTTTTTGGGGGGTCAGTGATTGAAGTCTTCGCTTTGCTCATCCAATTAATATCTATTCACAAAGTTAAGCCGAGCTCTTTCACTCGGTGCAGAAAATTTCACCACAACCCGAAGATCTACTTTTCAGTCTTTCTTAAAAATGATTAATGTTTGTTAACACCTGCGTGGTCACCTGGGAGACTTACACCTGTGACCTCCTCCAGTCAACACCTCAATAAACTGCGGGATTACAGCTGTATTCAGTCGCTACCAGAGTCGACGTAATGTTATCAAGATGGCAGGCTACATTGCGGCGAGACCGCGGGGAAAACCTGTACCCATAAATATTTCGATATATAAATCATAATTAACAAAATATTTCAATTTAGAAAATGGAATTCTGCAACCTGTTTACCTTGTAGTTACTGGTTTTACTAGTTTCAAAATATGTAGCTACTGTACAGTGGTTTTGTCTTATTTTATTTTGTAATTTCACAACAACTCAACAGGGTTCTGAATCTGATTATTCTACATCTTACCATATTATATTATGTAGTGTTTAGTATTTTATATTTTATACGGGGACTTGTGTTTAGTACCTTACTAGATTATATTTACCAGCACGCAATGTAGAACAATAATATGTGATTAGTACAATTGTAAGAAATCCAATTTTTACACTTTTACATGTTCTTTTATAACAGAAAATAAATCAAATTTTACAAAATATTTTGGGTATTTTCAACACCCTTCTAACGTAGGCCTATTAGAGTAGGCTAATCCGTGTTTATTTAAACTCAGTTGATTCAAATTTATTTTGTATTCAATTTAATAAACCCCCATTCATTCAAGCTCAATTCAAATTGACATTTAATTAAAAAAAATAAAAATAAAATTATTTAGAGTCTACCCACTCAGTTATATAATTCATAATTCATATTAGTCTCTTCAGAAATTAATTTAAATTATTTGTTTCAAACTCAAACTGGGATATTTTGGACCCTAAAACTAAAAGGGAGACTTCTGTAGTAGTTAATAAAAAACTACCCTTTTTAAGCGAGCGAAGCGAGTGTTTCCATTTGACTCTGCCGGAAAAAATTGTCACTGGTTTTATTTTGTTTTGTTTTTTTGTTTTTTCTTTGTATGTCTCGCCATAACGTTCGAACGGAGGTTCGGATCGAGTTGAAATTTTGACCATCCGCAAGCTTCGTTCTCGATTGAATGCCATTAGTTTTGTAGCAAAATTGTTCAAAAAGTTAAAAAGTTACATTAAAGTTAATCGAAAGTTTTTTTTCAAACTAAACGGCGACAAAATCTGAGATAGCCAAATCATTTAGAATGTCCGTCCGGTCTCGAATATGTTAATTTCATTTTGATCCAATAACTAGTGTAAATGGAAATTACATTATAACAAAAGTAACGTTGCCATGGCAACGAAAAGACGCGCGAAGTTTCTAATGCACTGCCACCTAGAAGTAGTAATCAAAATACTTTCGAGGAAGCAGTCTATTATTTGTCACCAAAGAGTTTAAACAGTTTTCCCAAGGAGTCAAAGTCCTCTAGATGGCGGTGGATTTTACACACGGGTTTACCCAAATACCTTGGCAATAATAAATAATATTGGAAACATGGCCGAACGTCGCAAGTTTTAAAATTTAAAAAAATGTGCAACGTGGGTCTAGCTATAGCACGTGCTCGCTTATCAACGCGTCCAACTGAGCGTTTCCTAGTAAGTATTTATCTACAGAACATTGAAAACAATATGGACAAAATACAAATATTGTACGACTGCAACTACCATAATAATAAAAAAGTCTATTTTCAACTTAGCATAACTTAGAGCCATATGTCTTTTTCTTCTGCTTGATCAAGCATACAAATAAAAACAGTATGCATACACAGTTGTAAATATCCTAGAAAATGCATATCCAGTTCTAAGATATAAATTCAAAATATCAAAATAGACTGCCAAAGAGGTTTCACAGACACTTTTGCCATCAAGTAAAAATGTTGGTCATCTCAATCCCTGTAGTTACTTCATCAGTAACTTTTCTAATTACTCTCTCATGTAATGGTGAATTATTCCCCTTGTTCCAGGCGGGTGCACATCACCCAGGCCACGCTGGACTACCTGGGAGGGGAGTACGAAGTAGAGACGGGCCACGGTGCGACCAGGAACCAGTACCTCCGAGACAACAGCGTCAACACATACTTCATAGTTCCTCCAGCTAGACGCCGCAAGGTACCTCGTCCTTCACGGCCTAACGCTTTCCGGTTTCAGCACATTCCGATATAATACGACATTTCATTGGAGTGGCCAAACGGCTAGGTTAATGCTTACATAACAGGGTTTTGGATAGGAAGCCCAACAGCTTACCTGGTTGGTGACTGCAGGGTTCTTGTAGATAGATAGAAACATATATTAATAGTAGGGTCGTGCGAATCCACTATTTTTACTTCAAACTCGAACTTTCATAGTTTTGAAGATCGAACTTCGGACTTCGCGAAAATTATGAACCCAACCGAACTCGAACCCAAATTAAAGGGATTTCAAACAGTTATAATAGGTTAAATAGAGATATGTCTGGACCGGCACCTCCACCATCCATTTTTCCAATTTTTAAAATTTTTTACTTGTAAACATTGAAAACCATTTGACCGCACACCACCAAAAATTAGTAAAAAAAAAAAACACTTTTTTTTTCGAACTTCAAACTTTTCTTTCGAACTTGAACCGAACTCGAACTTAAAAATAGTTTGAGTTTGAATTTTGAACGTTTGCACATCCCTAATGAATAGACAATACGGCACGAGCTACTCATCTGCACTCGTTGTGTGATCAAGGCCCTTTTTATAGATTATATATGTTTCTATATATCTACAAGAACCCTGCAGTCGCCAACCAGGTAGGTAAGCTGCTGTGTGCTCTCTATCCAAAACCCTGTTATGTAAGCATTAATACAACATTTGTAGGGCATGTTGGGATAATATCCAACAGCTTTCCATCGAGGTGCTCACGAATCTTATGCGTAAAAGTATCATAAAAAATATGAACCAAATCACAATACTTGAGATGTTTTGATGCAAGGTTAAATCTACACAACTTGTATCTCCCCAGTTTGTCGCTTTGGTCACACATTGAAGGTAAGCTGTTGGATCTTATTCATGTACTCCAGTCGATTGCACTCAGTACATTGGCCAATACCGTTGAGTACGCGGAATTATTGGCAACGTTTTTCAATAATATCCGTTTCAGAGAGTGATGGATAAACAAACTTTTGATAGGTAGTAATAATTGCAATGAAAGTATCAACTTTTTAAATGTCTACTATAAGATTACCAGAAATATTTGCATGCAATAAATAAATTAGTGTTATTGTAATTTACTAGTGTATATAAGATTTACAGTAGCAGATAATTGTT
Source organism: Sweltsa coloradensis (assembly GCA_024449915.1). Lineage (NCBI taxonomy): Eukaryota > Metazoa > Arthropoda > Insecta > Plecoptera > Chloroperlidae > Sweltsa > Sweltsa coloradensis. Next base: position 378,662 of record JAMZAV010000917.1, on the reverse strand, counting down.
GTTCATGTAATGCATTCTGAAAACAAATCATTTTTTTAAAACTTGTTATTCAGAATTGTTGAGCAAATAATGGTTCAGAATTGTTATTCAAGTGGAGTTTCCAGCTAAATAAGCAGTTTGCACAAATTACCAAATAATGAACGCATACAATAGTTCTCTATTTAATATTATGATTTTAAACAAACAAGTAAAGAAATAACAAACTAACCACCTCCAACACGGCAACCGACCATTGAGATCTCAATTATGTTGTTTTTTAAAAATTACAATAGATGCTGCAGATATTACCTTCTTAGCTAAATTTTTATTTAGATTTTATAAATATTAAAAGTAGCATTTGATTTCAAGTATTTTGGCATCTGCCTTCAATGTTTTCATGTTGGAAATTGTCGTAGATAAAACCGTCTTAAAATAGTACGGTCATCGTCAGTATAGTCATTGTAAATGTACCATCGCCTCTCATTTGTGTTTTGAACGTAACGTCGACTTAATCGATAATGAACGCAAGATGTTGTGACATCAATATAGCAATATTGTTTCATCAAATAAAATTTCATGTAAAATTCAGTATTTCCCCAACTTAAATCAATTCATTTAAATAGTTTGATATATAAAGCCACTCATTTTATTTTGTACTGTATGTATTGATACCAAATTGTTTTGTATGACCTAAAAATTAGACTTTGATTCAATAAAAGAAGTAAAAAAACAGCAAAATTTTTTAGCCTAAATAAAGTTGTATGGTATGTATTTACATTCCTACTCAAGTGCATACATAAATGTCAGGAATATTGTTTAACTAATAACTTTTGTTTTGTGAGTGACGTTGAAACAACATAACATTACATAACATGTAACATTGAAAGCGCACATCACACCGTATGTTTTGTTCTTCTCCACCCCCCCCCCCCCCCACCCCTCTTCTCTCTATACTAACTACGTGTTGAACGTTACCTCTTACTTATTCTCTCAACTACTCTGTCGTATTACGTGTTCTCCACTCTACCGCATTTCGTGTTCGCTACAACAACCATTATATACCTAAAGACGGATGCATTTTGCCAAGCACTGTTCAAATGCCAACATCTTTTAATCTTCCATCTTTGCATTGTGTACCTTCTTCTTTCTTCGTGGCCGATATATGCTCAACTACGGTTTCTTGCTTTTTGTGTGGAGCACTATCTACAGTAAGATCTCTCTTATCCGAGTTGGATGAGACCGGGGGCACCTCGGATTTGCGAAAAACTCGGATGGCGCGGATCAATTGTTTATTTGCTCTCGTAGCATAGCCTGATGTGGTAAAATGATATATGACACATGTAATGGATAAAGGAACATAAAATACACACGATACACTTCATACAGGGTATACTAAATGATTTAATAGCTTGTAATTCAAGCTCACGAACACACGTACACAATTAGGCCTACATGTCGACCGTAATAAAAATGTATGTCTAGGCCTAGGCCTAGGCCTAAACTCGACGCAGTAGGCCTAGGCCTACAATGCAAACATAGGCCTAGGCCTAGCTCTCTTTCTCATGTGGGAAAACCTCTCACTACTATGCCCGCGCTGAAGCTCACGACGCAAGATAAGTCTGGGAAAGAAATAAGATAAGCCCAGGAATAACAATTCAATGCGTCGTGATTACGAATTTCGTGAATCGGTTGAAACATGATTGCAGCTAGTTCCACAACGACCATCTTTGAACAGCTGTGTGTGAGATGGCTGGATCGTATGCGCACGCGCAGGCGCGCGACGCACACTGACCTCTATATGCTCAGTGGGTGGCACTGACGCTTACCGGCGATGCGCCCGACGCACACTGACCACTGAACTCTATACGCTCAGTACACTGATGCACACTGCTCGAAAGTCGAGATATATCGCCGATCTATCTTCTTTGCACTCACTCGTAAGGCATGCCTACAAATGTATGCGAGTACATTTAAAAAAGTGCGGCGCGGCGTCTGTAATTATTTTTATGTTTTATTTACGTATTTAAAACTTTAATTTTTTTTTTTTTTTTTTTTTTGGCGGCTCGGTTAACACGGAACATCGGATAAGAGGAGATCGGATAAGAGAGATCTTACTGTATTTTCCCCGCACCAAGACATGCTAAACTTATACATAGGCGTACTATTATATTCTCTCAAGTTTGCATTTTTCCCCCTTCTTCACCGCTCTTCAAAGTATGGTACATATTTCTATTCTCTTACATGTTCAATGTTGTGTGTGTTTGTTAGAACTTTGTAAGTGTTTGTTTCTTGTACTTGGCCCAGAATTTTTTTTGCTTTTCAATGATAATTCTACAATATGTTATGCAGATAATTGAACACTAATTTATTTCACGTGATTTAAAAAAAAAAATCTAACGGATATTGCATAAATAAATATATAAATTTGTGAAAGAAATTTGCCTCACATGTTTAGATTATGAAGTTACATTTTATTTATTGTTTGGCATGGATAGATTGATAAGTATTTATTATATCTAAAAGTCTAGATTTTAATGTTATCTTCAATTAATTTCTTGATTTTGATCAAACGTCAATTTAGTTTGAACTAACTATAGGCCACTATCAAGTAATGGCTGCACATCTATTTTGATCACTCAAATTTGAGAAAGTACGCATAATGGCTGCACCCTTCTTTTATAACTTGATACTTTTAAATGTACCTGCATTCTATATTCTCAAAATATAGTGATAATTAAATGAAGCTTCTGTAAATAATTGTTGTTTTATCATTTTAAAATCAAGATGAATTCTGAGTGTACGTAGTATAAGAAACCCCTCTGTGTCTTGTGTTCTGTCTCTTTCTCTCTCTTTCTCGACATTGGTCTCAATGTCGAACCTAACGTCTCGATGTTTCTTTTTCCAGAGTTGTGTGTTAAATTTAACCCACCCAACCAACCAATCAACAGGTTGAATCTTCTTCACTATCTAAGCACTTTCTCTCTTCTGCCTGCGTTTCACTTGCGTGTGTACGGAGGTTTACTCTCTACTTGCATGCTCGTACGTAGTTCTTGGTAGAAGACTTTCTGGAAATACGCGGGGCGTTGCCATGGCGAAAGAGGCCACTGAGATTTTATCACATCTTGCTCTAACGATATTTAACAGTGGTGCCAAGAAAAAAGTATTGAAGTTTGCTGTTTCTTTACAAAAGAACAGAACTTATAGAAGTACTGACAGTATTTAAGTAAATAAGTTTCATTCCTTAGTTTCATGTGAGTATTATGATAACCCTGAGATCGGCAGGAAAATACAAAAAATCATTGATTCCTGCATTTCAATTCAATACATTAATGCAAAATCATGTTCACAATTCTAGCCCACTTCACTTAAATTGAACTTAGATTTTGACAAATAATTTTTTTACGTCAACTCAACTTTTTATCCATGTTGTGTTCCTTGTTACGGACTGGTACCGTACACATTTCGGTCAATCATAATATGTTCGTTAACTTGCCTGTCAAAATGATATTTTTCTGAGAGTAATTCGAAAGGCTTACCATAAATGAATGAAAATAGCTAAATTCATTTTTCAATTCAACTCAATTCAATTTTTGAATGTAGTCACCAACATAACAAAATAAAAACTTACAATATTAATTTTTAAGTTTAAATCTACTAAATGTAATTAATATAAAATAAATCAAATGGCCCCCGCTGCTATTTCCACCAAGTCTGTCTGATGCCTGCTAGGTTGTGTCTTACTCTCGTGTCCACCTGTCTGTCGCCCTCTAACCGGTCCCCCCACCCCCGGGGTGTGCGCCCCGTGCGGTTGTTCTACCTTTCAGCCCCTATTGTTCAACACCCTTCAGGTCCGCTCCGCCCTCGGCGCCGCTCAGAGGCGGAAGCTCTCGTTCAAGAACGTCTCGTCGGTGGTCGTCCAGCTGCTCCACTCGATCAAGTACTCCATGGAGGTGCCGTTCAGCAACATCGCGGTGCAGCCCGGCGATCACAAGGTCAACGCCGCCAGGAAGGTTAGGAAACATTGAAAAACATAAACAACTTAATATGCTTTTCTTGGTGTTGTTCTCTTTTAATTATAATAAGCGTTTCTGATTTATTATGTACATATTTACATCTTCGATTTCACAGATCGATTATCATTATGTAAAGCAAGTTTTACGAAAACTTGCGAAATACACTTGTTCATTTTCTACATCCTAGTTAAACGATATAGTAATGGGAATTTTGCGAATTGAAAATCACTTGTGGGATTTCTACTTTTTTACTATTTTCTCCTCTTGATTGTTTGAGACATAGTTTCGATTATCATTATGTAAAGCAAGTTTTTGTAAGTGTATTCCTCTGTTTAAATCAAATACACTTGTTCATTTTCTACAACCTAGTTAAACGATAAAATAATGGGAATTTCACGAATTGAAAATCAAGTTTGGGATTTTTAATGTTTTCTACTTTTTTACTATTTTCTCCTCTTGATTGTTTGAGACATAGTTTTGATCTAATTTTATTGACAATTGTTGATATCAATAGACGTTCCTGCAAACTATGATAATTGTTTATTTATTTATTTGTTTGTTTGTTTTCGTCTCCTTAGACTTCAAAGATGTATCTTTTCATAGCTGTTCAGAATTAATTCTCAAAAACCTGCACGAGAGTACTAATTAAGTAATACTACGTTACCCTTAGCGAGTTCCTTTAAAGCTCTTTCATTCCGTAATTAAACTTTTCAGGTACGTACGTAGCTTCCCGATGTTGCTCCGTGCAGACTGCAGGTTGTAATTATAAAGTGCAGCTTGATTCTTACTTAGTAAAAGGAAATTATTTGGACAATCACTGTTCTTAGATAATATATTTAATAAATAGTGATATTTCAACACTAATCATGTGCCTTTCTCAAACTAAATGTTAGTGTTTTAATAACCAAACTACCTGTTCTACTAGTTTCTTATATATGTTCCTTGCTTGTCGTAGGTGCTAGACTTGCAGCGCGCGCTACACGCTGACCCGTCAACAACGGGGGGCCGACCATTCGGTGGTCCGGACGGACTCGACCTGCGAGAGATGGCCAGCAAGGTAAGAACACCAACCTAACACAAGATTTGGGACTGTATTTATGCAAAGTTCTGCTTGAAAATAAATTGAAATGCGTGTTGAAGCATTAAAACATCTGAAACACTGGTTTTGTTGATTTCAATCAACAAAACTCTGATTTTAATACTAATATTTATTTTAAACATTGATTCAAGTCAAATAAATTGAGATTTGTAATCTAATCACACACCCTTTTCATACTTAACCCTCCGTCACTCGCGCGGAATTTCTTAACACCATCCCTCGCGTGGGGTTTCTCAAACCCCAAATTATTTTGGGCTGTAATAAGTGCAGTAGGATGTTTTGGGTATTTCTTTCTGTGCTCATATGATTTGTGGAACTACTATTTAGGTGGTTGTTACTGGGAGGACAGAGAAATAAAATGCCAATGAACCTTTTTGTATGAAATATTTTTTTATTGTATTTTTCAGATTTAAAAAATTGACATTTTCAAAATATTCAAAAAAAGGTGTCAAAATAATGCAATTTTAAGTTTTGTTTTACTTTTTAGTAATAATCCTAATAAACATAAACCAGTTAGTAAATTACAAGATTTTTTTTTTCCAAAATTCCAAAATTTCAAAATTTAAGCCAAAATAGCATTGAGTTTCTGTATGCAGTTACTGTAACGTGATCACTCGCGCGGGGTTTCACCAACCCCAGCCACGTTCAGACCGGCAATATAACAACACTAAAAGCCCTAATGATTAGAGGGCTACAAATTTTGCTAACAGATAGAGTGACTTGAAGGTACTGAGAATCTAGAGTCGGTAAAACAGTCCGATGCAGAGAAACAGAGTCAAACGTAGACTCTGGGGTTTGTAGAACCCCACGCGAGGGACCGAGGGTTAAATTCTATGTAGCATATAGTCAGAAAACACATTTATTAAATCTTGTGCACATATAATACTTCACAGAATGTTTGATGTATGGTATTTCCATTGTGATGCTTGTTGAATGGTATGACACGAAGAAACTGATGAACAGACACCTACGCATCATACGCACAGACGCATGACTGTGATTCATCATTTCATCATATCACGTGTTTTATACTTCATGTTTTAAAAGTCTTTTGGTTAAAGAAATAAAATAGTTTGTTCAGGAAATTGTTTGTGTTAAAATGTTGTTGAGATTAAGTTCAATGATTTGCCACTCAAGTTGGTACAGTCTATATAAACATTAAGTGCATTCTAATTTCTAAGTACACGTACTAGTCACGGCATCACATGTAATCCACAGCTGCTAATAAAATACAATACAATACAAGTAAATTTGTAACAAAAAAGTTTAGAAGGTCAATATTTGGGTTATTCCCTCGAAAGATAAATATTATTCATACCATACAAGCAATGCTTTGATGATTTAATTTTATATTATGTATGTTTTTTTATTTTCAATCTTTCATCATCTTTGTGGTCGAGTTGGGGAGCCTTCTCTGCCGAAAGGTGCGTCCGTGTTCCCTACTCAATGTTCCCTACTTGACCCTACCTGTACCCCTACCCTGCATTGTGCATCGAAACCAGACCTTCCTGCATCGTCAACGTGATAACTTTGTGTGCTCTTTTTGATTTTATGAGCTCTGCAAAAAATATGTTGTAGCCTTTTATTTACTTTTATTCATTTACTGTGGAAAATTAAACGAGAGAGCGAAGCCACTGAGTCTATCAACGCAATTCAGATGGAACTCGATCTGTTTGTGTCTGTGTGTGTATGTTCGTCGCACAGAAGTTAAATCACAGAACAGAACTTACTTGGCGGAAATTTTATACAATCATGCAAAACCAGTTTTGAAGGTGTTGTGAACATTTACAGCAAATCTGTTACGATTTAAACATTTAAAAAATAATAAACTAATGAACCGATGGTGGCCTTTGTTTAAGAATACTACAATCATTTTTTTTTATATAATCTGGTTTTAAATGCCCGACTACTACACGGTGGCCAAACCTATGTGTACTAAGGTTTACCATATCTCAACGAGCTTGGTTTCCCAAAAGTCCACTAGAAGATTGAGTACACCTTGCAATCTTTGTTTTTTCGATTGTATCTTAGGCATTTCAAGAGATGTTCTATAGAGGTGTTTCATGAATAAAGTATAAGAAAACTGAGAGTCATGAAATTAAATTCTGTATCATTTAAATCTGAAACATTAACCAAGTTTAATGCAGCGTGACATGGATCAATCACTTGTCTTGTCTACTAATCTTTTTCCATCATAATTTTGTGTTATTTCCTTGAAAAAATACAGTACAGAGAATATAAATAAATAAAAATATCTTCAGAATATGCACTAAAAATAAATCTTTAACTTTTTGTAACCGGAATAGAGATCCGATCCACTCACTCATGCAAACCACAAAGTAGCCATTGTATTTTTCTTGTTTGTCGTTGTCAATGTTACCCGTGCATTCGTGTTCTTGCCTCCTACCTGACTCTGCCTGATTGCAACATCTGTCTGTCGGTGTTACACCTACTCGCACCAGAGTTCCTACTTTTTACTCCACATAGAGTAGCAACAAACACCACTTTTCAAAATTATTCATTTCATATGCACACTTCACTTTCAATACTTTAAATAAAATAAAATAATAAATTGTATTTAGAGTCTACCCACTCAGTTATATAACTGATTTTCAGTGGGGGACAGACCAAGCCAACCTTGTAGGCCCCGACGCAACATCTTTCATTGTGGAGGTAGGATGTGTGTTTGTGCTTAATGTGTACAGAATTAACTATTTTCTATTTATGCAGTTTTGGCGTTTGACATTCCGGGTCGTATTATGAGTGTTGGTTGATGATGCTGAAAGACAACTAACAATTAATATTTAATATCCATATTTATTAGGGATGTGCGAGTCCTGATTTTTGAATTCGAGCCGAGTCCAAAAAATTACTCGATTTCAAGTCCAATTCGAGTCCAAGTCTTAAGTAGGCATACAGAGTACCTTCCGCAAATGTTGATAAAAACATTAAAGTGACTTATTTTTATTATTTGTGTCAAAAAAGGTCAAAACTTCCAAGAAGAATACAAATTTGTATCAAAAGACTGAGGTTACTATTATGACTAATCAGAGTTGGTAAGGTAGTGCCAAAAATAGATACCGATTTTTACGTTTTTCTTTTTACACTCGCCTGCGAGGCCGCAACCCGGCACCTCCACCAAAATCATAAAAAAAAAACTGAGACTCGATTTCGAATCCCAAATACTCGAGTTCGAGTCGAATCCCAAATACCCGACTCGACTGGAAATTTCGGGTACTCGCACACCCCTTATATTTATGTGTCTTGTTGACCTTTTTAGATCAATTCCTAACTTCAAATAAATGAATACTTTTGCACTTTTCAAAACAGTAACTTATGATTGAATTTTAAAAAAGGCAACGCATTCATTTGCGTAGGATCAAGCTACTCAATAACGATTGAGAAGCATGTTTACTCTGGCTGACGTCTGTACTATGTATGTCTGTGTGTACATCGCTCGTATCGCTTGCCTGGTGCGTAAGCCTGCTGTGCTTGACTTGCACTGCCTGTGCTACATAAGTATGTGTGTACATCGCTCGTACCCTATGTTACCATGAGTTGCGCTTGCCTGGTGCGTAAGCCTGCTGTACTTGACTTGCATTCCCCAGCCCGTTGCCTGTTCTGGTAAACACAACCCATATGGAACCTGTCATCTTGCCTGATCCAATCAACATGCAAACATGTTTTCACAGATAATTTAAAATGCAATCAATCAAATAAATACATTTGTAACTATTTTAGAGTCTTTACTGCAAAGTCAATGTGTTTTTAAATTTTAATATGGCTGTGCAAACAGCTATATCATATTATAAAAAATGAAACTATATAACAGGTAGTAATGTTATAAGTATAAATCATTGGACTTTTTCACTGTTAGTTACCAAAAATTTATTTAAATGTGATATTTCGATTTATGGCACAGCCATATTTTAATATTTTGTGAAATGTTTTTTGTCTTGTCTGTTGTGGATTTTTAATTGTTAATTTTGTTTGATAAAGATTTCTGGAAAGAAATCGAAATATCACATTTAAATAAATATTTTGTTAACTAACAGTGAAAAAGTCCAATGATTTATATGAATAGCTATATCATATATCAATGTGAGAATATTTTTTGTGTAATTCATTGTCATTCACCATGAGCTATACTTAGAAATGTGCAAAAATGTTTTTTAAAGTTTGAAAATTCTTACCTTAAAATAAAAATTCGAGATTTTTTGTTATTTACTAAAAAACAATTCACAAATAAAAAAAATGAAAAAATGAAAAAAAACACCTAGTTTTAAATTATTAGTATCACTGTCATATTCCAGGGCAATTTATGATTAATTTAAAAGAAAACCAAGCACATGAGAGTGAGAATCAGTTTTAATTTTACGCTCAATTTCAGCCTTCAGTTTTCAAAGTTTCCGACAGTTTTTACCACCTGATTAATTTCGACTACCCACCACCTCCATCAAAATTACGAAATTATGCATTTTTTTATGTAATGTCAATATTTTGTTATGAAGTATTTTGAGCTAACTTGTGTACAAACGATTATTACGATCTCAAAATCTCGTTTTATGATGTCCCAGCCAGGAGCCCAGGATTAATTTAATTTCGACTACCTACCCGGCACCTCCACCAAAACTTTGAAAAAAACTTTGATATTTCATGACCTAATTTGCGTTAAAAGACATATTTGCTTATTTCGCCACTAGTTTGCGGTATTAACTAAAATATCGCAAAATTCGCGAATTGGAAATTGGTACCATTCAATCACAATTCAGGTGATTCATGTGCAAACTAAATTTGAAGGAATATTATGCAACTTTTAAAAAAATCACGAATTTTGTTCTCACCATTTTTGCACATCTCTAGCTATACTTTATCAACGCATTTTAGCCACACATTATTAATATAGGCCCACAATGTTTGTAAATAATTTGTTTTGTACCAATGATAACATTTCATAAAATATTATTTTTATAAGAACCTCCCAAACTATATATTTTTTTAATTGAATACAAATATGTATTCACAAAAATATTTCTTCCTAATTTCTTAACAAGACCTACTTTTGACTATTATCATTTTAATTGTAGGGCCTACATTTAATTTCTAAACACGACACGTTGCATAATTTAAAATGTTATGTATTGTGTGTAAACCCTCCAAAATTATATTCACATAACAATAACATTTATTGAATGCTCCCATGTACTTGCAGACGAAAGTTACGGAGAAGTTCAAGCGGCCGTTCAAGAAGCGCCACTCTAGCGTCTACCACCAGCCTTCTAACCGCGTCAACAAGTACCTGGCCCAGGCTATCGACGCCCGGAGCGTTGACCGAGAGAAGGCGACGCACGTCAACCTGGCAACGCTGTGTTTCAAGGACAGGGATAAGGAGAACCGGGTGAGCATGAGGCTGGTTTATTAGTTTTATTATTTTATTTCCAATATGTTAGGTACAATTTGACAACATTGGCCCTACACGTTGCTGGAAGCAAGATTTCCTAGAATGAGGCCACATAACTAGAGGTAATGAGAAATAGTGATATAACCCAAATTTTGTTTGAAAATAATCAAATTTGCTTATTTTGCAATTTCACAATAATTGTCAGAAACGTTACTAAAAAATCCAAAAATCCAATGAAAAAAAATTAGCTCATTAAGTAAGGAATGACATCAATTCCAAAAAGCTAGAATCGATCATTGTGACCCAAGAATCTATTCACAATCGATTCCCAACAAAAAATAAATATTTGTACGCACCGTTATTTTGGTGGACTATTTCCGCGGAGTCCGTGATACGCGCCGTTATTTTGGCATTCTATTTCCGTGAGCCCGTGACGTCACAGAACGCTGTTGCGCTGTCGGCTGTTTACTGTACTGCCTACCGCACGCATAAAGTTCGGTCTGGACCGGCACCTCCACCATCCCCCTATATTTTGCATACTAAACTAGGAAAACGCTTAAGTCCCGCCGCGTTGATGGATGAGCGTTTTTTTTTTTTTTACAACGAAAAAAGCGAAAAATGGCGATTTTAAAGTAGATAATTTTTCGATTACGCTCAAATTTCACACGAATATATTAATTCATAAAATTAAAGTTCTGTGAAAAAATCATTAAAATCGGATAAGGCATGTAGGTTTTATTCGTCGAAGAAATGTTAAAAATTGAAAAAAATCGTAAAATTGCGATTATCATGAGAAATGATTTTTCGATTGCGCTTAAATTTCACACGAATATATTAATTCATAGAATTAAGGTTCTGTGATAAAATCATTACAATGGGATAAAGCATGTAGGTGTTACAAGTCGAAAATTTAAAAAAAAAATTAAAATCGTAAAATTGCGATTTTCATAAGAAAAAATTTTTCAATTGAACTCAAATTTCACAAGGATATAATAATTCATAAAATTAAGGTTCTGTGAAAAAATCATTACAATCGGATCAAGCATGTAGATGTTATAAGTCGAAGAATTTTTTAAAAAATCAAAAAAAATCGTAAAATTGCAATTTTCATGAGAAATAATTTTTTGATCAATTTTTCCCTCCGTGCAGTTCTTCGTTCAGAGATTTCATAGACCTCCATAAAATTTCATCGCAATTGGAGTATTGGTTTAGCCAGAATCGTGTTCACAGACACACAAAAATACAAAAAAAAAAAAAGAAAAAAAAAAAAAAAAAAAAACATTCCGGATTTTTTTCTCCAGTGTAGTGAAATGGAATCTTCGCTTCGCTCGCTACGCTCATCCAAAAATTCAATTTGCGAGTTAATCCGCGTTTTGACCAGTTTCATACAATTTTGTTCGTTATTTTGCGCTATGTGCAAGATTTTGCGAGATTCGCGTTTTCAAAATGTGGTTTTTCCATCTCTAAATGATTTAATTCGTTGACAATATTACATTTTAGGCAATAAAATGGACATTTAAAAAAAAAGCAAATATCGTTATCACCGTTTTTTACTACCTCTACAATGTTAAAACTCACAAACTAAACTTTCTGGCTCTCTTTCAAAACGTAGTTTACCTGTACCTAAAATTAAATTATATTCCTGTTTCAAAATGTGTCTGATGTCAATATTTAAACTATTGGTATTTAAAAAATCAGCTTTTGTGTACACTTCAATTATATCTTTGGAATTAAGTTTCATATGATATTATTACCATACATAAGAAGACAGTGGCGAATTGTAGTTAATAAAAAGAGATTAGAAGATAGCTAGAGGCCTATCGACAATGCCGACCCAACGCAGAATTGGATTTGGCAACAGATGATGATGATATTTACAGACAGCACATTTCTGAGTTGAAAAATATGCAGTTTGAAAGTACAGTATTTAAGCAATGGTCATGAACTAAAGAAATAAGAGGAGTTTGTGCATATCAGGCCTTTTTCCTTTTATTTACTGGTAGTTCATTACGGAGCATTTATAAATTTATAAAATATTCTTTGTGATAAGCGGGTAAATGGGTAGTTCATTGTTGTGCCTGCATCTATGTAATTAGATTTATTTTGTTGTCCTCCTTTGTAAATCAGTTTTTTTACTAAATAGGATAGATGTTAAATAAAAAAATTTAAAAAATAAATAAAAAATAGTGGAATACAAAAATTATCTTGAAATTTTCTCTTCTTGCTCAATTTACTAGCAATGCATGCTAACGATGTGTTGTGTTTCGTCCCCAGTACCACGACGACATCGACGTTGGCTACAGCAGCTCGCTGGCTTGTTCCCTGGTCCTGCTGATCCTGATCGGAGGACTTCAGGCGGTGGTGCTGCCTCGCACCATCATCCTACTCCTGCTGTTCGTCACGGCATTCGTGTGGATCGCGGTGGTACTCATGCTGCTGCTGGCGGTGCGACTGCGGTGGATTCTCTGGGACATATCGCAGAGTTTTGTGCTTAGGTTGGCGATCACTGTGTTCACCATCGTGCTCATCTACACCGTAGCCCAGGTCAACGTGGTGAGTTGAAGTTGATTTATTTATTTATTTATTTATTTATTTATTTATTTATTTATTATTATTTATTCATAAGTAAACATTACATAGGTAGTATGTATCAGTTTAACAATATGAAGTTATGTTATTTTATATTTAGTATTTATTTATGTATTATTATTCAATGATTATTGGTTCATTGGTCACAATGAGCATAGCTAGAGGTAATGAGAAATGGTGATATAAAAACCCAAATTTCGTTTTAAAAAACCCAAATTTCGCGTTTTTCGCGATTTCAAAAAAATTGTCAAAAACGTTACTAAAAAATAAAAAAATCGCTAAAAAAAAATTGTACACACTGTTATTTTGGTATACTATTTTCGCGGAAGCCGTGATACGCGCCGTTATTTTGGAGGTATATTTCCGTGAAGCCCGTGACGTCACGGTACCCCGCCTACCGCGCGCGTAATATTCGGTCTGGACCGGCACCTCCACCAAAACTGGACCGGCACCTCCACATCAATTTACATTTTGCACACTAAAAGGTCCAATTTCGCGATTTAATTCGCGTTTTGACCAGTTTGATGTAATTTCGTTCTTTATTTCGCGCTATACACAAATTTCGCGAAATTCGCGTTTTCAAAATGTGTTTTTTCCATCACTAAATGATGTAATTTGTCGACAATATTACATTTTAGGCAATAAAAAGGACATTTAAAAAAATTCGCGAATTTCGTTATCACCATTTTTCACTACCTCTAAGCATAGCCCATAAATACAATTGTGTGTGATATCCCTAAAAATAATTGATATTAACCCATCTGCACCCATAAGCGTACCACTACTCATTTTCAATACCCAACACTATAGCCATAAGTATACTGGTACGCAATTGCGCAAGCCTGTATTCAAATAAGTATAGGCGGCAAACTACTGGCCGGTAAGTCGATTGAACAGCTTTATCTTGAAGGTCGAACTTGTGGCTCAACCTAGTGTCACTTTTATGAACTTGGGTCATTTGTTTTCGATTTATTATGACACTGTTATTGAGCGTAGTCTTGGCGAATTTCCAGGTAAACATGCCGTGTTCTGACAGGCGTGATTTCGGTTTGCGTAAGAATAACGACGATATTTCTCAGACTTTGGATGTTTTAGGCTCGGACTTTAGTGACAGTGATAGTGAAAGTATAAACAATGATTCGTGTTTGCTTAGGCATAGGCCTGTAACAGTTATAAGTAGAGGTAGTGAAAAATGGTGATAACGAAATTCGCGAATTTTTTTAAATGTCCTTTTTAGTGCCTAAAATGTAATATTGTTGACGAATTACATCATTTAGAGATAGAAAAAACACATTTTGAAATCGCGAAATTCGCGAAATCTCGTGTATAGCGCGAAATAACGAACAAAATTGTATGAAACTTGTCAAAACGCGAATTAACTCGCGAAATTGAACCGTTTAGAGTGCAAAATGTATGGGATGGTGGAAATGCCGGTCCAGTTTTGGTAGAGGTGCCGGTCCAGACTGAATATTACGCGTGCGGTAGGCGGTACAGTCATCAAACAGTCAACGCAACGCGCGCGTCACGGGCTTCACGGAAATAGACCGCGGAAATAACGGCGCGTATATGGCTCCGCGGAAATAGTCCACCAAAATAACAGTGCATACAAATATTTATTTTTTGTTGGGAATCGACTCTGAATCGATTTTTAGGTCACAATGATCGATTCTAACTTTTTGTAATCGATGTCATCCCTAACTTAAGGGGCTCCGTTTTTTTTTTTTTTTGGGGGGGGGGGTTTTTGGATTTTTTCGAAACGTTTTTGACAATTTTTTCGAAATCGCGAAAAACGCGAAATTTGGGTTTTTAAAAACGAAATTTGCGTTTTTATATCACCATTTTTCATTACCTCTAGTTATAAGTGATCGACGTAATTTGACGTAACTTCTTAACACCAACAGAGGACTAACAATGAAAACCGTAAAAAAAAAACGTGGAGTACTAAACTTGACAGGTAAGCTTATTTTTAAATAATTCATAAATCTTCATACCCATATTCTTTAAACATGTTTACTAACATAGTTTTAAGTTTCAAGCCTCTTTAACGGAAATTATCACACTTTTAGTGGAACTCTTAACTTAGTGAAGTGTGCCCAAAAAATGCGTGGTTTCGGGGGTCGAGCGCCATATTGATTATGCAGTTGGGGATGGATTAAAGTAGGTACATAATTAAATGAATATTTGCTTGGCAGACTAACCCAATCAAGTTTTTAAAGAATATATTATTAAATCAATTTCATTTGACATGAAAATTATTAATAAATAAAATATAAAAATAAAAATTGATTTGACACAGCCCAATCTGATTCATTTTGGATCCGGTTTTTTGATTATTGGCTATTTTTTAAATATAAAAACAAGATATGGAAAGAGTAGGCTAAAAACTACCGGTAATTACTCATCAATATTGCTGTGTGGGTAGAGGTTTTGAGTTTTGCCAGTCGGGTCAAGTCGGAGAAACCAGCTGTTCTTAAAATGCATATTGAATGAATGTTACTTTTGAACAATCTTACAATATAGTTTTTCCTCAATACATTTTCTATTGTCTTGATTGGCAATATTGTCTATAAAATTTTGCTTCAACCTACGGCAACAGGTCACAACTTGGAACTAAAAATATTGATAAATGAAACTAAATCGACAAATTACTTTTGATATCAATATTTTGTTTGAATACATATTATATTGGGTTAGGTCTATTGATAAAAAAGTGAAACAAATATTGAAATTCAATTTCTTTGCAAAATATTAATCCTAATTTCCATGGAGTTGTGTTAAATCTGGACCACAGCCAAACAATAGTCTGGACCGGCACCTCCACCAATAAAATGTTTGTTTTAATTTTTATCTATTCAGTTCTCTTTAGTTTAATTAATTTTTGTTTTTTATAATCCATGTTGAGTGCGTTCCGTTACCTGCTGGCTCTACTGGGAGCACAGTAAACAACAGTGCTAGCCTGCGCGGTCAGTAGGCCTAGAAAACGGAATGGTTCCCAGTAAAAGCATCCAGCACAAACACTGCAGCTGTTAGAAAAATAATTGTGCAGTCAATTTAAAACATGATATTAATTATTTAGGGTAAACTTGAAGAGAAATGAAAAGATTTAACGTTTATTCTCGGTTATGGATTTAACAAATAAATTATTCTCTTGGCGGAATATTTAAAGCCGTCATCTAGCCTAGGCCTAGGCCTAAAGTCATCGACCCATTAATTGCAAGCTATGAATTAAAAAAGAAGTGTAAGCTCGCAAATAAATATTCTTAGCTCATTCCGAATTACTATTGTCATTTTTATTCCAGTGCAATATCAAATATCTCATTTTTTCTGAACAAATAAAGCAATTTATTAACTTTGGAAGCAAACTGACATTTCAACGCCGCCATGACACTAGCTGGTTTACTGGCGATACTGAGCGAGAAACCTCCAGCACTTCCAGTTACTGAAGGCGCTGGGCCAGCAATTTACGGGACGCTCAGCACACTGCTGACAGCAGTTAACGGAACGGTTACAGTAAAGCTGGCTACTGGTTCAGTACGTCCAGCAGGTAACGGAACGCACTCGTTTATGTATTATTTATATATTATATGGGTAAAATGGTGACTCGTCACCCCTTCCCCCCCAGACCCGACGCATGATGGAATAGGGGTTTGATACTATATTATATTGTTGTTTTATTGAGAACGTAACAGTAAGATTCTAATGAAACATAAAATAAAGGAGAGTACAGGACATGCGGTTTAGGCAAATTGCTGTTCGCTCAGCCGACTGACACCACAGGTGATTGAAATTTTGAACATATGTCACGAATGTGGAAATATGGGGCTCTGAAGTAACACATTTTCAAATTCTGCTTTAAAATAATTTATAAAAAATAAATTAGTAATCACGAATTTTTATTTTATAAAAACTCCAAAATTGACATTATTTGTGATTTTTTTTCTGGCTGATCAAGACAAAAATTTTTAAAATCTGTGACTGTAGGGCTGTCCATGTATGCTTTATTGACAACTTTGCAAAGTTTCATATACGTCGGATGCATCTTGGCCGAGCAAATGGCTATTAGCTAACTGCCAAATGTGTCCCATTTCCTCTTAATTGTCCAATTACTATTTATATTTTTAATATATTTTCTGTTTTATAGTTTATTTTACCTACTCTCTAGTGTACTGTGTAATACAATACTTCTATCGTGTTCTAGTTCACCTGCCGTTCCGACGTCCCGTGCAGGCTGCACTCAACCACCAACGTTACCCTGGACTCCATGAACCTCAACGACCACCGCGCCTGTCCGCTACCTCAGTACATCGTACTCTCGTGTACGCTCGGCTACCTTGCCGTGGCCGTCTTCCTCCGTCTGCCCATCGTAGTCAAGGCCATTCTACTTCTTCTCATGGCCACTGTCTACATCCTTCTGATAGAACTGTCTCACGCGCCCCTGTTCGACTGCTACGATCAGCGAGTCAGGTGAGTCAGTGTCAAAGACTCATTGACCTTGTTTGCCAGGGAAAGATCGACGGGAACCAAGACCTTACATTTTATACTGGGTTTTGACATAACAAAATTTTGATTGTAAACGAGCTAGAATGAGTAGGCCTAAGTGCAAAGGCAACCTGGCAAACTTAAAGTTTGAAAAAATTGACTATTGGGCGCCAGACCTCGCCTCCCCGCCAACCTTGGGGTGTCATCTAAATGCCTGTTTTTTTTTAAATTTACCTTCTTAAAGCATTAATTAGACGATTAAATGTATTGTTCAAGATTTCTTGAATCCAAGTACATAACACAATCTTAATGTGCAAAGATCATAAAATACAATAATACCTCTTTCATATTTCTTATATTTTGTCATTGAATTCAAGGAGTCTTGAATGAAACATTGAACCGGTCTAATTCAGGCTTTACACAATGAAACTATCCATACATTTTTACATTATTATTACGTATATTTTATTTATCATCATTATTACATGAATTGAACATTCTATTCTTGCATTGAATGCATAACATTTTACCGTCACTCTGCCGACAACTATTTTAACACTGCAGTGCAATAACTCTAAATAAGAATGATGCTTTTAAAATTACATTCTTTCATCGGCCTAAATATTATAATAGTTCAACATATACGTTGATTACAATTTTCGAAATATAATATTCTATTTTAGAATTTAACTTAGGTCTAAATACGTTTACCTAACGATCGGTTATTACTTGAAATTTTCTGTTCATCTTCTCGACGTGACTTGTGCTACCGACAGAGTGCGTTCTCGCTCGTCCATGAACCAAGGCGTTCATCGCCGCACGTCACACGTAACTGTAGCTGTCGCTTCCGTTAGGGTGTTCCGTGTCGTAGACGGTCATGATTCCGTTGTGGATGTTCTTGAGTATGACTCGCTTGTAGGGGTACTGCGGATAGCAGGGGGGAGGGGGTGGAGGCAAGCGCATGTAAGGGGGGGCGAACATCGGAGGGGGAGGAGGGGGCGGCGGCAGGCACTGGTGGGGGCCGGGGGGGAAGGTGACGTTGGGTATGGCCGGGAGGCCGAAGGGAGCCTGGGTCGACGAAGGCGTGAAGCGGAGCTGCAGCAGAAACTTGGAGTCGTAACGGATCACCTGCGGCTGTGGGCAAGAGCAGCTCAGAATAGATAGATATATCGCACAGGGAGACGATATTGACATCCCTCCAAATATCCCTTACAGTCCTACTATATGTCTGCAAATATAGGCCTCGGGATATATTTAAAATTAACAAGTTCTAAAAGTGGGGTGCGGTCATTATGTAACTCCTTGAAATCTTAACTTGCGTGGGCCAGCAAGGGATTAGTCTGGGGTAACGTCCTAGCTAGTTACACACAAAATTAGTAGCTAGTTGACATTTGAATGCAGGCTATAAAATATAAATAGGCCTTCATATAAACATGTTTTTTTATTTTTACGACATATTTTTATTAGAAAATTTGATAGGTAGGCCTAAGTTACACACTATAGACACTAGCAACCTAAGTTATTTAAGTTGTTGGCAACTGTTTTTGGTTGACTTGACTAGCATGATGGGGCATAGTAAGCCAAATGTAGGCATTTCAGAAGAAGAGAGAAGAATTTACCAAAATGATCATAGGTTGAGAAAAATATTTTGTAAACGTTCGATTTTAATATTTGAAAAAAATATCAACTGTGCTTATTTTTCTATTACGGCTATGACTAGGGCTACAGTCCATGAGGCTCGTAGAGTAGGCTTATATCATAATATTGCGCTAAAAAGATTCAAAGAGAATCTCCAGAATAATATTAATATAAATATTAATACAAGATTTTTAAGCATAAGCTCGCTTTAAGGACATAGTTATTGATTCATAGCAGTTGTCGAAAAAGTTTGCCCCGACTGGGGTTCGAACCCAGAACCTCCGGCTTAACGTGCCATAGCTCTACCAATTGAGCTACCAGGACCACAGAACAAACCTTTACTAAACTGCTATTTGTTGTGATTGTTGACCTCCATGGTACATAAATCTAGGGAAGACCCGGTACCCGGGTACCCGCCCGACGAAGTCGGGTACGGGTACGTGTTTCCACTACCCGTTTACCCGTAAAACCCGGTTCCTGAATTGAGGTGTCACATTGTAGGCGGAAGGCTAATGTAAACATGCGCTTTCTCATATCTTTTGTGCTTGGCGGCGTTTTTGTTTTGAATTATAATGTCCTTTGTTCATGCCGCCGACTTGTGCATTGTGTGCCGAGTATGCCCCCCCCCCCCCTGTCTAAACACTCGTGCGATCTTCCAGAGATTATACTGCGTAAATAATTACCACAACATCACTTATGTTTTTAATCTGCTAGAAGTCAAAACTTAAAAGCTATCACCCATGGTGATAAACCTTTCCTTATCTTGTTTACTTTAATTCGGGCTCCAGTCCCCCCCCACCCACGCCCCGCGCCAACGCATCGTGAGTCGTGACCTTGACTTGACTGTGTCAAGATATAAAGCAGATGCGTGAGTGTTATCTTAATGGCCCGCTGCTGTTCCTCTTTCGTGATTATGAAATACTACTTCATCGGCACGTCATTGTTTATAGAACAGCATTACGTCTGAGATATTACGATAATTGATGAGCGCGTTTCTTCACAGTTTCCCCCACACCCCACACGATTATTTTGTGTTACTACCCAGGTAACCCGCGGGTAATGTGGACGGGTACCCGGGTCGTAAAAAAGTCGGGTTTATTCATCCCTACATAAATCCAACAGAAGACTGCAATGTAGCTGTCAAATCTGAAAGATCACATGGATAAATCCAAACACATCTCATCTGGTGGTATGGGCAGTGCGAACACCCGCGAATCAACGCCAGAATCAACAAAGCCGATTCAGAACAACTTTAAATTTATTATGTGCCTCGTTGCTAGGACGGCTCCAAAGTCAAACACAAACAAATTCCTAAGACAAGAAGTGATGGACTTAAGTCCAAATCAGAAGTTAAAAAACTTCTTACTTTAGCGGGAATTGAACCCTGGACCTTCTGCATTGTAAGCAGATACGCTAACCACAAGATCAACAAGCCACACATAAACACATAAAATCCTTTTAAATTTTGTTTGGCCGATCTAAGATGTACAACTATGGATGAGTCTCACCTTGTTGGGTGGTTTAACACGTCCTGCGGTCGGGATGGAGTCCCCGGCTCCGATCGTGGACGGCGAGTGCCGACTGGGCAACGCAGCGATGAAGGTCGCGGTCGTAGCGGCCGTCAGGTTCATCCTAGTTTCTTGAATACCTAGGTGCCGGACAGAACAAGAAATAAATAAAACAATAATAAGAAATAAATACATTCACATTTAGAGTGTAGGGCTACCACTCATGTGTCATGTTACGTAGGTGCCGGACAGAACAAGAAATAAATTACATTAAAGTAGGGGCCTATACTCACTCGAGTGCCATGTTACCTGTAAGTGTCAAGCAGAAGAAAAAAATAAGAAAATACTTTTGCATTTAGAGTTTACCACTCATGTGTCATGTTACGTAGGTGCCGGGCAGAACAAGAAATAAATAAATAAACTTCATTCGCATTTAGAGTGTAGCCTACCTACTTACAGTGTGCCATGTTAACGGTAGGCGTAGGGAATGGTGGAGGTGCCGGTCACATGAATCTTCAAACTTACTAGAAGGCTACCCCCCCTCTCCCCCCCTACCCCTCTCCCCTTACCACCAGGGTCACCCTAAACATTCTGTATCATCCTTGTTGATAGGCAATGCCAACAAAACAAACAAACACATCAGTCGGGTGTCGTGTTTGGCTTTTTTTGTTCAATTACTAGACCTATGTTTTTATTTCTTAATTTCTTAATTTATTTTATTTATTTATTTATTTATTTATTTATTTATTTATTTATTTTATTTATTTATTTAACGTCTATCCTATTCAGTTATAAAAACTGATTTACAAAGGAGGACACATCATTCTGTCATAGACCTCGATTTTAGGTCCACCATTTCTGAATTTCAGTTCGCATTCTAGTAGGACGTCTTCATTAGGATGTAGGCTAGTTGAAAAGTAATTGACATGTTTCTATGAACATCACTTTACTTTTACTCACCCTCCATTATTTCTCCTCTATTTTCAATTTATGGTTATTTATTCTGCAACAAAGAAATATTTCATAATCACATAACAATTTTAATCCACTGTAGGGGTAGGTCTAAGTTAATAATCAAATCAGATAGGAAGGAATTTGTGCTATTTAAATTCTCCCGCCTATTTGTGATGCCTGAAGTGATACAGGCAGTGGTTGTTGACTGGCTTGTAGCCATCATAGCGTAAGTTACATCTCATATTTTGTACGACGTCTAAAATAAATAATATTTTATATAACCTTCATGTGCAATCATTGGCAAGTATTGTTCACAATATCAAGAACTAAACATAGCCTAGAGCCTAGTGTGTGTTGTGTTTGTGTAACCAATGGTATTTTGCGTATGAACACATGTAGCAATCTGAACCTAGATGATCAAGCCATTTGTTGATTTTGTCTGGCTGAATGTAAAAATATGCTATACCCTTTGAATATTTGTACATTTAACCTCAAGAATGTCAACCAATAAGCCCTAATTGCCACGCATTAACCCATTGTAATCCCGCATAGCTTAGCCTACAGTGACATTCTGGTTGTTAGTTCTTCCTTGTAATGTACAAATAACTACTCCTAGTCCT
Organism: Sweltsa coloradensis; assembly: GCA_024449915.1. Taxonomy (NCBI): domain Eukaryota; kingdom Metazoa; phylum Arthropoda; class Insecta; order Plecoptera; family Chloroperlidae; genus Sweltsa; species Sweltsa coloradensis. The sequence continues at coordinate 356,382 of JAMZAV010000917.1, read as the reverse complement.
ATTAAGTCACAAGAGCTAAGCAGTACCTACATGCCACTACTAATTGTGTGAAGGTTGCTTATATTTTGCATTAATTTACTGCGTAATTTCTACAGCGACCAAACTAATCAAAGCGTCTAGGCTAGAGCTAGCCCTAGACCAAATTAGTACCTTTCTTGCAACATAATTATCTAGGACCAGGTATTTTCATTTCTAAAACAACATTTATTGTATCAATTTTGTTTTATGATAGTATAAGTTCTTACCCAAAATATTTTCAGCTGTGATTTGTTAAGAAGCATCCACCAAGAATGCTGACAAGGAGGAGATATTATCAACCATTTGCAATATTTTTGTTATGCTAGTTGGCTAGTTGCTATGGCAACCTGTGGTCCCAACTTTCTTGTTAGATGGCAGCACAGCTGAACAACAATGGGTTTTATTTGCAAAGAAGTCAAACAAGTCAATGAACTCATTGAAAATCACTGCAACTAGATACTTATGTGTAGAGAAATGGAACTTGTGGCATAAACCAGAAAATAGATCGTGTAATTTTGGTCATAATTTTATTAATAGGCCTACTAATTTATGTTTTTAACTCCCAATTCATTAATTTTAATTAATTAGCTTTGTTCTCCTTCATGATTAAGTTTTTATAACGGAAAAGAAAAACTTGTAGTAATTAAATAAAAAATCGGATGAATTTTATGAACCAATGATGAAGTCCCAAAATAAGCAACTTTGGTTATACTATTGCTTGACGTAAAATGTATTTTTATTCATATTTGTACATTTTTAAGAAAATATTAAGAGTCCCTTGGAATTCAGTAAAGAGTAACCATTATTTTTTGTTTTTAAAAAATAAATAATAATAATCATCATAACTCAGTTCCAACTATGTCGGGTTGAGTGGTGGTTTTCACCATTATCTAGGGCATGAAACTGTAGATACTAAGCTTGCCAGACTCAGTGTTTCTTCCACATCCTCTAACTCCTTCCTCTCCACCAATTTACTCCACTCTCTTCTGTCCTCCCACAGCTTTACTCTTGCCACATGCTCCCACACTTCATCCCGTTTTCCAACGTCTTCTTGAATTAATCTTTCCCATTTCTCTCTTGGCCTTCCTACTCTTCTTTTCCCCTCCTCTGCCGCTTCAAATTCTCGTCTTGGAATCCTCTCTCTGCCCATCCTTTTCATATGTCCAAACCATCTTAGACGTTCTCTTCCTAGCTTAAACTTCAATCTCTCCAGTCCCAGTTCTTTCCTTATTTCATTACTTCTTATCTTGTCCATCTTTGTAACTCCCTTGATACTACTTAAAAACTACATTTCTGCTGCTTCCAGCTGACTCTCTTCTTTTGTTCCCACTGCCCATGTTACTATAAATATATATAATAAATAAATAAATAAAATAATTAATTAATTAATAAATAAATAAATAAATCCGTATTTAGAGTCTACCCACTCACTCACATAACTGATTTTCAGTGGGGAACAGTAAACCAAAGCGACCAAGCCAACCGTGTAGGCGCCGACAAAGCCGAAGTAGTTAGTTTATTTATTAAAATTGATGATTGATAAAAATTGATTTATTAAAATTGGGTCTTGTTTGATGTAGTACTAATAATAAAACAAATGTTTGTTGCAGCTCGGTGGTGCCCCAGCATGTGCTGGCTGTGGTGTACGTGCTCCTCTTCTTGTCTGCGGTCCTGATACACGGCCGCCAGGTCGAGTGGACCGCCCGGCTGGACTTCCTGTGGCAGGTGCAGGCCAACGAGGAGAAGAGAGAGATGGATGCGTTGCAGCACAGCAACAAGCGGATACTGTTCAATTTGCTGCCCGCGCACGTAGCCACGCACTTTCTGGACAATCAGTTCCGCTCGAACATGGTGAGTGGGCTCGGGCGACGGTGACGTGATGGACGTTACATAACATGGAACATGGACAGACAATACCATTCAAAACAAATACGAATTTTATCTCGGGCAACTTATTTTGTCATTAAAAACTTCATTTGAATATTAGGCCTATTATTAGGGATGCCCAACGATATGAAAATCCATTATCATTATTGAAAAAAAAAATGGCCAAAGGATAACGATATTTTCTCGCCAATTTTTAAATATACTTTCCTTGGCAGTTCTCTCAACATGTGCGTCTTCCCATTGCCAAGCCCAATGAATGACACATGCTAGCCGCACCGGGCCGCGACCTGGCCGTGCCGAGTGCATTTTAGGCAGCAGACGACGCGATGTCGACTGGATACTGCAGAATTACTCGATGCCGAAGCTACACATAAACTGCATTTTTTTCATTTTTATGTGTTTTTAATGCAATGTTGGTACTTTGAAATATTAATAAAATATCGCGATGTAGAAAAAATATTGATATCAAAATGAATTGTGTGTATCGATATAGATCGATATCGGTGGGCAACCTTACCTATTATGTATGTATAAACATTTTTTTTTTTTTTTTAAAAAGGTAAATATTGGTCAAATTTGAGATAAAAACAATTAATACAGACACTGAATGTGCTTTAAAATATCTAATAAGTTATAATTTGCTACTTTTCTAGGGTATGTTTAGTAATTATTTAATATTTTGCTATCAATAGAGCTATTTGAGCATTAGGATGGTAACTGGTAATGAACATTTTTAATTAGTAAAAATAATGACGTATAATGTGTGGTAGCATTCATTATAGATTATTTTTAATATAATCCAGAAATTACAAAATTCAGCTCAACCATGGATTGAACCCAGGTCTCCTGCTAGTATGGGTTATTATTGCATATCTGTTGGCTATATTATTGTTAAGTAGGGTGTGGAAAGGGAACCCAACAGCTTACCTGGTTGGTGACTGCAGGGTCTCGTAGAAGAAAGACACAAATAAATAAACATAATACAAGAAAACGTCGAAACTGTTTCGGCCAAACAGGGCCTTGCTCACTCGACGAGATCATTATTTTGTATTTTTTTTTAATCAATTGCAATTTTAAAATGACACTATTGTTAATTCTGTGTTATTTTATTTCCTATTAAATTCATTCAATCAATCAAGATTCTTGAAACTTAAAAGCAAATACCCAATTATTTCATAAATCAAGTTGAATTTGAGCAGATTTGTATCAAATCTCAACTTGAGGTCCTCCTTCTCAATGTACATTATCCAGATCCGTATTGCGTTGTTATAAAAGCTCCTCTTGTCTTCCACCGGTACTTTGCTAGTCGCTACACTTTCCGTCAAGTTCCCCCACGTACTGCTATTTCCGTCCCTATAGTGACGTAGCTGTGGTGTTTGTCGTTGTAGACAGTCATATATTCAACAGTATATACTATCACCTCACAAGGTATCTTGGCTTGTGGTTATAGCAAATATGAACTCAGCACCGGTATCTTGTCTTGTGGTGTCTGTACGCTGTATTTTATCTCGCCGTCGTTTCTCCCGCAATGAAGTTGTTTTGTTCTGGGCACCCGAGCTGGAAAGTAAGAACCCTAACGTAGAAATGTATCGTGAACATTCCTGTCGGTGGCGCATCCGAGCAAGGGATGTTTTATCTCAATATGTTATTTCTGGCATAACGAAACCCCTAACTCCGCGCATTATATGGCTTTGTTCATTTAACGTAGTCAATTACTATTGATTTTTCTAAATCGCGATAAAAGGACAGTGTTTTTTTATTTTCGAATCGCGATAAAAGACAGTGTTTTTTTATTTTCGATTGTCATCTTGAAAGCTCTGCAAATGTGCAAAAATATCATTAGCAAAATTTAAAACATGTACCTAGTCTATACTTTTTCTAGATTTTTTTTGTAAAATACATTTCCAATTTTTTTCTTTTGCTAATCTTTATTAACCTTTTTCGCTCTTATGTTGAGAGAGCTTTGACATGGGTGTTTCTGCACATTTTCCTACACCGACAACAGAAAAAATAAAAAATGTTGATTAATTTTTTTTAATGTGATGTTATCAATTTCTTATACGAATTTTCAATTTACATTTTACAGTGAACTGCCTTCTTAATAATAAACAAAATAATTCGACCCACAAGGGATCCCCACCTCATGCGTGCGCCACCTCCCGCCCCCCGCTTGTTGGTTGCTAGTCTGTGTGTACTGATACCCTCCCCTCCCTCCTTCCCCTCCCTCGCTGTTCAGAACACGCTGTCTCAGGACCTCTACCACCAGAGCTACTCGAGAGTGGGCGTCGTCTTCGCCTCCATCACAAACTACCACGAGTTCTACATGGAGCTGGACGGGAACAACCAGGGCGTCGAGTGTCTCAGGTTGCTCAACGAGATCATCGCGGACTTTGACGAGGTGAGAATTAGGCCACAATCAGACAAGTGCCGACAAAATGAAAGATAATTTGTGTTTTGAACTAAGTCATACTGTTAAGAGGGTACGCTGAGCTTGGCCCAGCTCAAATGCGCGCAATCAGGTGTTGATGATTTCTTCTGAACGGTTGGTAATATAATTACCAAATTTTGAATGGATGTTAATAAAATACTTTTATATTGATATCCGTAATTGGTTGCACAAAATAAGCCTTAAAGATCCATTGCGAGACATAAGTCCAAAACGTGAAAAAATGGGAAATCCAAAACATGGATTACAATTTTGGAAATTTCCACCAAACCGTTTATCTTACAATAAAATCAAATTAACCTGCACGTTCACATTGATTAAAATGTTGATATCCATTCTGCAAATTTGAGTTAAAACAATCTGTACACTTGGAATAAATTTCCAAAGTTGACCAAAATTTAGTAAATTTTGGTGATTTCACTAAATTTTAATTCAAAATCAATTAATTAATTTAGGAATACGCATAATGCATAACATAGATTTATTCTTTATAAACGTTAGTGTGAAATTTGATAATGGTGTTATAAACCGTTTACCCGGAAAAACCAGAAAGCTGAGCGCCTAAACTCGTCTCCGTTCTAGCCTCAGCATACCCTCTTAAGTTTCTTAGTATTCAAATTAGGGATGCACACGTAATCGAAATTATCGATCAATAATCAATAATGGATATTATTTCGATAATCGATAACCAAAATTCATTATCGATTATCGAAAATCAAATATTTCGTCAAAAGTGGCATGAACCAAACTCTAAAGACGGAGATTATCTCACGTTGGGCCATGTACTGGCTGGGCTGATGGTGTCACACTCGAGATTTTTGTTTGGAATTGACCTATCAGTCGATAACGGAAGTCAAACACATGACACCGAAGACAGCCAGGCAGTAAACAGAACGCGATTGTTTTGTTTTGACTTACACTTGTCACACTTGAGGTTCCACTTATTGATCGGAACAGGCTTTATTGGTGATATCGATATTATAGATACTATTGATTTGATATTGACATTACCATTTTGATAATCGATAATGAAAAAACTCAAAAAAGTATTGATGTGCATCCCTATTTCAAATGCATTAATAATCTACCATAACAATTTTGATCAATAAAGTATTCAAGTGATATATCATTGAATCATCTTTACCAATACTTTGCCAGAACGAGCTAAATAAGGTAGATTGAAAGATAAATTATCAATACGGTAATTTTAATGGATACTCGTTTTTTATTTTACTGGTCAAATTGTTTGACAGTAAATTTATAAATGTTTTATCATTCTATATTACCGTTTAACATCCTTCATAAAAAAAAAAAAAATTTCTTATGCGATTAGTCAAATCATGTCATGTTGAGTTCCCGACCTTGACATTGAACGAATCTATCAGAATGACATTCATATTCTGGTTGGTTTGTTAGACGTCCAGTCCGGGAACCCAACGTCAGTCAATGTATTCACGTGTTGTACTGAAATGTAAACTTGGCTACCACCAGCTGTTGAACGACGAGCGCTTCAAGTCTATCGACAAGATAAAGACCGTCGGCTCGACCTACATGGCGGCTGTAGGCTTGACCCCCGAGCTCAAGATCTTGGATGACGACGAAGACGCGACCGCAATCTTCTACATCGGGACGCTCGTAGAGTTCGTGTTCGCGATGAGAGAGAAGCTGCTGAACATCAACGAGAACTCGTACAACAACTTTATGCTCAGAGTCGGTACGTGCGCTGGCGGATTTATTTAAATTTCAATTCATTCTTTATTTAGCACAAAGCTATTTTACATGCAATTAATAATAATAGTACAATTCAATACAATTTCAATTTAATAAATAGGCGTAATTAAATTAAGTTACACAATACATATTAGACACTTCAATATAGTTACTATATATAATTACATACAGTCATATTTCAATCTTTATATCCCCTCATAAATAAAATTGTGTTTAAATAAATTTAAATACACTAAATTTTTTTTAATGATTTACTGTACATTTCTGTTTAATCACAAGTTTATTATATAATTGGTACCCAGAATAAAAACATGTTTTTGAGTTGCCGATTCATTTACTCTATTATCATAGGTTGCAAAACTAGAATCAAAACCAGAAGTACAAGATGTCATGTCTGCTACCAAGTCTTTTGTTAGGAAAACCAGAAGTACAAGATGTCATGTCTGCTACCAAGTCTTTTGTTAGGAAAACCAGAAGTACAAGATGTCATGTCTGCTACCAAGTCTTTTGTTAGGAATTTGCAACGAACCTTGGTTTATGAGTTTCAAAACTTCTGAACAGAAAATGTTTTGGAATTCGAACCAAACTTTTAAAAATATATTTAAAACAGAAAATAGCTGGGGTTGATCCGCTTACAAACACTAAAAGAAAGAGAAATTATTACAACTGAAAAGATTGAATTGTAGACCTAATGAACATTTCAGATTATCATATGCTCCTCCTATTTTGGTGCTTGTATTTAATTTAAAAATCGTAACATATGCTTCATACTCTAAAGAATGGCATAATTTCATTACATAGTTTTGTAAAAGTCAGACTCTTATGTAGTTTTGTATAGAAAACAACGGTTTATTGTTATATTATTATGTTACAACAACAATGAATTTCATTGACTATTGCTTCTGTAACTTGTAGGCATCAACATCGGCCCCGTGGTAGCCGGTGTGATCGGAGCCCGCAAGCCCCAGTACGACATCTGGGGCAACACGGTGAACGTCGCCAGTCGGATGGACTCAACCGGGCTACCCAACCACACCCAGGTGCGTACAGTGGTTCCTAATAGCATACTATTACACAACAGCCTACCTGTTGTGTTTCAACTGTCACGACTTCATTGGTGTAAAGAACATGGACATTGGAGGTTCAATCCATGATGTACCTACTATTTTCATTTATGTCTAAAATACCATTATATTTGTGGCTTGTCTATAAAATCTATTAAACCTCCCCATGCTTATTAACATTATACCAAAATTACTGATTTATTCTGGACACTGGTACATTAGTTATTTTATATGAAACATAAAACTCATGATAAATAATAGTATTTAATACAATTCAGAAGTTAAAAAGTCCATCCTGACCGGGTTTCGAACCCGGGTCTCTCACATTCAAGGTAGGCGCCTTAGCCAACTAGACAACCGAGCCGAGACGGTAACTTTTTAACTTCTTAATTGTATCAAGATTGATTGGAAAAAACCTCTTGCCAAAAACAGGCATGTGCTAACCCGTGTAGCAGCTCACGGTTTTTACCATTTGTTTTGCCTAGATAAAAAGTTCCATTCATCATATACAGAGTGCAAATGCTCCCACTGTGCTAGGGATTGCAACCTGTATCATATTTTTATATGTCCAGCTAGGACTCATCCCATTACTGATCTTGCCACAAAGGGTCTTGTCTAAAATCAGGTATAAAAACTACAATAGGCCTATAGTCTGAAATGTTTAATTGATTGTAATTATATAAATAAGTACTTTGTAAACTTGTAATTTTATTAATCATTTAATCTGTCATTGTCATAGCTGAAATGTTTAACTGACTGAACTACTTGTGTACTTTGTAATAATGTAATACTGCCTGCCTATGTTACGCCATAGTTGGTGTTGTACTCTCTGGAGTTTAATAAAAGTTTTAAAAAAAATATTAACAATTCCACATAAGGGAGTGTTACCCGACCAACCAAATCGAGAAATCATGATAAATAATTATGTGTGATCAATATTTGACTACAAAATAATATCCCAAAGTAGCTAGCCTTGGCTATTACATTACTGTTTAACAAGAACACATTTTACAAAATATTTATATTATTTATAAAAATAATAATTGATTGAATGAGTCTTAAATTAAAATGAGTTGCTCCAAAAAATTACGTCTTAAAGCTCTACCTTCTTTTAGGTTGGCTAGTGCTATCGGTTTATTTATTAGTCCTAACGTCTTATCATTTAACGTTATAGAACATTGTTTATCACCACAGGTAACGGAGGAGGTGTACCAAGTGCTGCGCTCGTCTCCGTACGAGTTCCAGTGTCGCGGCAAGGTGAAGGTCAAGGGCAAGGGAGACATGACCACCTACTTCTTGACGGACAGGAAGCCGGCGGGCACCGTCAGGGTCGACGACCTCCAGAGCATGAGGACGGCGGGGACAACGCAACTAGGTGAGACAGTATTTGATTCGTCGGAAAATATAGAGAAAATATAAGGGGAAAAAATCATAATTTACAAACTGGTTTTATTGAAGTCAGATTTTAATAAGTAATAACAGAATCTTAAAACTTTTTTGCAATGTAAATTGTTGTGCTTAACTCATTGAAATCTTTGCAAGAGACTCTTAAACTCATATATTATATTGGAACTAATAAAATTGTCACTGTATGCCTTTTAGATTTGTTTTTTATTTAAATTACTAAATCAAACCCACTCTGTACTGAGGTGTGAGTAGTTTGAAACACAAACAGAACTTTGGGAAAGACTGCTAGTCTCAATAGAAATAGTAAGAACAGAAGTACAACAGTCAGATATTATTATCTTCTATAGTGTTAACACATCTTCGCTTCTTCAGTGGACAGTTAATTAACCCGTAGTACTCTGTAGGAAGACAATCTTGTGGTAGGTTGACCGGTGACTGCTGCCGTGTGAAGTAGGCACTGTTGCTCAGTAGTTGGTACTCAGCTCTGTAAACAACGGGGGGCTACACTTGTGCTTAACAAGGATAAGCTACTATGTACAAGTATTAAACTTTCATTGAGAGAGCTACATGCTGTTCTTTGTTTGCTATTATTCATAATCAGCCATAGTTTTTATTTGATTGATTATATTGCATAATTAACTGATATTGTGTGTCTTGAGGCAACAGGATTTGCTGCAGGAACCAAATTACAGTCTCTATATATTTGTTTTCCTACAGAAATTAGTTACAACTTACAAGGCAAATATGTGCATGGATGCAACTACAAGAGCGGCCGAATTAAGTTACAAAGTGGTTCGCTAATAAATGTTTGTTTCCCGTAGATTAACGGTTAGACTCTGCGCCCGCCACCCTACGATGCGTGAGTTAGTTGACAAACTTTCACGTTGTTTTCAAACATGTGCTTGACCTCGTTCGTAAGACCGTAACAACGTACAGCAGTGTTGAAATATTGAACTAATGTGTTTTAGTGGGGGTGTGCAAATCCATTCTGACGCAGTCCAAGATGGTAGATGAGAAGTTTGAGACAAAACGTATTGTGGTTGCTTTTAATTTAATTTAAATCTTTTGAATTACAATACTGATCCTTAGCAAAGAAAGTAGGTCTGGGAAATTTATAAACTCGGCTACTCCAAGCATACACAATTCATTGTACAAAGTGTGTACGGTATTTATAATATGGACTGAAGCATTTTAATGACTTTCAAATAATGACAATGCTGTGGTGAATCTGAATGTAAATTTTTATTGTTTTGTCAACTAAACAAAAATGCACATAATTATTGTTCCAAATCTGTGGCTGCTAGTTATAAGCTTTTGTCAATGTTGCTTTTAAACAAAAACTTGGCAGTAGTAGTAACAGATAGCTGCTTAGCTGCTGCTTTCTGGTTGTTTGTGAACTTGTTAGGGACGTGGTAGGAAAATAAATAAATAGTGATGGTTAAGCTAACTTTTATGGGTAGATTTGCATCCGTTTGCAAGTAAAAGGCATTGAAGATCTATTTTAGTACCACTGTATAGTACAGTAGTACACTTTGGACGTGCACACCCCTAGCGTTCAGTTTGTCTCTAGATTAGCGATTGTTTGGTTTCTAATCAAAGCTAACACAAGAGTGGTTTTTAGCTGATAGATAGAGATGTGCAAAAATGGTGACAACAAAATTCGCGAATTTTTTTTAAAGTTGCAATAACCCCTTCAAATTCAGTTTGCACATGAATCTCATGAATTGTGATTGAATGGTACCAATTTCCAATTCGCGAATTTTCGCGAAATTTTAGTTGATACCGCGAACTAGTGGCGAAATTAGCAATTATGTCCTTAAATGCGAATTAGGTCACGAAATTTAAAAAAAATTAAAAAATTTCAAAGTTTTGGTGGAGGTGCCGGGTCGAAGTCGAAATTAAATTAATACTGGCTGGTACATATGGTGGAGGTGCCGGGTCATACAACGCGATTGTGAGATCGTAATAATCGTTTGAACGAGAGTAAGCTCAAAATACTTCACCATATCAAAAGATATTACATAAAAAATGCATAATTTTGTAAATTTGGTGGAGGTGCCGGTAGACGAAATTAATTCTGGTAAAACTGTCGGAAACTTTGAAAACTGAAGGCTGAAATTGAGCTTAAAATTAAACTGATTCTGAACTTCACTCTCATGAGCTTGTTTTTCTTTTAAATCATTATTATTTTTTTTTTTTTTTAGTTGTGCATGAGAAAATTGTGTTTTTTGGTTCATCGCAAATTTTAATATTTAAGCCGCATATTTTCAAACTTTAAAAAACATTTTTCACATCTCTACTGATAGAGTTGGATGTGTTTACTTTATAATTGGGAACTTTTCATTGGGGTATGCACCGCTGCACATTTTCATTGGATGCAAAATTCTCTAAAATAGAAGTCTAACTTAAAATCCACCATGAAGATGTGATCACGTGTATTAAAGAGTTGGGCAAAATTAAATTAAAGTTTTTTGGGGAGAGTTAAGCTGGATTGTGGCACACGGGAGAAATTAATCACAAAACAAACTGTAAACTGTAATTTTTGAAAGAGTCGTTTGATTATTGATAATATCAACTGATTGGAAAGGCTAAATAATAAATATACTTTTGATTGTTTGAGAAAACAATTGTTTTGAATTTTGATCGATATATTTATTTATCAAACAGCGTGTCTACTTTTTAAAACAATTAAGATTGAGGCAGTAGTTTTACTTTCACAATTACAAATATATTTTTGGTTTACTCTTATAAGAAAATAACAATTTTGGAAATTGGAAATGAGGCCTATATTATTACTTTTAACAAATGTACTAGGACTGTGTTGTTTTGACGGTTGGGTTGGGTAGGCAAAAGAAGGCCGTTTATTATAATCTTCCATAGATAGGTACTAAAGAATACCAGGGGAGAGGCTTCGAGTCCCACGACCATTCCCTAAAACAAACGGACGATTATAATCGGCAATGAATTTTACTGGCAAAGAATCTTACATTTATAATTTTTCCCAAATCCTTTTCTTTTGTCTGAATTTTCATGAATGGCATTTTGTATTCAAAATACAATTAAAAAATTGTCTGGACTGGCACCTCCACCAACAAAGATTTTTTTTCCAGACCGGCCCCTCCACCATTACCTAAAATATATTTTTTGCTAGCAAAATATCATGTAGGCTCCCCATTTTTTAACTGGCAGGTAGGCCCCCATGCAAATACCTGACCGGATATCCACACACCACTAGAATGTACACAATCAATGTATTAGACCTAGTGGGAAGAAAATTAATAGTAATACAAATACATTTTTAACTCCCTTAAAGATGATGATACAAATATTTTGTCTTTACTCTCATTTGATACATTAAAACATTTAGTGTTTGGGAAGAATAAAAGGGGGCATTCATTGCACTTCATGCTTAAATAGTTATTACATTCAAATAATTTGTTTATGAGTAGGTGTATTTTTTTCTAGATCAAATTCATTGTGTCATTTAGTTTTTCCATGTTCGTACTCAAAGATAGATGGATTTGTGCACTCCTAATTATTTGTTGTACCATACGTGATCTGATCTCATATTGTGTATGTCGGTGTTATAAGTCTGCGTCGTATTGTGTGTTCAGGCATTTTGTTGGAGACATGCCTTAGTTTTAGCTTATGTTTACATGTTGCTTTTTGTTAAAATTGTAAAAATTATTGTATTAACCATTGATTCAATTTTTAAAATCAATACTGTCAAATATAGGTACTATTTTTTCCCAAACAGTTCAGAAGACATATTTGACATGTTTGCATTCTAAAGTGGCCCACCTTTCAATTACAGGTGACTAAAGAAGAAATACGTTATTCTTGCAATGTAATTTTTATTTTATTTATCCCCATTTATTGAAAGCTCATTTATGTATATAAATAATCCAATATTTACAAAATTAAGTTTGTTTACGTTCTTTTGTTGATGTAGGACTAATCATTTGTTTTTATCAAATGTGTAGAGATAATATTTAATAATTTTTTTTAGATCAATTTAAGAGATGTAACCAATCTAGCATTTCATATAAGTGTGTACTACTAAAAAACCTATGTCCAGCTGTTAAAACTGCTTTATTTACTCCTGACAATGAGGAATTATAACAATTTCAATTTCAATTTTCAATTTATTTTGGACAACAACAAATAACAATAGTTACAGGTTTCAACAGTTTTCACCGTGTAGTCCATTTTAGTTGTACACAATTATTAAACTTAATGAAGTTTACACAATAGTATATATGTATAAATACTATACATACAGTACATCTACTAATAACAAAATACACTACTAATAATACAAAATACACTACACTAACAAATAATCATCTTTCATTACATTGTCTCTCATATTAGGTAATATATAGGCTAACTACCAAAAGCCAATGATACAGTGCAAGTTTACAATATTACATTGTTAATTAACTTGGATAAAGAGAAATGAATAAGAACATTAATTTCCAAATTTCAAATATTGTAACATTTAACAACCAACTGATTTAAAATTATGGTAGGTCAGTTGATGTGATGAAGTCATTTACACTGTAGTAAGCTTTTTGTAATAAAAATTTTGTCAGCTCATTTTTAAATTTATTATATTGAGGTATATCTTTGATTTCTTTTGGAACAAGGTTGTAGAGAATTTTATTTATATAATCAGAGTTTTTCTGGCCAAGGTTTGTAGAACATTGGCTAAGATGGAGATCATGTTTTTGCCTTGTGTTGTGAGTATGTACATTCGCATTAACTGCAAGGATTTGGATGTTTTTCTTAATGCTTAAGACTGATTTAAGAATGTAAAGACATGGAACTGTAAGAATGTTCAGAGCAATAAAGTAAGGTTTACAATGCTCCATTTGCCCAAGGGAATATAATGCTCTAATTGCTCGTTTTTGTACAATGAAAACTTTATCAATGTGAGTTGACATTCCCCAAAATTCTATCCCATATCTTAGATGTGATTCAAATAGAGAAAAGTAGCATACTTTAGCAGTTGATACATTGCTTATATGTTTGATGCTTTTAATTGCAAAACAAGCAGAGCTGAGTTTTTTTATCAGTATCTTAATGTGAGCATGCCATGTTAAGTTTTTATCTATTGTTCAATCTAATGTTCTAATGTTCATTCACTGGAGCCACGAGTTGAAAATAATGTTTTGTTTCGTTGTTTGCAGTGGCTACTTATTGATTTATTTCTTTAACATCTGATTTAGAAAGGAGAACAATAATTTATGTTGGTACTTAACTCTGGTCTCTTCTGCCCCAAGGTAACATGTACGGCGGGGTGGCCACCCCACTAGCGCTCCTCCACCACATGCAACAGGGCAACGCGGAGCACAACCCCCGCAAGCAGCGCGCGACCCACTCGCGCGAAGACACGAACACCTCACTGCACGGCTACCCCAGCATGATGGTGCGCAACGCCCCGCGACTTCCCATCTTGCGCGAGTCCAACGGCGGCCCGCGACACGGCGAGTGCGAACCCCTTCTACCCTCTAGCGTGAGCGCGATGAAGATCGTACCCACGCAGCGATCCAACCCCCTCTACAAGGACCCGAACCTCCCCCCGCCCCCGCTACCCCCCCACAAGAACGGTCAGCCCTACCCTCAGAACATTCGCCCCGACCGCTACACCCCCCCCTGGCCCAGGGGCAACCCGACCAACGGCAGCACCCCCTCTAACTCATCCTCACACCAAAGCAATAATGATAAGATGAAACCGTATTTAAAACCGTTACCTAAGATTCCAGTGAAGGAAACTTCCCCCAGTCGACAGAGACGGTTTGGTTCGACCGCCCCCCCGCTACCCCCCCACGGTAATCATCGCTACACTAAGACTGAAGAGGCCAACGTACGGAAACTACGCAATAGTCACAACAATCCTCTCTTGAACCTGCAGCGTCACTACTCGGACGAGAGCCTGCAAGGTGCGACCGGGTTCTATAGCCCGGCGCAACACAGAATCCATTCCTCGGCGGACGAGATCAGCTCTCTCAACCACTCCCCAAGTATAAGTTCCTCCGACGAGAGCTACAGTCGCACCACGGACGCCTCCCCCTCTCCGTCCCCCCCTCCCCTCAAGGCCCTGGACAAGGCTTCTACCCAGCAGTGGCTCTACCCCTCGGACATCCAGGTCGACCCCTCCTCCTCTCTGGAAAACTCCCCGCGTACCTCTCTAGACTACATCCCACCTCAGTGTTACCTCGGGAATAACCACAACAACAATTCCTTCGGGAAGGGTTCAGGGGGAACCCCGAAAGAAGAAGGGAAGAGCATTTCCTCATCCAGGAGTTTTTCTCCGGGTCAGAACGGGAGTCGAGGGTCGAGAACAAACTCGTCCGGGAACGGAAGGCGGGATTGGAGTTTGTCGCCCGCGAGACACAGGGACGGGTCCGGGAGACGGTGCAAGACCACTGCTACCAACACGGAAGTGTTACCGCCCGGGGCGCTGCTAGCGCTCGCTGCGGGTACCAACACGATGGAGTCGCGGTGTAGCCCACTTCCAACGGAAGGGCCGGACTACAGGGGCGATAGTTGCGGCAGCTTCGAGTACATCGGACGCAAGGGGAAGGGGACGAACCTACTCCGAGCGTGCAGTGCCAATGGAGAGCGACGATCGCCGAATAGGAGTCTAATCAAGCACGCGCAGAGTTTGTCGAGCAGTTGTAAAACGGTTCTCGCGAAGGAATCGCCCGACGATAACACGAAGAAGCGGTCGCCGTGCGGCGAAGAAGACGAATATTCGTCGTCGCGTCACAACTCCTCTAGTCAGACGGATCGCAAGGACCGTCATTATTCGGGTAGTAAAAGTGATCTCGGAAACGGGGAGGGGGGGAAACTCCCCTCCCCCGGTGCTCAAAGTGCGGGTGCGGCCGCAAAATATCACCAGGCGAAAATACCGAATTTCGAACGCGAAATACAAAAACTCTTAGAAGATCAAAACCTATTAAAAAATATACCTCCGAAATCCGACAAGACTCATCAAAACAAAGAAATTATTTCGTTGGAAGAGATTAGAAACGTTAACGACGTCTTGGAAGAATTGGGACAGACCAGCTTACTGGAAAAGGAGCCGATCATGCTTGGAAGGTATGTCGGTAACAACAACACGAACGCACCCCAACAGATAGGCTTAGCGTGTATTCAGGAACTAGCGAAGAAGCAGCACGACCAACTCAATAACCTCATAGAGCTCGGTAGAGATTTCTCGCACTCTTTAGAGAGCGTGCCTAGTTTGAAAAGGGAAAGCAGTAAAGAAAGTTCGGTTAAACGATCGAGAAATCCTACCCCGACGGAAGAGGACCTAGCCAGGATTCACCGTAAAACCTCAAATTCCTCGAATCATAAATTCCCGTTGGTGTCGACGGAAACTGTGGGGTCCGAAGCGCAGAGTATGTCCCTCGGCGTCCCGCTCTACCCGAGTTCAAGGTAGGGGCCGTAAACAATATCAACGTACTTGGAACTAATTGCTATGGGCATGTTATTGCGTTAACTTATGGTTTGGTGATGGCTTTTGAAAGTATTGATTATTACTTACTAATACAATAATACTTACAGTAATATTATCTTACAGACAACTTTGCCTCTAGTATGTCCATAGGGATTTTTATTTGTTGATAATATTATACATTGGACCATTTTAATCATCATTTCCAAAAAATTAACTTTCTAAATTTAAATTACTGACCTTTAAGACTCTTGAATAACACAATATTCGTTATTAATGCCACGTTAAATTATTCACCTGTCTGATTTTTTAATCTATTTTTTTCTGTTGAGAAAACCTATTTTAGAAACTTCTTCTTTTTCATATGCCCGCATTTTTGGCTTACTGGGCCATCATGCATTTTCTGGTTTTCCAGTAGAGACAGACTTATTCTTCCTCTTAGTTCATGCCAAGTGGAAGGGCATCAATTTTGTCTTTAAGACTTGAACTCTCTGTTCTGTGACTTTGTTCTGTTCTTCCCTCCCACATAGACTGCAAGTTCTGCTATCGGTGATTCCTATCCGATGTAGGTGCTTACGAAGCAGATCATTCATAATCATTCTAGAAAGAAAAGTAAAAAATTTACACACAAATTTAAACCCTATTGACAAAACTAACTATGAACTTTTTCTTGGTACTCTTTCTCAGCTTTTCTTCTTCCACCATAATAAAGCTAAGCACTTAACACTTGGCTTGCCGTTGTATAGTAGGTACAGCAGTAGGTAACGTGTAATGGCAACAAGCAGCCAAAATACAAAATTATGCAGTAGGTTGATTGGTTTTACATATAAAATTAAGAACATAACATAATTCTTTAAATTTGGATTTTCTTAGCTCTTTCTATATTTATATATAAATTCCCTACCCTCAGGTAAAACCAACTTGCTGTCCCTCATGTGAGATCTACAAAAGCAACGTGGACATACTAGCTATACGAACACAACACATCGTTACGTCTTATTTTCTCTAACACGTACTTTAGTACTCGATTGGATTATGTTTGAGCACGCGGTTGTGGTGATATCTATGTCAGTACTAATATTTTAATTGTCCGGCTGATTTTTTTCACTGCTTTCCCTTAACCCTGTGATAGCAACTTGCTGTGTGTGACGTTGATTGTCGATTGCCGTACGTACGTACTCGTAAGTGTTTGTACTCTTATTTCAGTTTACTATTGTTGCACTTGTGTGTTCACTCGCATAATACACGCACACCTGTTTCCACCTTTACGATATAATATTGATGTCCCTTACGCTAGTTCTTCCTAATGATATTGCACACTAAAATATGTAAGCCTACTGTTTTCTTTTTCTTTTTGTAGTTCAAATGCATAGTTACAAAGAATATATTATCATTGTAAAAATTAAATAACGTAAATGATTCAATGTCTCACAATCATACCTCAAATACTTTACTTACAGTATGCCAAAACTTCTGCACAATCTTCTATAGCTGGGCAAAACTATGCGATATGGGAATATTTTCAATGTTCTCTATATCAAAGTATTGAAAACTTTGTTATATTGGCCCTACTCTCATTAAATTTTGATACATCACATCAAATTTTTAATGATGTCAGTAATTGAATTTTATGTCATTGTCCAGCCTTACTTACTAAAGCAGAAATATTTGAGGAATACTAGAAATTAATTTCTTATAAGCTTGCTTGGTCAGTAGTAAGTAGGCGGCCTACTTCTAGTAATCAGACTTTCCTTGGTGCAAATTAAATTCAAAACTGGGAGTTTTTAGTGATGTTCTGTCCCCACCGCCTTCTAAGCGACCTAGTCCAAACAATGTGCGTGGATTACGCGAGTGAGACGCTGGGCACTGGTTCTAGTTATTGTTTACACTTGTGCATGGAGAGTTGATTGAGGTTGAGCTTTGTTCAGTTGGTTGAGTTCAGGTTGATTTGGTAAATGTTTGTGGAATGACAACTTTCAAAGTAGGTCTGTGTGCGGAATAACATGTACGTTCTATACTCGTTGAATTGTAGGCTGTGTATTACTAGGTATTTAATTATTATTATTGTTGTTAAAGTTTGTTTAATAAACAAATCTTTTTGTTCTAGCTGTCTTGACAGCAAAACACGAGAAAATGTATTCACGTTCAACTTCAAACAGTGATTTACAAAAATAACCTATGTAATAACTTTCAACATTGGGTTCTTTAACTTCTTTTCTAGCTTACAACTCATTTACTACTTGAAATACAATTTCTTGTTTATTTCTAGTTAATCCGTACTATATCAAGTATACTTGCTAACTAAAGAGTTAAATTGGTGTTGAATTTGTAGAATTTCTTGCATTATTCAACCAGTAAAAATCACTGCTTATTTATCTGCTGTTCTTTGGAATAAGGATAAGCTAATTCAATGTTGTTCAATGAAAATAAGTATCATTTTTGAACAGAAAGCCATTCCCGCATTAAACAAGCTATTCATTTCACAGTAAATGTTTTATTCTATTTTCCATTTCAACAAATGTAGTCTATTTTCAGTTGGGATAGTCTAGTATTAACTTCTTTTTAAGGGGAAATTTGTTATTAAATGAAAATTTCAACAAATCTTTTCAATTCTGTAAAAATGTGAATTGAATTCAACTCGGCTACTTGCTTGTCTTGTATTGTTCTTGTTAGCGTACTGTAGTGTGCATGCTCGACATAGAATGTTCTGCGTGGTTGTAACTGTGCGCGTGTGTATGTTCTGCGTGGTTGTAATTGTGTGTGTGTACGTAGGGCGTCGGGCAAGGAAGGAAGCGAGTACGAGAACGTAGAGAGCGACGCGGTGGAGGACGATGAAGAGAAGAAGGAGAATGAGGAGGTCGAGAGCTTCGAGGAGGCGGAGAAGAGGATCGCAGAGGAGGTGGAGAGGGAGGTGAGGGGAAACGTTCACGTTACTACCACATGTTTACGTTTCAATACGATATCAATGTATGAACTAATATCAGGGTGTGATTTTTTTTTCTTAAAAAAATTAAAATCATGATTTATTTAAATCAACTTTTTTATTTAAATCAGATTATTTTATTTTTTTGAATTTAAAACAGATTTTTATTGATTTAAATCAACAATATATGTGTTTTAAAACTTGTCAAGTTGGCAAGCAGATCAAATACTTTCACAAGCATTTTAGAATATATAATTCAAAAATTATTTTGAGGAAAACTTTGCTTAAATCAGTTAGAGCTCAAAATAAAGAAAAAGTGCATTTGATTTAAATCAATGATTTTTATTAAATAAATCAAAAACATATAATATAAAACACATAGTATATATAAATATAAAACATATACAATATCGACTGGATATTGATTTTTTTTTTAAATATCATTATTAATTAATTTTGTCTTCACATTTTTTGGATAATATGATACATTTTTTGGATATGTATTAGGGTCCTGGGAGAACTAAGACGTGTGGTGATTTGACCATGGAAAAAGTATAAAATTACGTAATTGATAGCCTGCACCACAGTTTGTGAACAAACAAAATCTTTGTTTAAATTTTTTTAATTAAATAATTTTACTACCAACTACAAATTAAAATTGTATGCCAAAAACATATCCAGCTCACTTTAGAATTTTATATCGATTGATCTACATATTTTATCTTATTTTAAGGAAAATAAGAAACCAGATTCTTGAGTTAATGCATTTTTTAATGTTTGATTATAAAAAAAGTTACTGGTGTCTACAAACTTCCTTGGCATTTATTGAACCTATTTCTTGTGTTTTTCTCGCAAGCCTGAGGAGGAACATGACTTGGTAAGCTGGACGTTTAGACCGCTATCATCTGTTCTATCTGTTTACTACCTCTTCTTCCAGCTGTCCCATGTCATCCCTCATCTCATCCGACCTGTCCCTGTTCCTGTCGTCCTGATGTGTGAGATCCGGGTTTGAAACCCAGCTGAGATATTTAAATTATGGATTAATTTCCATACCAGTTAATGTTTTGACAAATCTTATAATGTAACAAAATAGCTTGATTGTATCTACCTCAGTAATTTGTATTTTTGTTTTTATTGTGTTCACTAGCGATGCACACGATCATCGATATTATCGATCAATAATCAATAATGGATATAATTTCGATAATCGATAACCAAAACTCATTATGGATTATCGAAATATCAAATAATTGGTCAATAGTGGCGGAAGCCAAACACATGACATCGAAAACAGTAAGGCAGCAAAGGGTTGTATTGTTTTGACATTTGTTTTTGTATTTGTATTTATTTTGCCGCTGTTCAATTACATTTTAGATGGTGCAACAAGAACCATTGTAACTTACACTTGCCACACTTGAGGTTCCATTTATAGGTCGGAACTGCTGCTTTGTTCGTGATATCGATAATATTGATTCAATAATGACGTAACATTTTGATAATCGTTGATGAAAAAAGTATCAATGTGCATCCCTAGTATTTATCAAAATTATTGTTTAAAAGACTAAAAAGTCTTTTTTCCAAATACCCTTACAAATCTGCATGCAAGTGATAAAGTGCAAGTGATAATGTCAAACCTATGGAGATGCTTACATAAAATATACGGGTTTGGGATAGGGAACGCAACAGTTTACCTGGTTGGTGACTGCAGGAATAACTCTTCTGTCAACCCTGTTACTCATCTGCACTTGCCGACTGATCAAGGCCCTGTTTCGCCGAAACAGTTTCAACGTTCTCCGTGTTGTTGGATGAGCGTAGCGAGCGAAGCGAAGATTCCATTTAACTACACTGGAGAAAAAAATCTGGAATGTTTTTTTTTTTCTTTCTTTTTTTTTGTATTTTTGTCTGTCTGTTAACACGATTCCAGCTAAAACGATACTCCGATTGCGATAAAATTTTATGGAGGCCTTCGAAATCTGATTTTTCTGATTTCTGATCGAAATGATTTTTTCACAGAACCATATTTTCATAAATTTATATATTCGTGTGAAATTTGAGCGCAATCAAAAAATTATTTCTCGTGATAATAGCAATTTTACGATTTTTTTTTTCGATTTTTTAAATTTCTTCGACTTATAACACCTACATGCTTTATCCGAGCGTAATGATTTTTTTACAGAACCTTAATTTTATGAATTAAATATTTGTGTGAAATTTGAGCGTAATCAAAAAATTATTTCTCATGAAAATCTCTATTTTACGCTTTTTTTGTTTTTAAAAAATTACGCTCATCCAACAACGCACCTGAAAAAGCGTTTGCGAAGCTTCCTAGTAACTAAGTACTTTCTGTAGTTAGTCGCTTGAAGAGGGGAATGAATTTGGACCCTGTGAAGACCTGCCACGAGAAATTAAATGTTATTATATTGAATACTGCACATACATTCATGACCGCTTCACGAAAGTTAGGGCCTAAGTATAACGAATGAGTGTTTATATGGTCTATTCAGCCATGATGTTCTTTGCTTTTAAATTTCTTTTTGTCTTACTATTGTTTTTATAAAATATTATTTTAAAAGTGGCTGGTTATTCCAAAAAAACAATACAAAATGATAATAATACGAAACCTTCTAACACAGCAATAAAACAAAATTTGGAGGACCCCCCAAGGCCTCTATTCAATAACTTACAAAGTAACAAAAAACAGAAATAATTTGTTCCTTTCCATTTTTGGATGAGCGTAGCGAAGATTCCATTTCACTACACTGGAGATAAAAATCCGGGATGTTTTTTTTTTGTGTTTTTGTCTGTTTGTTAACACCATTCCGGCTAAACCGATACTCCAATTGCGATGAAATTTTCTGGAGGCCTTTGAAATCTCTAAACTTAGAATTGCCACGTTTTTGAGCGCAATCGAAAAATTATTTCTCATTAAAATCGTAATTTTACAATTTTTTTTCGATTTAAAAAAAAATCTTCGACTTATAACATCTACATGCTTTATCCGATTGTAATGATTTTTTTACAGAACCTTAATTTTAGGAATTAATATATTCGTGAGAAATTTGAGCACAATCAAAAAATTATTTCATATGAAAATCGCAATTTTACGATTTTTTTAAAAATTTAAAACATTCTTCGGCATAACACCTACATGCTTTATCCAATTGTAATGATTTTTTCACAGAACCTTAATTTTATTAATTACTATATTGGTGTGAAATTAGAGCGCGATCTAAAAATAATTTCTCATTAAAATTGCAATTTTACGCTTTTTGTTGCCGCACCTTGTTGCCGCACCTGGTTGCCGCACCTTGTTGCCGCACCTTGTTGCCGCACCTGGTTGCCGCACCTGTTGCCGCACCTTTTTGCCGCACCTTGTTACCGCACCTGGTTGCCGCACCTGGTTGCCGCACCTGCACGGCGATTCTCTAAGGTCCGCGTTAACGTTAAATATCACTTTGGCGTTAATTAACGATAACATTGCGAGTTTGTGATTCACTAACGAATTTTATCGTCAGCGTACATTAAAAGTGACGTCATTTTTAACGCGATCCAAACCCCTACCTTTAGCCCTACGTTAAAAAAGATAGACGGTTTGTTTACGTTTTTTCACCTCCACTTCAAATTTTTGAAGCATTGAATAATTGTATTTTGTAGTACTAGTAAAACGCTTAAGTCCCGCCGCGTTGTTGGATGAGCGTAATTGGTGCATTGAGTAGCCAAGTGTCATGCTGATTTTATGTCGTTTTGTGAAAAAATCATTACTAAGTTGAAGATTTTTTTAAAATTCATTTAAATTAAATTAAAAATAAATTTAAATTTTAAATTTTTTTAATTAATCGTAATTTTAAAAAAGAAAAAAATCGTAAAATATCAATTTTCATTAGAAATAATTATTCAATTGTACTCAAATTTCACACGAATATATTTATTCATAAAATTAAGGTTTTGGGAAAAAATCATTACAATCGGATAAAGCATGTAGGTGTTATAAGTCAAAGAATTAATTTAAAAAAGAAAAAACCCGTAAAATTTCGATTTTCATGAGAAATAATTTTTCGATTGCGCTTAAATTTCACACGAATACCTTAATTCATAAAATTAAGGTTCTGTGAAAAAATCATTAAAATCGCCGAAGAAATTTTTAAAAAATCGAAAAAAATTGTAGAATTGCGATTTTCATGAGAAATAATTTTTCGATTGTGCTCAAAAACATGGCAGTTCTAAGTTCAGAGATTTCGAAGGCCTCCATAAAATTTCATCGCAATCGGAGTATCGGTTTAGCCAGTATCGTGTGGACAAACAGACAAAAATACAAAAAAAAAGAAAAAAAAAACATTCCGAAATTTTTTCTCCAGTGTAGTAGAATGGAATCTTCGCTTCGCTCGCTACGCTCATCCAAATAGCTATCAAAATAATCAATTTTTGGTTTAATATATATGTTTTAGTGTAGTTTAAGTAACATCTTTACTGCATTTATAACATATACATATAGTAATAACAAAGATGAGACATGTAATAACATAACCTCAATTACGCAAAGAGTTCAATGGCGAATTAAGAAGTGGTTTCGTCTTTCTATTCTAATATCTTTGCTTTTAAGTCCTCTTTATTCCAGCGTTTTCATTGGCCGAGTGATAGCGATCACACAGCCTTCTCGAGAAAAAGGCCAAACTAATATATTACAGGCGCCGGTCTGCTACACCGGTAACGCGCTTTTGAGACGGTTAACACACCTAACAGTTTTGTTTTAGGGAATCACGCGTTAACCTAACGTGCGGTAATTTTTAACGTGGATGCGTTAAATTAAACATTAACGCGGACCTTAGAGAATCGCGGTGCTGGTTGCCGCACCTTGTTGCCGCACCTGTCTGCCGCACCTTGTTGCCGCACCTGGTTGCCGCACCTTGTTGCCGCACCTGGTTGCCGCACCGGTTGCCGCACCTTGTTACCGCGGTGGAAGAATGATCTCAATGATTGAACCTCGCCATTTTTGTTTCCTACATTTTCCACGTGTAACATGTAATGTATTGTAAACAAAATAAAGCTACTTACTAACTTACTTACTTACACCTTGTTGCCGCACCCGCTGCCGCACCTTGCTGCCGCACCTTGTTGCCGCACCTGGTTGCCGCACCTGGTTGCCGCACCGGGTTGCCGCACCTGGTTGCCGCACCTGGTTGCCGCACCTTGTTACCGCGGTGGAAGAATGATCTCAATGATTGAACCTCGCCATTTTTGTTTCCTACATTTTCCACGTGTAACATGTAATGTATTGTAAACAAAATAAAGCTACTTACTAACTTACTTACTTACACCTTGTTGCCGGACCTGGTGCCGCACCTTGTTGCCGCACCTGGTTGCCGCACCTTGTTGCCGCACCTGGTTGCCGCACCTTGTTGCCGCACCTGGTTGCCGCACCTTGTTGCCGCACCTTGTTGCCGCACCTTGTTGCCGCACCTGGTTGCCGCACCTGCACGGCGATTCTCTAAGGTCCGCGTTAACGTTAAATATCACTTTGGCGTTAATTAACGATAACATTGCGAGTTTGTGATTCACTAACGAATTTTATCGTCAGCGTACATTAAAAGTGACGTCATTTTTAACGCGATCCAAACCCCTGCCTTTAGCCCTACGTTAAAAAAGATAGACAGTTTGTTTACGTTTTTTCACCTCCACTTCAAATTTTTGAAGCATTGAATAATTGTATTTTGTAGTACTAGTAAAACGCTTAAGTCCCGCCGCGTTGTTGGATGAGCGTAATTGGTGCATTGAGTAGCCAAGTGTTATGCGGATTTTATGTCGTTTTGTGAAAAAATCATTACTAAGTTGAAGATTTTTTTTAAATTCATTTAAATTAAATTAAAAATAAATTTTAATTTTTAATTTTTTTAATTAATCGTAATTTAAAAAAAGGAAAAAATCGTAAAATATCAATTTTCATAAGAAATAATTATTCAATTGTACTCAAATTTCACACGAATATATTAATTCATAAAATTAAGGTTTTGGGAAAAAATCATTACAATCGGATAAAGAATGTAGGTGTTATAAGTCAAAGAATTAATTTAAAAAAGAAAAAATCGTAAAATTGCGATTTTCATGAGAAATAATTTTTCGATTGCACTCAAAAACGTGGCAGTTCTAAGTTCAGAGATTTCGAAGGCCTCCATAAAATTTCATCGCAATCGGAGTATCGGTTTAGCCGGAATCGTGTGGACAAACAGACAAAAAAAAAAAGGAAAAAAAACATTCCGAAATTTTTTCTCCAGTGTAGTAGAATGGAATCTTCGCTTCGCTCGCTACGCTCATCCAAATAGCTATCTAAATAATCAATTTTTGGTTTAATATATATGTTTTAGTGTAGTTTAAGTAACATCTTTACTGCATTTATAACATATACATATAGTAATAACAAAGATGAGACATGTAATAACATAACCTCAATTACGCAAAGAGTTTAATGGCGAATTTAGAAGTGGTTTCGTCTTTCTATTTTAATATCTTTGCTTTTAAGTCCTCTTTATTCCAGCGTTTTCATTGGCCGAGTGATAGCGATCACACAGCCTTCTCGAGAAAAAGGCCAAACTAATATATTACAGGCGCCGGTCTGCTCCACCGGTAACGCGCTTTTGAGACGGTTAACGCACCTAACAGTTTTGTTTTAGGGAATCGCGCGTTAACCTAACGTGCGGTAATTTTTACCGTGGATGCGTTAAATTAAACATTAACGCGGACCTTAGAGAATCGCGGTGCTGGTTGCCGCACCTGGTTGCCGCACCTTGTTACCGCACCTTGTTGCCGCACCTTGTTGCCGCACCTTGTTGCCGCACCTTGTTGCAGCACCTGGTTGCCGCACCTTGTTGCCGCACCTTGTTACTGCACCTTGTTGCCGCTTCTGGTTGCCGCACCGGGTTGCCGCACCTTGTTACCGCAGTGGAAGAATGATCTCTCAATGATTGAACCTCGCCATTTTTGTTTCCTACATTTTCCACGTGGAACATGTAATGTATTGTAAACAAAATAAAGCTACTTACTAACTTACTTACTTACACCTTGTTGCCGCACCTGTTTGCTGCACCTTGTTGCCGCACTTTGTTGCCGCACCTTGTTGCCGCACCTGGTTGCCGCACCTTGTTGTTGCACCGGGTTGCCGCACCTGGTTGCCGCACCGGGTTGCCGCACCTTGTTTCCACGGTGGAAGAATGATCTCTCAATGATTGAACCTTGCCATTTTTGTTTCCTACATTTTCCACGTGTAACATGTCATGTATTGTAAACAAAATAAAGCTACTTACTAACTTACTTACTTACACCTTGTTGCCGCACCTGGTTGCTGCACCTGGTTGCCGCACCCGGCTGCCGCACCTTGTTGCCGCACCTTGTTGCCGCACCTTGTTCCCGCACCTTGTTCCCGCACCTGGTTGCCGCACCTTGTTGCGGCACCTGGTTGCCGCACCTGGTTGCCGCACCTGCACGGCGATTCTCTAAGGTCCGCTTTAACGTTAAATATCACTTTGGCGTTAATTAAAGGGGTATTTAACCGCTAAACTCAAAAAATATATTTCATTCAGGCTAACTAATAATGAATTTATCAATAAACAGAAAAATTATTGGGGCCACCATGACCTCCCAAAAAATTGTCAAACATGACATTTTTCGAGCTAGGTCCCATCGGCAAAAATCTCCCATAAGAAATAACATGGGGACGATCTTTATGCCCCGTGACCTTGGAGGATTTTGATCCAAAAAAATATTGGCCATTATTGACGTACTCGACAGCCTTTTCTGTAAATTCTCTATATTTTGTTTTGTAATTTGGGCAAGTAGTTCGGTCAAAATATGCTGATTACCAAGATGGGGTGTGATTTTGGAATGCATATTTTTGCGTGTTTGAGGGTATATTTGGGCACAGTTTCAAGACACGATGTTATAAAGGGGCATTTTAGATTGGTACTATGCTCTAGTATCTATGTGGACCAAAAAAGAAGCAGATAAAAGCCGATTTAGGAAATTTTCCAAAACACCAATTTTCGCCAATTTCTGGATCAAAAAAATTAAAAAATTCGTGTTAAATCACAGTTACAAGATATTCTTTTTTAAACTGTCATTTAGGTGTAGTATTGTGCTATAGATCACGTGGTAAAAAATAATTTTTGGGGTTTTTAGCCCCTTTAACGATAACATTGCAAGTTTGTGATTCACTAACGAATTTTATCGTCAGCGTAGGTTAAAAGTGACGTCATTTTTAACGCGATCCAAACCCCTGCCTTTAGCCCTATGTTAAAAAAGATGGACGGTTTGTTTACGTTTTTTCACCTCCACTTCAAATTTTCGAAGCATTGAATAATCGTATTTTGTAGTAATAGCTATCTCAATAATCAATTTTTGGTTTAATATTTATTTATTTATTTATTTATTTATTTATTTATTTATTTAACGTTTTTCCTATTCAGTTATAAAAACTGATTTACAAAGGAGGACAACTAAATAAATCTAATTACATAGATGCAGATGCATATTATATGTTTTAGTGTAGTTAAGTAACATCTTTACTGCATTTATAACATATACATATAGTAATAACAAAGATGAGACATGTAATAACATAACCTCAATTACGCAAAGAGTTCAATGTCGAATTTAGAAGTGGTTTTGTCTTTCTATTCTAATATCTTTGCTTTTAAGTCCTCTTCATTCCAGCGTTTTCATTGGCCGAGTGATAGCGATCACACAGCCTTCTCGAGAAAAAGGCCAAACTAATATATTACAGGCGCCGGTCTGCTACACCGGTAACGCGCTTTTGAGACGGTTAACGCACCTTACAGTTTTGTTTTAGGGAATCGCGCGTTTACCTTACATCGGTAATTTTTAACGTGGAAGCGTTAAATTTAACGTTAAAGCGGACCTTAGAGAATCGCGGTGCTGGTTGCCGCACCTTGTTGCCGCACCTTGTTGCCGCACCTTGTTGCCGCACCTTGTTGCCGCACCTTGTTGCCGCACCTTGTTGCCGCACCTGGTTGCCGCACCTGATAAAACCCTTCGATAGAGGTGAAGTGTGGACCATCTTTCTCTGACAATCTGATCTGATTTACCCTTTTCGAGGAAAAAATAAAATTGCGGAATTTCGGTGATTTGTTTGGAAATTCGGAAACATACTTTACCACGTAGAACTCATCATTCCAGAACTTTTCTCTATGCATGGGTTCGTGCCCTGTCGGCGGTTTTTTGACGAAAAGTTAAAATGGCGGAATTTCGGTGATTTGTTTGTTTTAAAAAATAACTGTATCTGAATGGATTAACTTAAGAAGGGGTACTATAATTAAACTCTGTTGTTTCAAATGTTGTTCAAAATTCAAGCTTGTTTAACAAAAAAAGAAAACACCTAAACGGTTGATGCCTTATAACTAAGTACTTTCTGTAGTTAGTCCGTTTTCCGTGTTGTATAGTTTATTTATATACGTGTCTATCTATGTACAAAAACCCTGGAGTTTCCAACCAGGTAAGCTGCTGGGCTCCCTATCCTAAATCCTGTTACGTGAGCACTAACCTAGCCGTTTGGCCACTCCAATCAAGTCTATGGAGATGTAATTCTTAATATTTAATACAATTCAGAAATTACAAAATCCATCCCGATCGGGGTCCGAACCCAAGTCTCCCACATTCCGGGCAAGCGCCTTAGCCAACTAGACCAGTGGTTCTCAACCTTTTTCAGCCAAGTACCCCTAAAAGGCATCGCAAATTATCACGTACCCCTCCATATTTTTCTTTAATACTAGGAAATCGCTTAAAGGCCCAGTCTTGTCTTGAAGTAGTAACAGCTATTTTCTTCCGTGTACTGTTCTACGTACGTAGAAAACAGAATTTTCAAAATCGGTTGAACGAAATCGGATTTATTTACATTTGAACCGGGGCGCGCTAAGACTACGTGTGACGTCACTTGGGGGAGAGAAACAAGCTCGGCCGGTCGCCCGCTACCTGCTACCTTCAGTCACAGCAATGACTGCGGGAGGGAGGCCGTATCGTGTTGAGGCGATCACACCATGGATCACACAAACAGGAAAAAAAACATATAGGGCCTAGTATAATTATTTCAATCAATGTATTTTGCAAAGTTACTGTTCATTGTAGTGAAGGAAATCGTGTCTTATTGATAATACTATATAACGAAATGCCACAACGGCACGATCATTATTACGCGCATTACTATACATCCGAATAGACACAATACGTGTTCACTATTGTCACAAGATTTCAACAACAACACCAATATACAACATAAATATGTAACACTAAATATGAACTCAATAAAGCACAAGGTACATGCAGTTTTCTTATAAGTTTTCATTACTCAAGTGATCGCCTAACACTTGTGGGATCCGCCAACCCTCTACCTGGCTATCGGTATGCGGGCGGGCTCACGCCAAGTGACAAGTGGCTAGGAAGGGTGCAACCAACTAGGCGCGCGAATAGCTTCTAAACTTGTCGGGCGATTTTGTTGCATTTTTTTCTGATCTCTATGATAACATACAATCTTTTTAAAATTCAAATGATGTTTGAAGAGTGGACTGGGCCTTTAAGTCCCGCCGCGTTGATGGATGAGCTTTTTTGTAAGTTTTTTGTTTGCGTAGGACCACTTTTCCTTTGCAAGTGCATTTTGAATGCATTGTAGGTGATTGTTGTCAAGTTTCTATTGTTACTTGTTAATTGTTATTATAAACCTAAAAAAACTCATTATAAAACCTTTATTTCTATGGATTCTGGCTAACTTTTTCAACTTTTTCTTTCAAAAGGTACTACATTACCATAACCTTAATGTTCATGTTAAATACTAGGAAATCGCTTAAGTCCCGTCGCGTTGTTGAGCTAGGGTTGCCATAAGTGCTGGTGCAAAAAAGAGGACATTACAAATTTTTTTGCCACAGCATGGACTCTGAACACAATTAACATGTTTTGTTGTTTTTATGTGAGCTTCTAAATCTAGACTTCCTTTGTTTGCAATAGAGATGAAAGTACCATTACTACATATAAGACACTCGGCTTCCCAGTCATATCTACCTTTCTTAAAAGATGAATACTTTTCACCGAGCTTGTCAGAAAACTTACATTTACGCGCTTAGACATAGCGCAAAACTTGACACTGCGACAGCCGACCGGCCTCACGGCAATAAGGGAGCAAGGCCAAGGCTGTAGGCCTACTGCCACCCGAACGGAGCGTCGGAGATGTCTTGCACGTACGTGCCGTACCGTGCCAGCAGCGTCATCGAATTGTGTACGTATTGTCTGATTGTTGTGATAAATGTAGCTGCGCCCGTAGTCACACAAAAACCCGGACATTTCACGCTTTTATGAAAAAGCCGCCCGGACGCATAGACAGCATACGAAAAAGAGGACATGTCCGGGTTTAACCGGACGTATGGTAACCCTATGTTGAGCGAGCACCGGTACGTGCAACACGACCCGAGTACGACATTCCCATAATGTTACATACCAATAAGTCTTTAAGGTCTTGACCGATTTAGCTGAAAATTTGTAAAATAGGAGAGAATGGATAAAATCCACCGCCATCTAGAGGACCTTGACATCATTTCTTTGGGAAAACTATTTTAACTCTTGATTTCTTCTAGGTGGCAGTGCATAGTGACCAGAGTTCTCGTGCGACTTTTCGTTGCCATGTAACGTTACTTTTGTCAAAATGTAATTTCTATCTACACTACTTATCGGATCAAAATAAAATTAACATATTCGTGACCGGACGGACATTCTAAATGATTTGGCCACCTCAGATTTTGTGCTGTTTAGTTTGAAAAAATCTTTCGATTAACTTTAATGTAACTTTTTAACTTTTTGAACGATTTTGCCACAAAACTATACAGCAACTCGCATAGGTGGTATGTACAAGTGTGCAAAATTTCAGGTCGATCAGAGAAACGGTGCGACCTGTATCGAAGCAGTAACAGGAAAAAAAAAATCAGACATTCGAGCCAAGAGAGTCAAGTGGAGACGCTCGCTACGCTCGCTCAATGTACGTTGTAGCCCCACCCGTAGCCCGTAGCCGGTCAGAATCGGCCCAAAAGTGACGAAAATATTGCTCTAAAAATCGAAAAACTCATATAAAAACCTTTATTTCTTTGGATTCTGGCTAACTTTTTCAACTCTTTCTTTCAAAAGGTACTACATCACCACAACCTTAATGTACATGTGAAATATGAACGTTGTAGCCCCACCCGTTTGGTCAGAATCGGACCAAATGTGACGAAAATATCGCACTAAAAACCGAAAAAAAATCGTAAAAGTACGATATTCTAAAAAATATTTCTTCGATTGTATCCAATGATCTGAGGTTTGAGGTCCCCTTTAATTTTCATCAAGATCGCTTATGCCGTTTGCCCGGAATTGTGCGAACAAACAGCCCCCAAAAAAAAAATCACCCGAGCTAAATTTTTTGGGGGGTCAGTGAAATTGAAGTCTTCGCATTGCTCATCCAATGATACATGAGGCTTTGGCTATGATCATCAATCAAACGTATTTCAGTCATATTTAGAACAGGAAGGCATACATTATGATAATCTTGAAATTGTCAATGTTATCTGTACCAGTACATTGGTTTTTTATATGGCTTGTCTTTGGTCAAATTAAACACATGCATACTACACGTACCACCCACAAAATGACACATTGTCATATAGAATGTTACTCTAATAGCTAACGCATTGACTTTTGCCAAATGTGAAAACTTGAGCTGTTTTCTGGACATATAGAATTCGAAGTAACATGCTTAACGGCCATTAGATTTTCTCTTTTGTGTCCTATCGTTTTCTTGTTGCTTTTTGTCTTTACCAGTCAATTGAAATGCACTTCGCATAGTACGTGGATGCGAAGTGGCATGAATTGACACAAGTCACATTGTCAATACTTCACACAAAACGCTTGTAATAACAGAAAATGACACACACTAAGAGTTCGTCGGTCAACCCAAAGACCAAACGTCTGTTTGTCGCTACATCAAACTACCTGTCCAACTGACACAAACCACCACCACAAAGAGTTCGGCTGCATTGCCAGGCCGTGACTCTAGTTGAATGTCCTCAAAGGACTAAATAATGCACTGACCATCTTGCCAACGTGGGTGGGATTGTGAAGAAAGTGCATTCAGAAAACAATGATTTAGTTTTAGGATACAAATTTAGTTTTTAAAATTATGTATTTTCTACACTGAAGCATTTACAACATTTAAAAAAAATTATTAATATTTTTCCAAGTACCCCTTTAGAATGTCTCCCGTACCCCCAGGGTACCCCTGGGGGGGTGGGGTACGCGTACCGCGTACCACCAATTGAGAACCACTGAACTAGGCCACCGAGACGGTAACTATTCAACTTCTGAATTGTAGTTACATTATAGAACTCAATGGATGGAACAATAAAGCATTGTAAAACTGTTGCTGTTGAACTGACCAAATAAACATTATTTATAATCTCATTACCTTGCGCAGGTATGAGATGTGGTCTAGTTGGCTAAAGCGCCTGCCAAAAAAATAATAATTAATAATAATTAATTTCTCATGAAAATTGCAATTTTACGCTTTTTTGTTGCCACACCTTGTTGCCGCACCTGGTTGCCGCACCTGGTTGCCGCACCTGTTGCCGCACCTTGTTGCCGCACCTGGTTGCCGCACCTGGTTGCCTCACTAGGTTGCCGCACCTGGTTGCTCCACCTTGTTGCCGCACCTGGTTGCCGCACTAGGTTGCCGCACCGGGTTGCCGCACCTGATAATACCCTTCGATAGAGGTGAAGTGTAGACCATCTTTCTCTGATTATCTGATCTGATATTACCCTTTTCGAGGAAAAAATAAAATTGCGGAATTTCGGTGATTTGTTTGGAAATTCGGAAACATACTTAACCACGTAGAACTCATCATTCCAGAACTTTTCTCTATCAAGGGTTCGTGCCCTGTCGGCGTTTTTTTGAGGAAAAGTTAAAATGGCGGAATTTCGGTGATTTGTTTATTTTAAAAAATAACCGTATCTGAATGGATTAACTTTAGTACTATAATTAATCTCTGTTGTTTCAAATGTTGTTCAAAATTCAAGCTTGTTTAACAAAAAAGAAACAACTACCTTCAAATCAACATCAACACAACAATCATCTACATCAACTACATCAAACTACCTGCTTCCAACTGACACAAACCCACCCCCACAAAGAGTTCGCTGCATTGCCAGGACGGTGACTCATAGTTGAATGTCCTCTCAAAGGACTAAATACAATGCACTGACCATCTTTGCCAAAGTGGTGGGGATTGGTGAAGAAAAGTGCATTCAGAAAACAATGATTTAGTTTTAGGATACAAATTTAGTTTTTAAAATTATGTATTTTCTACACTGAAGCATTTACAACATTTAAAAAAATTAGTATTAATATTTTTCCAAGTACCCCTTTAGAATGTCTCGCGTACCCCCAGGGGTACGCGTACCACGGGTTGAGAACCACTGAACTCGACCACCGAGACGGTAACTATTTAACTTCTGAATTGTAGTTACATTATAGAACTGAATGGATGGAACAATAAAGCATTGAAAAACTGTTGCTGTTGAACTGACCAAATAAACATTATTTATAATCTCATTACCTTGCGCAGGTATGAGCAGTGGTCTAGTTGGCTAAAGCGCCTGCTCGGAATGTGGGAGACTTGTATTCGTACCCCGATCGGGATGGATTTTTAATTTCTGAATTGTATTAAATATTAACAATTCCACCTACGGGAGTGTTTCTCAACTATCCAAATCGAGAAATGTATTTCTTAGTTTACGGAAATAAACTTGTTTCCAGGAGGCGGAAGTAAAGCGCATCCTAGAGGAGAGCGGCGCGCCCGGCGAAGACAACGTGTTCAGCCAATCAGAGTGGAGCGATGACGACGACGACGATGATGACGATGACGAGGGCGCGGCTTCCGAGCCTCTGTTGGCCGGAGACCGGGAGAGCACGGGTTACACGACTGACGACCCCGCGCTGGAGAATATCTCCATGCTCAACGAGACAGGACTGACGGACGCAGAGGGTGAGACATATATTATACTAGTTGTTGGATGAGCAAAGCAAAGACTTCAATTTCACTGACCCCCCCAAAAAATTTAGCTTGGGTGTTTTTTTTCTTTTTTTTCTGTTCGTTTGTTTGCTCTCTACCAGGCAAACGGCATATGCGATCTTGATGAAAATTGGAGGGGACATTCGAAATCTCTGAACTTAGATCTGCCACGTTTTTTGATACAACCGAAGAAATATTCCTCATGAAT
Organism: Sweltsa coloradensis; assembly: GCA_024449915.1. Taxonomy (NCBI): domain Eukaryota; kingdom Metazoa; phylum Arthropoda; class Insecta; order Plecoptera; family Chloroperlidae; genus Sweltsa; species Sweltsa coloradensis. The sequence continues at coordinate 322,147 of JAMZAV010000917.1, read as the reverse complement.
ATTGTACTTTTACGATTTTGTTTTCGATTTTTAGTGCAATATTTTCGTGACATTTGGGCCGATTCTGACCAAATGGGTGGGGCTACAACATTCATGTTTTACATGTACATTAAGATAATGGTGTTGCTTTGCATTTCGAACGAAAAAATTGAAAAAGTTAACCAGAATCCATAGAAATAAAGGTTTTAATATAAGTTTTTTGAGGTATATAATAACAATTAACAAGTTACAATAGAAACTTGGCAACAATCACCTACAATGCGTTCAAAAAGCACTTGCAAAAGAAAAGACATCCCACGCAAACTAAAAACTTACAAAAAAGCTCATCCATCAACGCGACTAAAAAAAGTGTTTGCAAAGCTTCCTAGTTTATCACATGTCAAAGATATGTACTAGAACTATTTTACATATCCCATGGGTTGTACAGAGGTATATCTGAAATCTAATATCAAAAAATGTCAAGTTAAATTTTTAGAGCAAGGAATTGAAAATTGGAAGATCGGTCCTTCTCAGGATTTGATTAACATTTGGACTGTGCGGGGAGAAGTTTGGGTTCTAAACTGATTTGGGTTGTCGGATGGGTAGGGAAAAGACTGGCCCCGTTAGCTCCCCATTCAATTTTACTTGTGATGAATCTTTCATTATAATTTTCTCCCAATTCATTTGCTATTGCCTGGATTTTCATTGAATGGCATTTTGTATACAGGCTTTAAATTTAAAACGTTATAATTTGTCTGGACCGGCACCTCCACCATCCTCCCAAAAATATATTTTTTAAACCCAAAACCCAGGTAGGGCCTACCATTTTTGACTGGTTTAATGAAAGACTTTTTACAAGACTTTTTTTTGGTCGGCTCCAAAATATTTGACCCGACTCAAAATTTCAGGTACCTGGACACTATTAGTACTAGTTAATAGTTATATATTATTTTGTACCTGGTATTAAATGTGTTTTACGTCCTACTGTTGCTTCCTTACCATCCTAACACTTTGTCGCAGTTCTTTTCTTAACTTTTCTGTAAACAAATAAAACACCTGCATTTTTTCGTACTGTTATTTTATGTTCCTTAGCAAAAAGGTGATGTAAAGAAAATAAAAATGAAATAAATAAATACAGTGATTGATGCTGGCAATGCAGATTAACAAATCTTTGCAATGGTGAGTTTAGACAGTGAACACATCACTTTCTTTAAATAAGTGTTTATTGGACATCTCTTTTTCAATATTTTCTTTGTGATATTTCGACTTTTATTTGAAAATCTTTTTTAAATATAAATAATAATAAATATAAAGAAAATAAAATATTGATAAAGAGCAGTGTTATGTCCAATAAACACTTATTTAAAGAATAAATACCTGTTCTACTAATTTCATTTATCTAACATATCACTTTAGTCTCCATTTCTATCACTTTTATTTATTTATTTGATTTATTTAACATATTTAAACTATTAAGCACACATTTTATTATTATTAAGTTACAAAGGAGGACAACAATTAATGGATTGACAAGTACCACAAAATCACAAACTGTAATAGGGTATACGGGACGGGGCAAGACTAAATACACAAATAAAATAAACGTGATGTTTTGTCTGATCGCAGGCGCCTTGAGCGACGTCAACTCTGTGTTCAACGACGGTTGCCACGGCGACGGAGACGACACTTCGATGTCATCTCGAGCCTCGTCACGTATCTTCGACTCCGACGCCGTCATGAGTCTCGACTCGCTCAGCGTACTCTACGACTCGGAGTACGACAACTGTTACCGCACCGGTGAGTTGAACGCACTTTTAACTAGGCCGGTGAGTTGAACGCACTTGTCACTAGACCTGTGCGATTGCGTTTATTAGAAATAATGTCTGACTAATACTTGATTCAAAACTAAAATATCAACTAGAAGTTTTAACAACATTTGTATTTTTTATTTAGGGGTCATGTTTATAGCCTAACATAAAATACCTCCTTCATTTAAACCAGCCCTCTCCTTGTTGTTTATGTGTCAATATTCAACAGTACTATTCGTTAGACAAATATTTAATATTCAAAATGTATTTATACACTTCATATTTCCCCAGGCCTTTTAAAATGATTTCTTTTAAACAAACATTATTATAAGATGTGCAAAACTGAACTAATGCTGCATTACTTTGTCAGTTAGGTAACCTGTTATATTAAACAATTGAAATTAAATTGTATGCCTAGACTAAGCTTTAACCTTGCTGTCGTGCCCCCCCCCCCCCTCGACTAACGCGTCTGGTGTTGTTTTCTCCAGACGACGACGTTGCGGCTCCCGATCTCGACCGCATCGACTACTTCACGGCCGTTGCTCCAGAGTCCGACATAAACCTGGCGAACATCCGCTCCATGTCCGAGAGTATAACGAGGAACTTCGGTCAGCCAACCAGCGACGGAGATAGAGACAGCGATGTTTGATACTAGGTGCGTAGCGAGGGTTCATTCTGTCGTAGGCAGGACATAAACCTGGCGAACATCCGCTCCATGTCAGAGAGTATAACGAGGAACTTCGGTCAGCCGACCAGCGACGGAGACAGAGACAGGATGTTGGCTACACGTGCGTATCGAGGGTTTCAAGCAAAGAATTCACTATGTCGTATGCAGGATACCAGGACACAACAAATACTCTTACACTTACATGTAGAAAGTAAGTCATAATGTGATTTAGAGACGTTCTTTAACTACGAGCACACTGATGAGTGCCCAAACAATTAAGCCAAGGGTGAGTCCAAATATTTGTTTGACGTACGTTTTTACTAGTGATGACATCGGGTAGTAAATATTGAAGTCGACTCCGGAGCCTTGCGAATCGAGTAGGGGTCGACTCCTCAATCGGCAATAAAGATAAGGTAAAAGGGTTTGACCTTCACCAATGTTGAACACCCTCTTTCTTACAGGCCTAATTTGTTCCAGGAGAGAGCAAAAAAAAATGTTTTAACAGTAAGTAACAATACTTTATTGGTTGTTTGTAAGGTTGACTTGGTTTTTTAATTTTTTACACAAAAGTTATTTTTAGCCCACTACTCTCATTGCACAAGGCCCCACTCCCCCCACTCCTCCTATGCCACCAACTACGTATCGCTAGCTCGCTTGCAAGACTCTCACTGCTTTGTTTTGTTTACGTTATGATAATGAGACCACAAGTGCAATCTCATTCATTTTAGCAGAAAAGCAGCCGACAGCTCTTGTTACACTACAATGTCCAGATTAGGGTTGAGACAGAGTCAGGGAGAGAGAGAGAGCAAGAGAGAAGGAGTGCGAGCTAGCGCATAGGCGAGGGGGACGGGGAAGGAGTAAAGCATCATCTGCGCGCAACTCAACAGAAGTCAGAAATCCAATGCTATGAGCTATGAGCGCCGTCCAAGTCCAACTTCAAACAAACCAACAATATCTGACACAGCAAGTGACAGTAACCCACTTTTGAAAGAATCGACTTCGGGTAGGAGTCGAGTGCCCGATGTCATCACTAGGTTTTTACCAGCATACTGGACAACTAATTACCTGCGATATGACTGAAGCTACAGTGTTAAATTTGTTTCTTTAATTCCCAATGTGTTCTATCCTTCTGGGACTCATTTTGGGGATGGTGGCTACAAACAATCAGTAAACTACACACACAAGAACTTTCTACAAATAACCAAACCTGTGGTAGGGTCACACAAGAAGTTATTCTGTGTGCATGTTGTCATCATTGGCAAGGTTACATCACACACCATTCAATCAGTAATACACTCACAGATGGGTAGATATCTACACCAGTCTGCACAACTAGGTATGGGCCTTTCTCCAAAACTCTAAGTGTCAAAGGCTAAGGACGCCTACCTGGGATGAGGAAGACCCGTTCGGGATGGATTTGGTAATTTCTGGATTGTATTAAAATAAATAAACCATTCCACCTACGTGAGAGTTCCCGGACCAAGCGAATCGGAAAACCTACCCTAGTTTTAGCATAGTCTTGAAGATGCCTATATAGTATCTACAATGTGCCAATCAAATGGCAAATAAAATACTCTACTCTACTCATTCCATGATTGACTCTAAGAGAAGTACGCAGCAGAAGATGAGAGGAGACTCTAGGTGTTTGTGACCAGTGGCATACCTAATCCTTGTTTCTTAGGGGGGCAAACATTTTTGTACCCTCCTAAAATCAATGGTCAGCACAACTATAGTGAAAGGGGTATGTGGGTATAGTCAGTGATGTCATCCAAAAATAATTTATGGCTATATATTCTTTTCTGGGTAAAGTACATTATATATTGGGAACAATGCGGGGGCTGGCTCCCCAGTTGAGGCGCCCTGGATTTTTTTTTTAAAGAGTGTGATTCGAGTATTTTGAAATTTTTTTTTCACACCACCCATGTATGAAAAATTGCAAAATAACTTAATAAGAAAAACATATCAATATTTATATAATATCTGAATACATACCTTACGTCAAATAAAAATTGTGCCTCCCCCCCCCCCCCCCGTAGTTATGCCACGGTTTCTGACGGAACGGTCGTGTGTGTGTTGTGACGATGTCGTCTTCTGTTACAGCGCGCGGTAACCTCAGGCTCGGCAGGAAACAGTAGCTGCTTTGTCCCAAGTGCAAACTCAAGATTTAGTAGACAACAAATCATAGACAAATTCAACATTTTAGTAAATAGTTAAATGATAATTCATTATTATGACATGATTCAGGATTACGTTAAATGTATAAATATTACAAATACAATTACTAAATCTATTTATTTATTCTTTGCCTGTTTCATGATGACTGTGGATATTGTATATTTAAAAGTGTATTTTAGACATAAAATTGCATGTGATCATTAAACATTGTTGAAAGTCTTTTTTCCAGCAAGAATTGAAAATAGTTGTTTGATATTTGAATGTTTTTCTTCCTTCTCTCTCTCTCTTTCCTGATCAATCAATCATGATCCAAAGTGTTTATGATTATGATTTATTCCCTTTAGTCTTGGTATTGTCGCCGAACATAACGTAACCCGGATGAACGGATCTGTCAGAATATGGAAAGACTCTCTGCATGTTGACAAGGGTTTCTGCGTTAGACTAGACTGCATGTGTTGACAGGACTTCTAATATCTGCAACGTCTTCGCAAGAGAGGCCACAGCTGTTCAAGGTAGGCCTATCTATTCACACGCTAAGCCACTAGATTAATACTTACTCGTTGTTATTGTTATTTTATTAGATACCTAATCACTTCTATAATTTCTTACCCTCTTACACATTTTGTGTTATTTATTATTGGGGTGTGTGAGTACTTGAAATTTTGAGTTAAGTCGACTAGTTGACTCTCGACTCGGCTCAAAATTTTGTGTATTCATACACACCTATCAATAAGAATAACAGTAAAGTTAATAATCTTAGCAATTATTATACTATAAAACAACTTATTTATTTATTTAACGTCTATCCTATTCAGACTAAAAACTAAGTAACAAAGGACAGTTAAATAAAACTAATCAATGAGCAAATAAATTAAATTAAACATGGATGAATTATAAATTTGTTATTTGGACTTGAAATTGAGTATTTGTTACTTGAGAAAGAGCATCAATCAATTATATATTTTAATTTTTTGAATATTTGGTCACTGCAGATACATTTTGGGTCATACTGTTGATCCTTGATCTTCTGAATTGTGTGGTGAGAGATTAAATTAAATACAAAACAATTATATGTTACTCCATTTTCACTTTTGTATCCTACACTGGGGCTAAAACTAAATAAACTAGGCGAGTATTGGTGGCGTGGTGCTGCAAGTGGCGGAGGGGAGAACTAACAAAGATCAGCCAGGTAAGGTGGTTCTCTGGTTATCTCGGAATCCAGGGGCCCGAAAAATAATATATCCCAGCTTTAATTTTATTCTTCAAATCATGTAGGTTTACTCTAAAAATGAAATGCATTTATTAATTCCTCTTTTCTCTTTCCGTCCACTTCATAAATGCTTATTTTTTTAAATTGACAGCGGCACTATTGTGGAGGGTGCCCCCTCCCCCCCCAGTAATTTGTCTAGTAATGACCACCTCATCTATGAATTAAAATATTTCTTAAAAAGTGTGTTGTGTCACTAAAACTTAAAGTAATTTCAGAAATCACATGATCTCCCCACCCCTCCGAAGAAGATTGTGCAACAACCGCCCTCTTTTTTATTTAAAATATTAACCATTGATCTCTTCCACACATCCAATACATATTATGATCTATTTTAGTAATATGTGTAAATATATTAAATATTTGTTACTCCCATTCATGAATTTATATTCTGTTGGGGGGGGGGGGGGGGGGCGGGAAATGGAGAATTGCATTCCGTAATGTGGTACCACGAAAGAGGAGTCTTACTTTAGTGCATGACTGCGAGAACAGTTTCAAGGTGAAGGTCTAGTTTTGTCAAATATTCTGTGACATCCTCTGGCTGCAGAACTAGGACCCGCCCAAATGAATGTGTTCTACGATCTCTGAACCAGACTGTACAGAGAATGTGTTCTACGACCTCTGAACCAGACTGTACAGACAGAGAGCAGAGAATGTGTTCTACATCTCTGAACCAGACTGTACAGAGAATGTGTTCTACATTCTGAACTAGACAAAAAAAGGTTGGATGGAAGAAAAGGTTTAGCTGGCCTTAATCCCGCCTGGAAAATAAAGACGATTATCTATCTATCTATTTATCTAACTAGACTGTACATAAAATGTGTTCTACAATCTCTGAACCAGACTGTACAGAGTACAGAGATCTGTCTCACGGGAAGGACACGCTTCCATCACACTTCACTTTCAGTCTCAAAGACACTAGCGTTTGTTTTACATCATCGGTTGTGATGGTCGCTGTTCGGAACGCTGCTCATCTCAACAGGTGTGAAGTTTTACTCTGACATTTTGTGAATAATATACAAGCAAGGAGAGAGATGTACTGTGTGAACAAGATGAGCGACATATGTTTGATAGGAGGTTGCGGGTTCGATTTTATACTCAAGAGATTCCTCGGTCATCGGACTAGATTATGAGAAGCAGCTAAGAATGAATATATTCTAACTTATTGAATAGGTATTTCTAAACCGGCGAGGCATGCTGTATCTTGTAATTTACACCGTTGCCGCAGTTCTGTTCTGACTGAAGATTTGTGCGGTGTCCTGGGTCACTTATACAAAGTATGCATGCTGTTACTTACAATCCCATATTATTTTATAAATATTTTTTTTTTTGTGGGGGGGGGGGAATTGGGTTTGAAGTTCAACATGTTTTACACACCTTGCTTGGATGTTTCTTCGTGAGTGGGAATGGGAAAGAGTATGGTTAACGCACCCCCCCCCCCCCTCCAAAATACACGTAAAAAGTTAATTATTATGGGGTTGTTTTTACTGTTCGTCATCTTTGTACAATATAAATAAAACACCTTCCCGAATAACAAGCGCCAATTAAATTTTTAAAATTCGTTGATAATAACAGGTTTATTTGCTGTAGATATCTCCCCCCCCCCCCCCCCTCTCGTTACGTCACACAGTGTGACGTCATCAGTTATTGCGCCTTCTAATCAGCGCACGCGACCTACCCTAACCTCTGACCTACAGCAGCCTGTGACTTCACAGGTGACAACCGGAAGTATCGAGATAACAACGTGTTGAATGTCAGATCGTGTGTTTGTGCGTGTATTTTTGTTTGTGCGTGTTTATTTTGCGTGTGTTCGGGCCTAGGACGAAGTCGTGATATTACGCGTAGGTTGTTTAATTAGCGGATATTAAAGTGATTCGGTGCGAGCGTGTGCTATTGTCATGGCAGGGCGGATATTTGAGAAACGCCTAGGCTTCGCGGACTGGACAACAAGTGGAATACTCTGCAGCTTCTGTTACGCAGCGAGAGTAATCGAGACGCTGGTAAGAGAAGGATGTGATGGTTTAATGTTACAGTGCCCTTGTGGTAGGCCTAGACCTGGGGCTGGTTTAGCGTTCTCCAGCCTAGGGGCTTGGCTGGGCACTTGCATGGCAAGCACTGTGTGTGTTTCACTTTCAGACATCGTCTAGATTAGCGTCGTTGCTGGAATGTGAGACGCGTGTCCCTTATAGCATCATTGACACCGATAGAGGTAGGCCTAGCTCAAGTCAAGTGGCCTAAAGTAATAGGCCTAAGTGGGTGGAAGCTCCAGCTGTCAGTGTCACAGGCGTTCTTATCTTCTTTGTAGGTTAGGTTTAGATTTATTCCGTGCAGGTGCTGACATTCCAGAAGATGAGAGAATGATGTTGATTGTTCTTGAATATATGAGTGTTGGTAGATGAGGATGAAGCCGACAATTACAATACCTTATCCATGCGATTTTTCGTAAGGGGGGGCAACCAACACTAAATGTCTACAAGGAGTCTGGGGCGAAGCCCCAGCCGCAGGAGCCGAAACTGTTTGCGAGTTATTTTATCCTCAAGACCAAGACGTCTTTTACAGCGATCTGCGGTAGGGCCTATTAGTATTTTGAAAGGAAAGATGAAGTGACCTCGACTTTAAATATATTTATTGCCATTTTTTATTTCAGATATTTTGCTTTAGTTTGAAAAAATACCAATTTAGGTTTCAATGTGGTAGGCATATATTTCGGAAACAAGTCTCGATATTTTTTCCTCAATGCGTATTTTACTTAGATTTGATGGAAAGATGAAGACGTAAATAATTGTCATCTTTTGACTTTACTTTGACTTTACTTTAGTACCTACTTTGTATTATAAAATTGGTTCTCGTCACATTGCCAGCCACTTGAATGGAGCGGTTGGGTTAGGCGACGACTGCAAGACCTCTCTAATTTCGGGTAGTGACCGTAGTGTTAACGATATTTATTTTATATTTCGGGTAGGATTGGGTTTGCGATATTCTAGCATTTGTAAAAATCAGCAGAGAACTACACCTTACGCCCAATTCTGCCCCGGGTGGGGTACAGTCTGTGCCACAACCGTAAAGCCACCGCTGACTGCGACTTCTGAGATATTAAATTTATCCAGGGTGTGTGATATTTTTGATTTTATGAAAAAAATCATCATGTTTGATTTAGATCAATTTTTCGATTTAAATCAGATTTTTATTGATTTAAATCAACAATATCACTATCCGTGTTTCAAAACTTGTCAAATTGGTGAGCGGCTCAAATACTTTCACAAGCGTTTCAGAAAATATAATTCAAAAATTATTTTAAGGAAAACTTTGCCTAAATCAGTTAAAACTCTTTTGTGTTGCTCAAAATGAAGAAATAGTGTATTTGATTTAGGCCTACGTAAATCAATGATTTGTATTAAATAAATCATTTGATTTAAATCAAAACACCCTGAATTTAACTAATAACATTCCTAGCCTCTTAGTCTAGGCTAGGGTATCATCCTTCCCTCATAGGTAGCTGTATAATAGCCTACCTCCTGCGAGTCAAGTGTACGGTGAGAAAGCTGATGTGATTGTGAACGCGTTATACCACAAGGAAGGTTTTACTCCTAATACTCAAGATGTGTTTGTTAGTCAAGTGTACGGTGAGAAAGCTGATGTGATTGTGAACGCGTTATACCACAAGGAAGGTTTTACTCCTAATACTCAAGATGTGTTTGTTAGTCAAGGGTACGGTAAGAAAGCTGATGTGATTGTGAACGCCTTACGACAAGGAAGGTTTTACTCCTAATGCTCAAGATGTGTTTGTTTAATCAACCACATCGAAACGTTATGCACTCGTCTAAATAACGTCACTCGCTTCAGTTCCTTTGCGCCCCCCCTAACTTCACCCCATAGACACGTACCCCCCCCCCCCCCCCTCCAAACCTCGGGCCACGACATTCGCATTTCATTTCAGTAATTGGAAGGTATGTGCTCAGAATCCAAACTCACTTCATCATTATTCGGCGAGAGTTGTCGGTCGCTGTAGACTGGTGCCAGTTTTGAACTGCTGTTTAATGTATTCTCACGTCAGCTGAGTTTATGCAGTTACAGCGCAGGTTTGAGGGAAAGACCTGTGTTTGAAGGAATACTGATGTCTTGTGGGGTACACTGTACTACACATCAGTTTCAGCCGGTGTCATCCTATTCAACTACAGGTGCAGTGGCGTATCTACGGGGAAAATTTGGTCAGAGGGGGGGCGAGAGGGAGCAAAATGAATATAAACTGGCCACTTACTACGTTAAAACCTAGTAAAATACCAACATTTAGGCTAAGAGTTAAATGGGAAGGCTCCTATTACAACATTGTTCAATACATTGGTTTTAGAAAATAATTTAAATTTTAAATTGTTAATAATGAAGAACGCCAATAAGGTCAAAAACACCAAAATGAGTGCATTTTCTGCCTATTTTGTTTATATGTAGTACGGACGGTAATTTATTATTATTAGAATTTATGAATGTTGTATTTCCGTGCATTGATTTATGGGTAAAGATAAGCCTTAGACATTTTCTAATTTCATCCAAGGACCAAACGTATCGTACGTAGTAGACATTGACAACGCAAATGATGTTCGAGTTCGCTGCATCGCGGCTGGCTAAACCGTGTATCGCGGGCTTGTATCCTGGCGGTCTGCAGGCGTACCGGACGGTGGCGCTACGACAGACTGGGGAACTACGTCTGCCAAACCTGTTATACACGGAGAAATACACACGTAGGCTGGGTAGGGTTGTGTTTGTCGCTCACAATACTTTGTCTACCCGGTTATCTGGCTCTGCACTTTGTGTTCGACGTGTGCAACAGATTAGACTAATTACATCTGAAGAATTAATGAGCAATTCTCTGACACGTAAGTAGGCCTATCAAACTTAACTTCATCAGGCTAGGCTTACGATTTCATTATACTTTTTAAAGATTGATTCATTCCACATGTCCGTCTACCTCCCCCATCTACCTATGCGTGAACAGATTGCAATGGTGAACACATTCACAATGTACACTAGGCTAGAAGTCCGAGTAGGGCGGTGACAAGGCTTTCTTTTTTCTTTCTTTTTTCATTTTCTGAACACTATATTATTTATTTGGTTAATTTTAATTCATTTCATTTCACGTTTTTAATATGCTCTGTGAACACGTTACCCGAAATTGTTGGAGGCCTGCATTGATATCATTTAAAATTTGATTAACCACATGTCATTTTGTGGTGGGCCTATTTGGTATACTAGTTTTAATACTTGTCGCGTCGACTTTTATACCATGAACAGTTGCAATACACGTAAGATAAGCTAGGCTACGTTACAAATTAAAATACTCAAAGAATAAATAAAGAATTCAATTGTCGCGGTCGCGTCTCGAACCAAGGACACACACTTAGGCCTATCGCGTCACAAGACGTCAGTGTAGATAGATCTTTGTCGCTTCTCCCCTCCCACTTTGCACAATCAATACACCCCTCGGCTACATTAACCCGACACATTTCAATACCTCCTTACAATCCTCCCCCATTAGAACCAACTTCACCGCCTAATCAAATTAGAAATTACCCACTTCTATCTAATTACTCTTTTCAACATCAATCATTTTAAAGTTTTTATTCACACCCTCCTTCTCCCCTTGGCTTTCACTCAACACAATACAGGGGTGGGGGTGGAGAGTCTATTGACTTCTTCCAAGGAGGACAAAACATCCCCCAGGCAACCGCAGGGGTTGGTTCAACACAACTCACCCCATCCAGGGTTATGTGAGGTTCAGTAATCACGCATAGGCTGGCTTTAGTTAATGGGTGGCCCTTCCTGCGTATGATGGAATGAGGGGGGGGGGGGGCTTTAAACGTTTTACTTTGAGAGTTTATTTCACGAAAACTCTCATATAAAATCTCCGGAATCATTTATAAAGATGACATTTATATTAGGTTGCGTACGACCGTCGGTGAAATTTAATTGGACGGAGTTGATTGTGGATGCCTGGTAGGACAGGACAGATAAACTTTAGAATCTGGTCTCTTTTTAATTGAAAGGAATGTTAGGAGAGAAGTTGGTACAGTTCCAATTTATACATTTAAAAGGTAAAACGTAAAAGTTATTAATGTGAAGCTCACAGGCTTTGGCATACACACATTTTTGCATAATTGAATTCATCGTGTGCATTACGACATTTTAATTCGATTAGGAGGGTATTATGTGGCGTGCGTTGTAGTCAAATTCCCGTTCGCTAAGCTAAGCTGACTGACATCACATTGGTTTTAAACTAAAAAAATAACAGAAATGAAGGAATCTGTGGTTTCACAATAGGTACGTATTTAAAAATTATTGATTTTAAATTTTGGTAAAAATCTAAAATCTGACATTTTTGTGGAATGATTTTGGTTAAATCACAATGAATTGATAATCTGCTACTGTAGGTTGGTTTAGTGTGCGTATAATTATTTTTGCTTGAGAACTAGGCCTATACAAAGTTTATTTTGTACCTGGCCGAACAAAATAAGCTATATTTGCCAAATGTCAAATGTGTAATATTCCCTCTGAAGCAATAAGACTATTCACAAAATCCACGATTTACTCATCAATCGTGTGTGTTGCCTACGACGCAAATCATGCGGTGTGAGCTAAGTCCTGTCATTATTCTACCCCGGGCCCAGCCTGGAAGCGCCCACCCTTTCTGAACAAACTCGGTTTATGATGGAAAGAACAAATAATATTGCTAAAAGTAATTACACTGTCTTTTATGGTGAGGTGAAATCGATATCACTGGTCAATTATTTTCTCTGGTTTCCTTGGATTTTTCTCCACTATCGTCTTCTTCGGGATTGGGTTTTTATTACATTATTATTCCCCTGCGCCCCCCCCCCCCCCCCCCGAGCGCGCGAATGAGTTATGGCTCGGGCTAATTGCTCGCAGCTCGTGGCGTGGAACGCTGTGTTCTGTGTTCTGATTCCAACCAGTAACCATCTCATCCAGGGCAGAGTGTTCGGAAAGACAATCGTTTTGATGGTGTAGGCTAGAACAACGGGGCTCGTCGATAATTCATTGCAGGGTCATATCCAGGCGCGTAGAAGGGGGAGGGGAATGTTGGGAATTCCTCCCAATTTTTTCCTGTGGATCCCCCCCGCCCCCCAAGAAAAAAACCCATTAGAATGTTGAATATACGTTAACGCAACGGCTACAACAACTCAGTATACTTGGATGTATGACCATTGAGTATATAGCCATCCTTAGACTTGTCTCTACTATTGCGACATGTATGTGGAAGTTAAAAAAGCTCAAACCCCCCCCCCCCCCCACTCGAAACAACTTTCTACACGCATGGTAATTTCTTGTCATTGTGATTCTTTTACATAATGCGCAAGAGCCTAAATGTTGTACTGTTGTCATGATAAACGTCACATAGCCGTATGGTCAGTTTGTTGTAGATTTTGGTCCTATAAAATCGACCAATCTGAAACTCCCTCAATGTTTAGTAGATGATGGAGCCTTCACATTTCTTTTCTCTGAAGCGATTACAAAATTGTCCCCATTTGTAATTTACTTGTATCTCTAAGACTACCGACATTGACTCTGATTCGAGAGGTCTCGGGTTCAAATCCCGTGGAGACCGACAATCCTGACTGAAGGTTTTTTCCGAGGTTTTCCTCAGTCGTTAATGCGAATACAATTGATTGGAGTCCTAATAGCCCTCTGACATCCCTTCACAATTGTCCTATCCGCAACATACCTAATTGAAGAGGGGCATGAATTGCACCCTGGGCAGGCTTCCCACAAAAATTATTATTGCATCTCCAGATTATTAAGTGTATACCACAAACTAGGCCATATATCGGTACATTTGATATGAAGGATGCCCCCTGTAGGGTGTGACCCTCAGGCGGCTATCTGGGTTAGTAGGGTGTTAGGAAAGGAGGGGTCGTTGAGCTTGGCCCAACTCAAGTTCGCGCACTCAGGTGTTGATGATTTCTGCTCAACAGTTGGTAAAATAATTACCAAATTTTGCATGGATGTTAATAAGTACTTTCATATTGATATCCGCACTTGGTTGCAAAAGATAAAACTTCAAGATCCATTGCGAGACATAAGTAAAAAAGGTGAAAAAATAAGAAATCCAAAACATGGATTTCAATTTTAGAAATTCCCACTAAACCGTTATCTTATACGATAAAACCAAATTAACCTGCGCGTTCACATTGATTTAATCGTTGATATAAAGTATGCAAATTTGAGTAAAAAAATCTGTACACTTGGAATAAATTCCCGAAGTTGACTAAAATGGAGTAAATTTCGGTGATTTCACTAATTTTTTATTCAAAATCAATTAATTATTTATGGATCTGCGTACTGGATATCATAGATTTATTCTTTATTGACGTTAGTGTGAAATTTGATAACGATGTAATAAACCGTTTACCTTTTAAAAAAAAATAGAAAAGAAAAAAAGCTGAGCGCCTGAACTCGTCTCCGCGCCAGCCTCAGCGACTCCTCTTAGGGTTATAGTTTAGGAAATGTCCGAGGGTTGTTTGAAGGGATGAATGAAGAAAGTCCTCGGGAGAAACTTCAGTCGGGATTACTTGTGACGGGGTTCGAACTGTGATCTTCCGAATCAGAGTCTCGCTGTAGTTGCACATGCGCCACCGCTGACAGTATTTCTGTTTGTGATATTACAAAAGTTATGCAAAAAAAAATACTCGAATAATGTGCATGTGCACTCATTAAAATACCTGATGATGTTATGATGATGATGATTTGCTTACGCAACCCAACAATGTTCCCATCAACTAGTGTTGAATGCGCCAAACATGTTGTCTAATTAGCGTGTGTTTATGGAGGGGAGGGCGTACATAGTGTAGTGTAGCACTAACCGTTGTAATGATCACTTGTCGGCTGTGAAACAATTACGCTCCTCTGTTCCCACGAGCAAAACATCCGAATTAATATTTAAACAAACATAAATCAACTCGTCCACGATTTCCCCACTTTCGATTTCACACCCCACGTTTTCAGCCCGGATAGTATTGACGCTGGGAAATGGTACGGTCGCCATGGCAACCGTACAGGCGTGACACATTGCGCAGGCGCGCTCAACCAACTTACCGATTAATTACAATTACCGACCGAAACACTAATCAAAACTAAAGTGTAATTCGAATAAATTTAGTGTTTGTTCGTTGTGAAGTGAAAAAAAAATTGTGGTGAGTTTTGAAGAGAGGAGGGGGGAAGTAGTCGATGTTTTTGTGAAGGGGGGTAGAAGTATAGTTCCCGGGACTTTTGGACCGAGAGAGAGTGGAGTAATTTCTCCTCGCAGAGCGTTTGGAAGAGGGCGTGGAGTCGGTTATCTCATCTCGGTGCCAGGGCCCCCGTGTGTGTGGTGACTAATTAACTAGGCACAAAGTGTGTGATTGTGACAGAGTGGTGGTGCTGCAAGTGTGTGCGCGTGTTTTGGATTTACCCGCGGAGAGAAGGGGGTGAATCGGAGCGTTTAGATTGCAAGGTGAGTGAAAGGGAAGGTTTTTGAATTGTTTGAGGAAGATGGGGGAGGGGGGGGGGGGGTACTGGATTACGGGATGAAAGGAGATACCGTTTAGCGAGACATATTCGCAAGAGATGAAAGAGTTTGAAAGAATGTGATGAAAGCTGGAGAAAAGTGACTTCACAATGATCGAATTTTTGCGTCTTTCTCGTTGGGCAGAAATTAACTCTTTCTCGTTGCGACGCTTTAAACCTTGAGCGTTTTACCGCCCTTTACTATTCTCTTTCTTTTTTTCGAACAAAGTGACGAGGGATGGAAATATTAGCTGAGATTTGGAGACTGTCTAATATAAAGCTTCAGTATAGTTTATATGTTTCTATTCTAAGCTCTAATGTTTGCAGTAAAATCTGTTTAGATTTTAATTTAAAATACCTCCCTCCATCAAATTATGAACATGTGTTAACAGCTAATACAAGTTCTGTTCAGATTTTGAATTGTAAATTACTAAAACGTCCTTGAATTTAATGCTTCGTTTAACTGATCTGAGGAACTATTGGAAGAATGTGTATATTTTTTATTATTGGGCCTACTATACTATAAGGAATGGATGATCGAAATTCGAAATCATCTTATAAAATATCCCCTCATAAAAAATGATAATGTTCATGTGTGAATATTTTAACTTAAAAAAACATTGATAACTTAAAACTTAAGACCTTTTATCTGCATGTGTGTGTATGCGTAATCTAAACGCTCGATGCTTTGGCTACGCGGTAAATTACTTCCTGTTTTTAAAAACCCATTCGATTCAGCAAAATGTTAACAAGTACCAAGTTCTCTTTTACCGTTTTAACAAATAACTTAGTGTACACCTTCATTACATTGATTGAGATCAACTTGAAAAGAGTTACGAATTAAATATCGATGGCACTTTTAGAAATGTTTCACATTTTAGTTTTCGTATAAAGATTTGTTGGAAAGTGTTTTCGTAGCGATGACAGTTCATTTATACGCTTCAATAACTTTAACGGTGTTGCAGTGTTTTGAAATGTCTAAAGACTTTATTTGCGATCTAAGTAGTTTCTAAATAATTTTTGTGTTTATTTCTACTTTTGCTCATCGTTGAAAACTGGTAGGCCTACATTTTAAAAAATATTTTCTTCCAGAACGTAAAATGTATTTTTGTTATGTTCTGCAGTTTTAAAATTGAAATATTTACAGCTGGTAATATTTTATGCTGTTTCCCGCATTAAATCTCAAAATAGAAACGTTTTTAAACATTTTATTTCCTGTTTCTATAAAGCTAAAAGCGCTGCGGTGTACTGGCCTGGGAATGTTGCGAGTTTATTGGTTTTATATGTGAATTTAGGCCTATGTGACTGGATAAATAATCACCTCCGTTGCCGTGTGTATAGTTATCAACATTGTATGGTCGTCACAGATCAGCCCGGAGTGGAATATAGGACTAGTGATAAATACATTTCTTGTGGTAAGGGTACAACTTGCCCCTGTAGAGTACTTTAACTAGTATATATTTTAATTTATAAGTTAGTAGGATTTATGTTTCAATATTTAAAACCTTTAAGTGAATAAAGACTTTAATATATATTAAAAACAACGCTTCGGAAATATATATTAAGCAATAGTTGAAAAGATGTGTCCCAACCGGGGATCGAACAGGTAGCTTATACTTGGTAGCATCGCTTCGTAAAGGTGGAAGACCCGGATTCGATCCCCGGTCGGGACACATCTTTCCAAACATCCCTGTGTCCTTACGCTGAAAGTTTGTAATTTCATGTATATAATTAATAAATATAATATGTTTAACTTTGGTTTTATTGTAGGGACGAAGCAATTTTTGCAATTTTCACGATATAGTGCATAAAAAGTACAAGATGCAGCCGAATAATGCGTGGATATTACCTGTGTGCGTGGACTACACAAATAGTGCGTAAAGATGTCCACCTACAGATTTAGAACGACCTAAATATTGTGTGTCATGAGTCATGACCATACATGTGATGCTATTTCCATTTGCCAGGCTGTGATAAAAACGGACATTTTTTATCGTCTCTATTATTTCGTAATTTTCCAGATGCAAAACTAATCTGCATATTATTTATTATTTCAATGTGCGGACTCCAGTTTATAGTCCACTATAAAAAATAAAACGTTTTTACTTGAATATATATTGCACGGGTTTTGTAGACTGTTGGGGTTTAAAAGTCGATCTGAAATCCATCATTAATAAAATCGTATTTTATTTAGACCGTATACCCAGTCACATAACTGATTTTCAGAGGGAGACTTTAATTTGAAGCAGACCAAGCCAACCCTGTCGACGCCGACGACATCGATGGGCAAACGATAGTTAACTGGAGAACGATATTTTTAATGGGAAACTTCGTCCTAACCGGTTGGACACGATTCCACTCAGGACGACGACGGCAAAATCAACAAGGCTATATAGTTCTGAAAAACCTTAGAATGTTTTATGTGCTTCGTTGCTAGGACGGCTCCAAGTCCCAAGTCACAGTTCACACATTCTCGAACCAAGAATTGATGGACTTACACCCATATCAGAAGTTAACAATCTTCTGCTTGTAACAGGATTCGAGCTCGGTACCTTCTACAGTGAAGCAGGAACCTTTACTTACCTCATTACCAACATTCATTTCATTTCGTTTTCATTTTATTCCCATTAATATATTTACAATTTACAAACATAACAAAATAATATTTCTATAACAAAATCCTTATGTATTAACAATAATAATTCAATTACAATAAGATGGCAATATTGAATTGACTTTTTAGAAAATGTAGGCCTACTGTTAGTCTGTGGGTACAAATTATAAACGAAACAACAAAACATCACAAGTATTTAAGATGCAGTGAATGTACCTTAGCTTTTTTATCACTCCACTGCATTAAGAATTTGAATACGTTAATCATTTAATTTTTTAAATTTAGATAAGATCTTCATTTATAAAAGTAAGCTGAAAGTTGCACCAATGGCGGGAAAAACGAGCTATTACGTCACTATTAGCAATTGTTACGAATCGGCCAATGAGGTAATGCCCAACAGTGATATTAACTGTGTAATCTAGAAGGCGGTAGTTTATTCATTGACCTCTAGACCTAAATCTTAACGTCACGTGCTGTTTGCGCGGGAAATATACAACAAAACTTTGTGCCTCAATAGAATTTAAAATATTTACTTGAAATTGGTTTTAATTGCAGTAATGGTGTTTTTCTATCCATTTCTTACGCCCATGTCATTATTTGGACTTGGTGAACATTAATGATATATTTCTCAATTGTGTCTCGAGTCCCTGTCTTTACCCCCCCCCCCCCCCCCCCCCCCAGAGCGCCGAGCCCGCCACACCAAACAAGCTTAGGCCGACACAATACACAGCCTGGGGCTTCTCAGCAGCGTCGCTAAATTTCAACCAATTACGGCGATGAAAGATAAACATTTAACTTCTTAAGCGGATTGTCTTGTTTCCACTCGGCTGCAGACTCAGACTGTGCGTCTTGCGTCTCACGGGCGTTGAGTTGAGGCGAGGGCTTTGAACAATGGTTAGGCCTAATTCGCGTTTAAAATATAAAATATCACGCTCATATTTTGCTATTTTGTATTAGTTAAAATTTAACAAATATTGAAAGGACCCAACTTATTTAGCAAATGTTCGAAAACTTGCTATGGGAATTTATATTAATTTAATGGTGATCTTGTTAAATATATCCCAATACGGAAATTATTGAGAAAGAAGAAGAAATTATTGTATACTCTTATCAATTTTTAAATAGGTGTGTAAAGTGCAAATTTCATTTTAAAATAAATTACTAAAACACTGATTATTTTCATAATGTGTAGGCTGGCCTACAATTTCAAATTGAAAATCAATTCTCTAAAATGGGTGTGTATTGACTATCGAGTAATTACATAAAAGCAGTATTATTTGATGTATATATTTATTTATTTGACGAAAATCCATTTAAAATGTCGCATGAAACAAATCTCACGCAGCTTTGTTAGCTTGGCTCATTGCTAGCGCACAAGACACTAGTTCAACAGACGTGGGTTCGAATCCCTTCACTAAACCGATATTTTACTATCTTTGCGTGCTTTATAACTTGAAAGACTCCCACTGAAAATCAGTTCTGTGACTGAAGTGTGCAGACTCTTAAGTGGGTAGACTCTAAGTATGGAGACTCTTAAGTGGGTTGACTCTAAGTGGGTAGGGTGACTTTTTAATATTTAGATTAATGCCCCTTTTTTATAGTGGGAAACCTGATATAGGGTGCAATTAGCCCCTCTTCAGGTGAACTAGGTATGTGCGGATAGGACAATTTGAAGGGATGTCCGAGGGCTGTTTAAGAGTACTCAATCCCTTGCATTCGCCTTAACGATTGAGGAAAACCTCGGAAAAAACCTTCAGTCAGGATTGCAGGTCTTGACGGGATTCGAACCCAGGACCTCCCGAATCAGAGTCGAACGCTTAGCGCCCGAGCCAACACTGTCGGTAAACGCCCTTGTGCTCCCCCCTAGTTTAGTGTACAATGCTCGACCTACTGTGTATAATGCCGAGTGCGGTGATACATCCAGCCCTCGTGTTAGAGAGAGCCCCTCGTCAAATGAGTCGAGATAACGAGACAATTAACCAATCAGCTTCCCCACCTGGCCGCCAGGCCGCGTCGCTGTCGATCTAGGGGATCCCCCTGGTTTGTAGTTCACCTCGCTTCCGCCATTGTTGATTGGTTTCTTTCCGCCTGCACAGTTAGTAGGAAGTATCTTTCTCTCCAGCCTCCTTGCAGCTGTGACAACCTTTCTCTATGGTGACAACCACGGATAAAACATTTCAACCCCGTCTGGGCCCGGAGCAGGGCTCTGCTAATCGTACAAGGCGAGGAAAGAGACCAAGTCCATCTCGCAAACATAGCTCTTTTGTAACTTGTTTTTTTATAACTAATTTTAGATTGTATTGTTACATTATTTGTATTGTTATAGTTTGGTAAATTACACTTGTGGGACATTTGTCCTGTTGTAATGTGGCCACAAATAAAATAAAATAAAATAGCTAGTAAGTAGGGGAGAATATTTCTTCCAGAAACTAGAGGCGAGCTCTGGCGGTCGTCGATCAGAGACCTATCTCCTTTCCTTGACGACCTCCTCGACGACGACGACGACGACCATGACAACACGACCGATGACACAGGGGATACGACCATGACTTGAGAACTTCCTCTCCTCTCTTCCATTTCCTACCCCTACCCGTGGCTGGGTTGAACAATCAGTTGACACGCCCTTAATCCAAATAAACTAGAAAACATTCTAACTTATCTATAAACTCTTTGACTTGCTTTAAGTGTGCGGTGAACTGTGTCATCATCAACAATGTTTTGCTTTTACCACCGCCGTCTGGATACATACATCCAGATGGCGGTGGCTTTTACATTACGTTGTTTTTGACAGACGAATTTATAATCAGATATTATTTGCCCGTCAAAATTATTCACTTTTATAACTTCGAAGTATTCTAATTTGAACATCTTGGTGCCGGTTAGTGTCTTTGAAGGAAGGAAGAATTGAGTTCTCCGAGTCTCCATTGTTTATTATATCTAAAACATCAGAATTATCTGTTATTATTCGTGTCAATTCTGTCCTGATTCAGCTATCCATTGCAGAAACGGCTGTCTTGTGTTTTCCTTCAGTTTCTGATAAAAGAAAAGGAATTCATTCAGGCTGTACGAAGTATCAATGTTCTTACCTTGTTTAGAAAAAAACAACAAGGAATACACAGCGTATATTCTGGTGAAAAACTGTTTGAAGTTATATTTTGGGTCTGTAGGCCTACACTTTTATGGGGTCTGTATAGTAAGGGTTACATACTTAACCGATTCTTTGAATGACCATTGAAAGAATCGGAGTTTCACTTTGTCCTGTGTTGCCTAATAACACTGGACGTGACGGTAGCACTGCCCAACGAAGTCACAGAAGGTCACGACAGTACTATTTAAACTCCATGGTCATACGACGGTTGTAATGGATTCCCTTAAAGACCTGGTTGAGAAAATGAGCAAGCTGCACCTATCAAAACTAGACGAAACTTCGATAAGCACTCACAAAGAAAAGTACGAGACACAGCTGGCCAAAATTATTACCGTTGACAATGCTTTCAAAGTTTTGCCGTTGGGAGACAGGTTCAAACTTGTCGGGCTGAAAGACAAGTGCGAGACAGAACTGGCCAAAACAATCACCGTTGACAATGCTAACAAAGTTTTACCCTTGGGAGACAGGTTCAAACTTGTCGGGCTGAAAGACAAGTGCCAGACAGAACTGGCCAAAACTATCACCGCTGACAATGCTCACGAAGGTTTGCCCTCGGGAGACAGATACCAACTTCTCGGGCTGGACAGGCACCAACTCCACGAGCTAAAAGTCCAGTGCGACTTGTGGTATGATTGTTGGCTAGAAGGGTAGAGCTGTGGCCTTCATCAAGTCAAGCAACTCCGAGTGTGATCGTCGAGCGATGACCTCGAAGTCATGTCATGTTCAAGTCAAGGCTTCATATGGTGTACTTCTGACGTTCAATGTGACATCCGATCATGTTTTGGCGAGCTAAGAAGAACAAGTTATATCTTTGAGCTAAGCCTTGTCGCTAGATTTATGAGCTCAGACGTCTAACTAGTCACTGTCCTTATATAATTGATTGTCATTGTAGGCAGTGGTTAATTAGTCTGAGTGTCAATGTCCTCAAAGAAGTACCAGGCTAACTTCACACTGAGGTGCCAGAAGAAAAATCCTAGTTTACTGTGAGGACTTGTGTTGGTTTGCTAGGCCTATTCATGGAACCTAATAACTTGTGATTGTTGTAATCGTGTGTTGATTATTCAACAATTAAACATATTCTTAATGTCTTCTTAGCTTGATTTCATGCAGTCATACCAGTAAAATGTCTTAAAATTTAGCAAATTGTAGAAATGGTGACTTATTTGATGTTTGTCATTCTTCTCTCAATGCAGCCAAAAGAGAATTAGTTTGGTAGCCCACAAAACTTCGTGTATTTGCAACTTGCAACCAATCAATAACCTTAAGCCACATTCCTATGCAATCGCTTTTTAGATATGTTGTAGCTTTCTCGAGATATCACTCAAAATGTAATTTCTCGTGGTTTTATTGTTGGGGCGGGATGGGGGACTACCGCCTTAAGAGGGTAAGTAAAGGTCACTCCCCGAAACTAGAGGCGAGCTCTGGCCGGCGACGTGAGAAACTCTTCATTTCCCTCCCCTTGTCCGTGGCTATAGTTCTGTCCACGATGGTGTCCTCCCCACATAGGGAGGGTAGAGTTAACGGTTGACGCGCCCTATATCCAAGTAAACATTTTGTTCAAACTTCTGCTTCCGTTGGTATTTTAAGCCGACACCTCGTATATACTCTGGGGTTATCTTGCTTTCACACGAGTGGTCGCGAACCTGAAAAACGAGGCCTGGAGTCGATAATCGAACCTCTGCGAGTCCTTGCGTAGGTAGAATGACAGTCCAGTTTATGCCGTGACGCTCTCGGCTCTCGCAATCCGCGAGACATGTCTCGTTAATCACGATGTGTCGTTCAATGCCAGATCACATGGCTGCGTTTTAACTCATTACATTAATGTTCGGACTAATTTAGTATTCAATGATTGACAGGGCATCAAAGTCAATATCAATTTGTTCCCGTGGTTTAGCCTGTTAACTCGAAGCCGTGTGAAACTAGGGGCGAGCTTTGAAAATACGGGTTTATAGAGAAGTGGAAGAAGTTGAACATTTTGACGGGCTTTGAAGCGTTGCGAACTGCAATGGATGTACGGGCTTATAAAATTATCCAAAAAACATAAAGCGTTTAGAACCGCCGCCCTTTCCTCCCCCATACCCTAGGCTGGAGTGGCGCATTATGACCTAACGTTTGACGCGACCTTAAATTTTAATAAACTTTGAAGTTTAAAAAGCACGTCAGTGTGCACCCAGAAGTTATGTTTTTAGTGGGAGTGGATTTTTAAATAATTTTTGATTTTCTAGGTTTGTCTTAGGGAATTCCCGCAGAGGAAACAATTAAGCCACGTTTTTGGTGACTGAAGATACATTGCGATGGATGTGTTTAATAGGACTCAATCTTAGTGTGTCCCTATGACCGAAGAAAATTCTAGGAACAATTGAACCAGGATTTCAGATGGCCCCCTTTATGGACATCCGATTTTAGAATGCGAGAAAAGTCTACCTCGCAAACATCAGCTAAACGTAGAGGGGAGTATTTTTCTTCGAAACTTGAGGCGAGCTCTGGCCGTCGCCGTGAGAAACTTTCGTTCTGACCAGCACGGATCTGTCCTCCCCTCATCCCCTGGGTAGGCTAGAGTGGCTCATTATGACCTTACGAATCGCGCCAAATAAACTCGGAAATGGAAGGCAACCCTCACCGACGCTGTAAGATCACCCCTTGTGTCTAACACGGGGGTAGCAACTCGTACTCCTCACATTGGGCAACATTCCAACCCCTAGGTCGTTACCCTGCTAAACGTCCTCGTGATCGAACTCCTGGCGTCGCCCCCACAACCACATGCAAAGCAGATACCACTAACTTACTCTCACTCGCTATCTACATACGAGATGCTTAGTTCTTTGCAGTTTCCGGAGGGAGAGAGAGAGAGAGAGAGAGAGAGAGAGAGGCTCTGAAACAGACGTCGTTTGCACTTTGCACGTCCATTTTGTGGTGGCTTTTTCACACGTTGGATGCCATTACGAATGTATACGATTATTTGGATAAAGCACGCTGTGAATTTAGGTGGTTTCACCTTTTTATCGTGGTAATATGGTGGCGTAGATTCTTGTGGCAACGTATTTTGCTAAGCAGTCGACTGCTTTCCATTATACCGTTTTCAAACGCCCCCAAAAAATATAGGGTCAATTATGTCATGGAATTGTTGTCCGCTGATGATGGGTTTATATGTGTGTCTGTAGTTTGTACTTGTGTATGCCTGCTTACAAGTTGCTAAAGGGCAACAACATTTGTTTGTATTTTTAAAAGATTTTGTCTCTTTTGGATAGTTAAGATTACGAGACATTATTATTTTAACTAACTTAACCTAACGCTCATGTCATCTGTGCATATTGGAAACATTATAATATGTAAACATAAAAGAGCACAGGTACTGGAGGATACAAGCAAGTAGTGAAGTCTACCATCGTTAACCTGACTTTGGTGGAGGTGCCGGGCCCTCAGATATCCCTCCCTTGGAAGCGCCCCCCCCCCCCCTCCTCACCACCAGGTTACCAAACATATTCTGCATCAGCCGTGCTGAAGGCAATGACAAACAATACTCAAGTCCATCGGAGGCATGTTCGGTTTTTATCGTGAGACGTGACACTCATACAGCCGGTCGTACAGAAATGAGATCGTTATATGGGTGCCTGGTAATATGTTAAATATACTTTTTTTCTCCTTTATGTACTTACTACTCTGGTTCCGGAGGTCTCGGTTCAAATACCGTCGAGACCGGCAATCCTGACTGAAGGTTTACCCGTGGGTTTCCTCGCTAGGGATGGAGTCCTCTTGAGCAGCCCTCGGACATCCCTTCACAATTGTTCAACTCCAATTTACCTAGTAAAACACCTGAAGAGTCAATTAGATTGCACCCTGGGCAGGCTTCCCACGATAAATTATTTATTATCTGCTTATGCTCTGTGATAAAAAGACTTACAAAGAAATGAAATACGTGTTTTCGCTTGTGTAGGGCCCTACTCATCTAGTACGATTACATCACAGATCTCCCGGTAGCGTCTTTGTGTCTCCTAATTCCTAACATCAGATGAACAAGAAGAATCCTCAGCCCGACACCCTGTTACCCCAAGTTTCCCTTCAGTTTGCTATCGATCCCCCATCCCGGAGTGCAGAGTTGAATCCCAACCAGCCCCCCCCCCCCCCCCCTACGTGTTGCACAGTAGTTGAAACAATGGGCCAGCGACTGCAATGCTTCGGACCACTGCCTTCTAGATAGAAGCTACTCGTGGCTCATTCAAGTAGCATCTAGGAGGCAGTGCTTCGGACAATGGGATTGTGCATCTCTGTATTCTCTCCATTAGGATAGAGGCAAAGATAGAGGTAATGTTTATTTGTTTCTAGTCCATTACCGTGCGGTATCTCGCCTCGTAGATTACCAAGCACAATCCCATGTGACATTCAGAGCAGTGATTGTACATTGCACAGATCCCAGAGAGCAATTAATTAGATCGTATACACTGGATATGTATAAAAGCTCGATACGTACCCTACATCAGCTCTTGAGTTGTAATCGTGACTATCTAAACGTGATTGATTTATTGAAGTAGCCACACTTTAGCTATATAAGTTGTATTGGGGGTGCGAACCTTTGAAAATAATTACCTACTTTGATTTAAATTGTAAATAAATAAGTAAATAAATAAAATCGTGTTTAGAGTCTACCCACTCAGTCATATTATTGATTTTCAGTGGGGGACAGTAAATCAAAGCGACCGACCAAGCCAACCCTGTAGGCCCCGACGCTATCAACGAGTGAGCGATAACCACTTGGAAAGACTTACCCGGCACCTCCACCAAAATTTAAAATTTTTATAAATAATTTAAACAATTTAGAAGATAATGATTTTTGGATTGTCCTACCTCCAATATACCAATTAGACATGGGCAGGCATTGCACTCTAGGCAGGTTTTCTACGATAAATTTACATTTTCTTGATGTCACTCTTGCAAATCTTTTTTTCTGAATAGTATAAATAAACGTCAAATAAAATAATAATCAATTAAAAAGCTTCTTGGCCATGTCGTCAGCTTGATGGCGCGGTGTCTCGGGCTCAACAGGTCCTGGGTTCGAGGTTAAGGGGTGTAAGTCGATCTCTTCTTTATGGCTACGATGCTGAGAGGATTATCCCCCCCCTCACATGGGAAGACACGTGACCCCCCCCCCTCTAGCGCCCCTTCATCGTTATCCTCCCGCGCACATACGACAGTAAAAACATCATATAAGACTGCTGGAGTAATATGTTCTGACGTTGATTCTCCCCCAACCCTAGATCACGATTCTATTTTCCTTGGACTAAACATGCAATATTCTCTTTTTATGACACATACTTTACATGTTATGTGTTAGTGAGTTGCTGAATCCGACTTTATGGACATGGTATATAAGACATGTAAGCAATTTGCAAAGCAAAATTGATAATATTATACTAAAGAAGCAAACGTAAAATTATTTGATGACTTGGCCAGAAAACATTGTATTAACATTATCGTTTTTTGGTGTGCCTGTTTTAGGGTACACAACAATTTTATCTTCACTAGCTAGCTAGGTATGCCTAATTCGGATGTAAGCGAAGTTAAGATTTAAGATAATAGGAAAACGCTTAAGTCCCGTCGCGTTGATAGATGAGCTTTTTGTAAGTTTTTAGTTTGCGTAGGACCACTTTTTCTTCGCAAGTGCTTTTTGAATGCATTGTATGTGATTGTTGTCAATTTTCTATTGTAACTTGTTAATTGTTATTATAAACCTAAAAAAAAAACTCGTATTAAAACCTTTATTTCTATGGATTCTGGCTAACTTTTTCAAATTTCAAATATGAACGTTGTAGCCCCATCCGTTTGGTCAGAATCGGCCCAAATGTCACGAAAATATCGCACTAAAAATCGATTAAAAAAATCGTTATAAAAGTAAACGATATTCATGAGAAATATTTCTTCGATTTACCAAAAAACGTGGCAAGTCTAAGTTCAGAGAAAACGAAGGTCCCTCCAATTTTCATCAAGATCGAATATGCCGTGTTTGCCCGGTAACGTGCGAACAAACAGACAAAAAACAAAAAAACAAAAAACAAAACACCGAGCTATTTTTCTGGGGTAACGTAAGTGGAAAAAAAAACAAAAAAACTGAAAGTCAATTGAAGTCTTCGCTTCGCTCATCCAATAATGTCCATAGTGTGTTTGTTTTGTGTAGGACTCTCGCGACATTCGCGTAGAAGTTGGAGAAAAAAAAACATTTCTGTCACACCAACATCCAGTCTAACGCGCGAGACTGTTATTGGGATAGCCCGAGTTCGATACTAGCAACCGACAATCCTGACTGAACTTTTTCTAAGATCTTCTTCAAACAAGTAAAGTGCCCTTCGCCATATCTATATGCATTCGCTCACTGAAGATTCGCGTTCGGTGGTTTCTTCCGCAAAAGTTTGATTATTCCCTGATTTGATGTTCCTGAGTTTTGGCAAACCTAATTCGTTTGAGTGGGATCGTCTAATAAATAATTTTTTCAATAAATAATTTTCCTTTTTCTTCCTTTTTTTTCTTGTTTTTACTTTGTTTACTTTTATATTTGGTTTTATATTTTGTTGCCAAAATTATTAGTTCATTATTGTCATTGCATTTATGTAATTTGATTATTTAGTTTTCCTACTTTGTAAATAAATAAATAAATAAATAATTAAATAAATAAATAAATAAATAAATAAATAAATTTCATAAATAAATAAATTCTATAAATAAATAAATAAGAATGATATAAATAATAAATAAATAAAATATAAATAAATAAATAAAATAAATAAATAAATAAAAACCTCTTCACGAGTTCGTTCAATAGTGCTCAATGCTCAATGGTTGACCATCACTGTGCTTCATATCCATGCGAGTGAGTGAGGTCCCACTTATGAAGCCCATCATAGTTGATTAATTGCGTATTAAAATTCACTTGTGGAGGAATTAGTTAGTTCCTGTTAATATCGGGATTACAATACCAAATGCAACGAATTAATTATCAACACGTCGAATACGTGATGAACTAAAGGCCGATAATTCCTTACAAATTAGGCAATTATTTACATTGGTGATGATGGTAATTGATATGGTCATGGCGACTCGAGTTAGTATGTGAAACATAAGTTCCCAACGACGAGAGATGACATCCCTAAATTAGGCGATCTACTTAATGGGATCCATGGACCCAATTAAAATTATCCTAAATATTAGTTTAAGAAACATCGGACATAGTTTATCAATTATGATCATTTGACATTGCCAAAACTATTTTTGATTTATTTTTCGGTTGAGCGGTACGCCATATAGACGATTATAGTGAAATTTTTGACGTATACACGGCACAGATTTCTGCTCATAGTTTTTGTGTTAGAAGGCTAACTTTTGTTTCTATTCGTAACTCATACTCCTAAACTAACTAACTAACTTTGTACCGGCGGAAGTACAAAATCGTACCGTGCAAGATATAACAAAAAAAAATTCCAACATATACAGTTTATAGTCAGGAGTATGTGTTACAAAATAAACAAAAATTAGCCTTCTAAACAAAAATTATGAGCAGAAAGCTGTGCCGTACGTAAGAAATTTCACTATAATCGTCTATATTGGGCGTACCGCTCAACCGAAAAATAAATCAAAAATAGTTTTGGCAATGTCAGATGATCATAATTGATAAACTATGTCGATGTTTCGTTAAACTAATATTTAGGAAATTTTAATTAGGTCCATGGATCCCCCTTAATACACCTGTCATAGAGGTTAGGTTTGCCACTTTGTGTCGTTTGGTAACCAATTTAGAAAGGGTGGACACGTTACATGGCTGTTAATATACAAATGGTGACTATAGGCTATGAAATAGGAGCGACAATCCCCTGTATGCATCTCTTTTCTGCCTGTCCGTTCGCCTGCGCGTGTCACTGTCATGTCGCTACAGGAAACGAACTTGACCTGAAGGATGGTACAGAATGTTTTGGGGGACCCTTGGGAGCCTAGCCCAAGAAAGCGTTTAAATGTTGACACTCATTGCTGAACTATATCGTACTAAAATAAATACTAAAATCAAATAATCGGTATAATTATTAATTCAAATGTGCATTTAATTAGTTATATTTAGAATCATAAACTTCCCAGCGATAACATCTAGGCTACGACTAAAAATCTGTAATTGCGCGTGGTTTTATATTGGTGGGGTCTATCGCCTGGGTACGAACCATAGTCGGTTTGGGGTGAAGCCACTAAAGTGAGGTTGTTGTTGTTGTTGTATCTCTGCCGAACACCGAGGTAACGCGAGTAAAGTGGCGACAAGAGAAGAGCGGATCAACGGTCACGTGGTAGTAATCCGCTTATCCCTCGGCAGTTAAGTGGCTCCGTCGCCCTAGAGCCGAGGATTGCCGGAACTACACGAGTCCGACCCGAAGCTGAGCCGAGGATTGCCGGAACTACACGAGTCCAGTGGCGACTGGTGCCTTTATTATAAACCCGAAGCTGCACCAGCTTATGCTAGCACCACCACAGATAAATCTGTTATCTGGGATGGACATGTGTAAAGAATGGACAAACAAGGAATTTCAATTATTGGTGGAGGTGCCGGAAAATGGATGTTCAAGTTCTCAGCGGGGCTTTCTTCTACCCCTAACCTCCTTGGTCACCAAAAACATTCTGTATCATCCTTGTTGAAGGGCAATAACAACAAAAAACAAGTATCAATCAGACGTCGTGTGCGGTTTTTATCGTGAGACGAGACACTCGCACAGACGAACATATAAAGAGTACTCCCTGAACAATATCACGTGTCAAATATGTGGAAGCAATGGAGCTAAAATAAAATACAATGATACAATTTCAGTCAAGAATACCGGTTATCGTATGGATCCGAACTAGCCCCTCGTGCACTAGCGCTTAGCTATCCCGGTTCAAGGTCCTCTAAATCTCCTTGCGACCGCCGCTCCACTCGCTCGCCGACGATCGTCCTCTAGTGCGATTCACACACCTTGGTCACAGCTGAAAGTGTATTTTATATATCTTTGGCTTCGAAGCTCTTTGCCAACCGCTTCTAGTGACCTTGACTTTTGTCGTCAACAACAATGTTTGTTTGTATGCTATTATTTACATTTACATAACAACATCGTTTTTGGTGAAAGGATATTCGTTTTAGACGCTTCTCTCTTATTATAATATTATTTACCATGAGTGTGGCTAAAAAGCAGAAGACGAGTGTCGATACTCTGTCCGTGAAACACCCGGTCGGGATATTCGAGGGGAACATCTTAAAATCGATCTGCTACAGCGTAGAGTTTGTCGTCTGCAACATTGGGACCCTGGCTCCTGAAATGAAGAGGATCCTCCATTCTCCAATGTTCTGCGTTGGAAACTCGGCCGAATATCAGGCAAGAATAGTTTGCTATTACTCCGCTAGATGCCCCCATGATTCGAGCAACCATTGCAGGAAACCCTACGGCTGCACATTCGTCGAGTTCCTCATGAGAGACAAGGACGACATCAAGAGAATACGGAATGTAAGAATATCCAGAGTTGGCAACCGGACTACAAGGATGATCTATTCCGATGATAAACCGAAATCATTTGTTGGAAATCATCCGTTTTATGGGTTGTGTATATCGCGGGTCCCCTTCATTTACCAACGTGATGATGATCCTCTCAAGAACGGGGATTTCACCCTCTTTGCTGAGATTGCGCTGGACGTGAGGGTGTCTGCTCCGGAAGAGTTGGAAGGTTTCGGGCGGATTGTTGAGCTTCCTCATAAACAACTGATTGAGAACATGAGTCACCTGTTGGGCAGTGGGTATCTGTCAGACGTCACTCTACAAGTGGGCGAAGCCTCGATCCCAGCGCACAAGGCCGTCCTCTCGGCGAGAAGTCCAGTGTTTCAAGCCATGTTCAAGACGAACATGAAGGAAAGTGGTTCCAACATCGTCGAGTTGAAGGACGTCTCGTTAAGGGTTGTGCAGAGCTTGCTGGTCTACTTGTACACCGGCGGCACGCCCTACGTGGACACCCTAGGGGAGAGTCTCCTGGAGGCGGCCGAGAGGTACCAACTTGGCGGGCTCAAGGTCAAGTGCGAGAGGGAGCTGGCGGGGATGATCACAGTGGACAACGCAGCCAGGGTGTTCACCGTTGCCAGCCTGTACAGAGCGAGCCTGCTCAAGGCCAGGGCGGTGGCCTTCATCAAGCAACACCTCAGTGAGGTAGTCGACACGGAGGGGTGGACAACCGCCAGGAAGGAACTACCCTTCGAGATTGCCGTGAACTTCTTGTAGGGGATGACGCTCCAAACAAGAGATCACAACATGAAATTTTGTCAGTACTTGCCTGAACAGCAGAGCTCGGGACCACTCCAATGACTCCAGGCAATCATCTTCTGACTCATTATAGCATGATTGTTTTATCTACTTATTTATAAATTGGTCATTTGATACCTACATCTTTACTTGGCAATCACCTACGTTGCCAATGATTTGGCCTAAATATTATAATTGCCTTATTTATGTTTAACAAATAAAACCTAACAGTCATGTTTAAGAACCCGATTTCTTGCTGTTATCAATCGCAATTTAGCCTTCTTCGACTTTAAAAAATGACACTTGAGATTTCTAATCACAAAACCATGTTACTGTTTGTTTGTTCCACTTTGGATTTCTAACCACGGTCAAACCATGGACTTAGATTAAATCCATGGTCAAACCATGGATTTCTTATAGTAGGCCTACTCTCAAACTCGATAGTCAAAACTTGCATTTTCACAAGTTTTGACCAGCATACCGTTCAAATAATATTCGCCAGGCCAGCGATCTTGACTTGCGTTCTTTATTATTTTAAGAACATAGAAATGCATTGGCTCTAAATAAACTAGATCTTCTTATGAATGTATGGTGCAAGCCTATAGTTCAAAGCGGTTCAAAGATTAGACTGTGTGTGGGCCTACTGTCATGTGCATACTGTTCTATTGGTCGGTTTGACAGTGTTTGGAAGGTCAATCACAAAAAAGCATGCATTAAATAAGAGTGGGCCTATTGAGGATCCTTGAGGGATACCTGGTGTCACATTAACCTTTTCAAATCTAGTAGGCCCTACTCTCGAAGAGAATGGTTTGATTAAATGAATCGATCCAGAAATTTAAAAATTCCATCTCTGCCTGGCTACCCTGGTCTCTACACTCTAGTCTAGTGGGCCGAGTCGACGCCGTCCCTCCTGATGAGAGCGACGCCTCTAAGCGTCCCGACGCCGCGACGTCCGTCCCGCGACTGATCAGAGTCCAGGGGTTCGTCGACTCCTGGCCTGGCTCGATCTCGCCGCGACAATGGATTTGTTTACCAGGGAGGGTGCGCGCGCACCTCGCCTCCTAGCCCGCGGCTCGGGGTAGCTGGCTGCTGCCACACCCTCCCCCTAGCTGCACTCCAGCCACCGTAGTCCACCACAGTTTCTTAGTGATCTCTCGAGAACGCTGCTAAATATCTGACAACTGATGGCAGTTACGTGGTTTTGTGAGAACTAAAGTCTGCACGTAAAAAATTGTAATTAATTAATTAATTAATTAATTAATTATAGAAGTATTATTATAGTATAGTATATTATATTATTATAGTATATTAATAAAGTAATTAATTTTTCATTTTATATTTTATTAATAAATGATTATTTTAAATATAAACCGCACCGATTATTATAAAATGTTTTCTTGTATTTATTTTTCTATCAAAACCACAGAAATGTCTGCAGTCAGTTTTTAGATATCTCTAAAAAAAACTGTAATTTGGCGTGGTTTAAATGTTGGTGGTTGTCTCGGGACATCCTTTTTACGAGGTTTAATGTCCATTTAAACGTAGCTTGTTCGCCAAATCCAGCTGACTTCTGAACCACTTCTTAATTTTCAGCCAAACAATTTGAAACTTTCGTCGTCGTCGGGCACTCCTCCCCTATCAGTTGATCCCCGTCCGGACCCGGGGTAGAATCTGGCCCAGAGCATGGCTCTGCTAATCGTAAAAGGCGAGGAAAGAGATAAAGTCCACCTCGCAAACATCAGCTAGTATGTAAGGGAGTATAATACTCCCTGAAACTTGAGGCGAGCTCTGACGGTTGTCGTCGGGGACCCCTCCCCCTTCCCTTGACGACGACGACCACGTACTTACTGTAAAGTATATAAATGTGTACTCCTCTTAAAGTACAGAATCCATACATATCTATGTTCTGGTTCTGTACAGGAACGAATAACTGTGTGAAACTTTATAGCTTTTAGATACACAACTAGGATATGTTGGTTTATTTATGGTTGAGTCTGTGAAATATTGATAAGTATAGAGGGTTCCCTCCAAAACCCAGGGGCTGGATTTCTATTGTAGCCACAACGCAAGTATGTGGCTAACAAATAATGTTTAACGACACTTTTTCCACGTTTCTTGAAAATAGTTTCGTTTTCGCATTCAGACCTTCCTTTCTTTTTCTTGAGTAAAATGTTTGGAACAACACCCTACGAGTGTGTGACCCTTAGTATAGTTTATACTATGTTCATGCGAAAGTTGCGCGTCATCCAGAAGGCCTCCTCTCAAAGTTAACGTCAAATGTAGACAGATTCCCCTAATAGGAAACGTGACCCATCGCTTCAATAAAAGTGACCAATTAGGCGCCCGGTGCCCTGCGCGCGTCGCTTGCCCTCATGAGCGAGTTCCTTCTGAGTGCATATGGTTATTCTTTCATTCCAAGAAAAATAAAATACTGACCCTACCTTCAAAGGCACGTGTTGGGAAATGAAAGACAAGTGAACTCATTTAACCTTTTTTTTCTAAAATAGTATGAATAAAAGTGTCCATACCTGTGTGCTAATTCTCGATAACTTATGTTACTAACAATGACAAGAAAATTCTCTGTAACACAAAGTGATCTATTATCCGTCTTGCAAACCCTTCCCGTTTTAAGAAGGTCATGTAGTTTGGAGCGACCAGTACAACAGGCACTTTGCCGAAGAAGAGATGATTGACAGTTTATGGTCTTGAACAATACTTACTTCCTTTGAACTAGCATTTTTTGATGGTTCAGGAGGCTTTGATATGAAGTCACTATAGGTGGTTTCCTCCTTTTTATCACGCAGCACAATCTACGATTAGTTGAGTTGAAAAACTGATCCAAACAACATGTGTTATTAACATACAAAAAAATTCGTATAAAGTAACATATGTCAATAATTTCATGGTGACAATTTTAGTTTGATAGTTGAACCAACCCAACCCTGTAGGCGCCGACACCATCGAAGAGCTAACAATGACCAACTAGAGACCGCCATATTAAAGTAGGATACACCCATCAATCAAGCTGGACACGACTACACCCGCGGACAGCGCCAGAACCAGAATCGACATGGCTGACTCGGAACAACCTTAGAATTGATTATGTTCCTCGTTGCTAGGACGGCTCCAAAGTCACCGTTTACATATTCCTGAGTCAAAAACTGATGTACTTAGTCCACATCAGAAGCTAAAAAACTTCAGCTTATATCGGGAATCGAACCCTGGACCTTCTTTATTGGAAGCAGAGCCTCTGACCACACGACCAACGTGAAAGGGGTGAGGTCTTGAAGCGCGAAACTCCTCTTGTAGCTGTGTTGTGTGTGTTGTTTTAGCGGGAATGTCCAGGCTTAATCCCCGGCTCAGACCGGGCTTAACTTCTGAACTCAACTAACCCTTCAACATGGTGTCATACACGCGCAGTGATTATTGTGCATGGGCTGAGGTCGCCAGCAACGAGAAATACATTGTTAGGCTAATAACGTGTTGATTCTGGCGATGTCCGCGGGTGGAATCGTGTCCAGCTTGAGTGATCGGTGTTTCCTACTAAACACGCCGGTGTCTAGTTTGGTCAATGTTTGCTCGTCAATGGTGTCGGCGCCTACAAGGTTGGCTTGATCGGCTTTAAATTTAACGTCCCACACTGAAAATAAGTTATGTGACTGAGTGGGTAGACACTATCAAATACGAGTATTTATTTTTAATTTATTAATGGTAATCATCATTGTTAAAGAATTGCTCTAAACGACTTCCAACATAATTGGATGAGCGTAGCGAGCGAAGCGAAGATTCCATTTCACTACACTAGAGAAAAAAATCCGGAATGTTTTTTTTTCTTTTCTTTTTTTTTGTATTTTTGTCTGTTTGTCCACACGATTCCGGCTAAACCGATACTCCGATTGCGATGAAATTTTATGGAGGCCTTCAAAATCTCTGAAATTAGAACTGCCACGTTTTTGAGCGCAACCGGAAAATTTTTTCTCATGAAAATCGCAATTCTACAATTTTTTTCAATTTTTAAAAAATTTCTTCGACTTATAACACCTACATGCTTTATCCGATTTTAATAATTTTTGCACAGAACCTTTATTTTATGAATTAAGATATTTTTGTGAAATTTGAGCGCAATTGAAAAAATATTTATCATAAAAATCGAAATTTTACAGGTTTTTTCTTTTTTTATACAATTCTTTGGCTTATAACACCTACATGCTTTATCAGATTGTAATGATTTTTTCGCAGAACCTTTATTTTATGAATTGATATATTAGTGTAAAATTTGAGCGCAATCGAGAAATTATTTCTTATAAAAATCGCAATTTTACGATTTTAAGTTAATTTTTAATTTAATTTAATTTAATTTAAAAAAAAATTTCAACTTAGTAATGATTTTGCCACAGAACAACAGAAAATTCACATAACACATGGCAGCTCAATGCACCAATTACGCTCATCCAACAACGCGGCGGGACTTAAGCGTTTTCCTAGTAACACAAGCACAAACAGTGGAGTACCCACAAGAGGGAGCAAAGCTACTAGCAACTTAATCATTAACAAATCGTCGATAAGAATAGGCCTACAATAGTAAAATAATTCGCCTTGAATTGATAGCCGGGTCACGAACTTTCTGGGACTTTTGTTACAACGTTTCTTCACATTATTTCCTGGTCTAAAACTAATCTAAGATCAATTTGAAAAACACTTAAAGATAATGGACCATATCAGCGCATGCGGCCATATTGGATAACAAGTGAAGAATTATCGTTAGAATACATTTGTATAAAAGTAAACTAGGCCGCTTCGCCAACGCTTTTTCCAGTCGCGTTGACGAATTAGCTTTTTTGGTTTACTATTTCTGTCTAATGATTACTTAGTTTTTTGTATGCGTGGGGTCGTATATATATATATATTAATGCTGTTTGCCCGGTAGAGAGCGAACCAACAGACAAAATCAAACAAACAAACAAAAACAAACAAACGAAAAAACCAAAAATACACCCGAACTATTTTTCTCGGGGTAAGTAAAATTGAAATCTTCGCTTCGCTCATCCAATTAAGAAATATATGTTTAAGTTTATTTTCACTTCCAACGTGACGACATAGAAACTCGAGAGTTTCGCTCGTTGTAACGCGGCCTTCAAGTAAGTGTCACCATCCACAACTTTTCCACAACCGGAACCGGAAACTGAGGTCAATGACGTCAGAGCACTTAAAACTTCGGGACAACTTTCCGGAGAGACAAGATGAAACTTGTTAATAATGTATGACAACATTCCTCCGCGCACAGATCGCTCGCCCACTCTCTCGTTGAAGCATTTCAATATCAGTTTCTTTATATCTTTTGAAAGTCTGAACCGTTTCAATCATAAAACGATTTTTAAAAGACAACAATAAAAAGTAGGTCATTTTTTATTTTTATTTATTGCCACCAACAACAGAGTCACCTCCACAAGTGCGATTTTACATAAAATTAATTAAATACTAAAGCACAAAAATAAAAATGGTATCAACAAATCAAACAACATCTAAATAGGTCTATTCAGGTGCACAAAAGAGCATACTAAACGAAATGCAAAAAGAAAACTTTGACGATTGCTAAAACTTAGACACACATACAGTAGAAATTATAAATTGGGCGTTTTACTTGCATTCGCATTACCGACAAAATTAATACTCTGAATAATATTTCTGTCAGGATTTTCGGTGGTGGGATTCGAAGCCGGGACCTCCCAAATCAACGACTCGTGCTTTACCCTTGAACTACCCCTACCGGCGTTACATTATTTGGTTTTCTTCCAAAAATGCATTTAATTAAATGTAAAATTACAAACATTTGAGGTTTCTTGAGAATTCTTCATTCTCGCGGGTTTTGAGATTCGGAACGCCCGCGAAGCACGCCCCACGAGTGGTTCCTCCGCGTCGAGTTAATGGTTTTGCCAAAGAAAACAATGAAAACATTTTGAGCAGATTCTCTTCTCCTGTCAGGGAATTAATAATTTGCCGGAAACCAAAGTTCGAAACAAATGTCACGCGAGCACGTCCTGGTTGCTCCGGTGTAGTAAGTCACAGAGTACATTTAGTCGAGCTACCATTGCCAAGTACAGAACTAAAACTGTCGCGACGCCCCGAGTCATCGTGTCACGTCCACTCTAGAGTACACTCGGTGTAGTCGAGTCTTACTCCACTCTGCCCTAGAGTTCACTCAGTGTAGTCATGTCTAAACATGTCACTCGGCAGTCGGCACTTGGATTTACTCCGCCCAATGTAATTTATTAGCCAAGTACAACTAGTAGTAGAACTAGGAAAAACTATCATAAGATACTATCTGTTGTCTAAAACTACGCCGGTAAGGACTGTCGAACTTTGGGCCTGACTTTCGGGCTGGGCCTCATTGTTTTGTAAATGCGCATCTCTACTCCATTGTACCCAGCTTTCAGTTTTTCTCGAGCACTAGGCAGAAGTAATGTCCACCTCTCACTTGCAATGTTAACTTCCGGGGGCTCTTTTTTATTTAGCTCGGTGAGGGGAGGGGGTGGGGGTGGTCGTCGTTCATTGTACTCGCCACACTCACTCTGCAGCTCTGACTTCTATCAACAAACAATGCGCAGTTTTTCATCAGACCTCCAAGGCTCCATAATATTCCTGGATTTAGCGTTAAACATATGTTTTGAAACAAAATTAAAGTTAACAAATATTAGAACAAAATAATATAGTTTATATTGTATCACAAAATATAAATAGGGAGCGAACTGTTTTGTACGTTCGTGTATATATGACGTGAGGGCCTCAACCCCCCCCCCTCCCTCTCCCAGTTGCTGGTTCTGACCAGCATGTGCATTTCCTCCACATTTCCCCTAAGTTAGAGTGGCGCATTATCTCCTAACGGTTGACGCGCTGTAAATTAGGAGCTTAAATAAATAAATAAATAAATTTTTATTTAGAGTCTACCCACTCAGTTATATAACTGATTTTCAGTGGGGGACTTTAAATCAAAGCGACCAAGCCAACCTTGCAGGCCCCGACGCAATCGACGAGTGAGCGATAACCAACCAAAGATCGATATTTTTAATAGGAAATATAGCAATCAGTGGTATGGACAGTGCGAACACCCGCGAATCAACGCCAGAATCAACAAGGCCGATTCAGAACAACTCTGAAATTTATTATGTGCTTCGTTGCTAGGACGGCTCCAAAGTCACCGTTTACAAACTCCTAAGACAAAAACTGATGGACTGAAGTCCAAATCAGAAGTTAAAAAACTTCTGACTTTAGTGGGAATCGAACCCTGGACCTTCTGCATTGAGAGCAGATACGCTAACCACAAGACCAACGAGCCACACAACACACACACACACACACACACACACACAGCTTGGATTCGTTTCCTGGGGAACAACCCCGTCTGGGCCCGGGGTTGAATTTGGTCCAGAGCATGGCTCTACTAATCGTAAAAAGCGAGGAAAGAGATAAAGTCCACTTCGCAAACACCAGCTAGTAATTAGGGGAGTTCTTCCCGAAACTAGAGGCGAGCTCTGGCAACCGTCGTCGGAGACCATACCCCCTTCCTTTGACGACCTCCCCGACGACAAACGATGACAAAGAAGATGACGACCGTGACGTGAGAAAGCCCCTTTCCTCTCCCTACCCGTGTCAGAATTGTTCTGACAAGCAATGGGCCCCTCCTCCCCTAAGCTAGAGTGGCTCATTATGACCCAACGGTTGGCGCGCCCTTAATCCAAATCAACTTAAACTTACACACTACTAAATTAATTACTAAACAAACATAGTAAAGGTTGGGGTGGGTGGTGGGGGTTCGAACCAAGAGCCTTATCATAACATGCGAGACCTCTAGTATGCCACTACAGGAGCTGTCCACCCGCCGCCTCTGATAACACGTGTCTCGCTGGAGCCTCGTCTTGAAGGCGTCAGTACCGAGTGTCTACTCGTACAATCTCGGTAAAACTCGCCAGTTTATTTTCTCTCTCTCTCTCTCTCTCTCTCTCTCTCGTGTGTATCTTGAACACGTCTAACTCGGAGATGTGTTATTTACATCATCTACTATGTACGGGCGGTTACATGCAGCGACGATACACCAACGACACGATACGAAATCATGAAGGGCGTACGTGATTGACTTTTATTTACCAAATAAAAATCAACTTCTTTCTTCTATGAGCGTAGCGAAAACATTCTACCCCGAGAAAAATAGCTCCGATGACTTTTGTGTTTGATTGATCTCTGGGCAAACTATTATTCTGACTTTGATGACATTCTCATTGAACCTTAAAAAACTCTGCCCTGCCCCTTAGACCTGTCCCTTTTCCTCGTGAAAGTTGTACTTTCACATATTTCTTATGTATACTTTATTCTTGTGTATTGTGGTTTAACTCTACTATGGATCTTCTTATGACTTGTTAGGTGGGAGGATCGAGTGAAGCTCTCATTACAAACTTGACAAGAAAAGAATATAGATTTACTCCGCTGTGAATTGTACTATGCGTTTTAATAGTGGAGGAATGTGTGAAGGTCGTATTACAAACTTAACAAGAATGGTTTTACTCCACTGTGGATCTTCTTATGTGTTGCAAGGTGGGAGGAGTAAGTGAAGCTCTTATTTCAAGATATTAATTTGTCCTTTTGCTGGAAATTGTTTTCATCACTATTTTAATGTATTATTTAAAGTTTTAACTGTACGTTTGCTCATCAAAGGGCCGATACAGGTCACACATAGTGTATGTAGCACATTTAATGCTCAATAATCTTTACCTTTAGCTCACCGTGTATTTCTCCTTGTTCCAGGTTGATGTTGTTTGGA
The DNA here is from genome assembly GCA_024449915.1 of Sweltsa coloradensis. NCBI lineage: Eukaryota > Metazoa > Arthropoda > Insecta > Plecoptera > Chloroperlidae > Sweltsa > Sweltsa coloradensis. The sequence goes on along the minus strand of JAMZAV010000917.1, from coordinate 281,842 downwards.
GTTACCGAGTGAGTTAACAGTGAGTCCAGTTTACTTAATTCCGTGCTGCATAGTCAGCTAAGATATTTTACGGTTAAGAGGAGGCCGGCATGCTCATTTTACGCTCTTTCAAATTTCTCAGACAATTTTTGTCGCATCTATTTGTGATTTTATATAATTGTGTAAAAATTTTATGTAGGCACCTATCATGGCACTTTTCCATGATTATAGAAAATAAACATACAATAAATTCAATTTTCTAGAACTTAGAATGCGTCAAAATGGTCAAAACACCAAAACAACTACGCATTTTCTGATTGATCTATGAAATATATTGAAAATCTGATGACAGGGCTGTACAGATGTCCTTCATTATCAAGTATGTATTCAGATGTAATGAATTATGGCTGCAAGACGAGGAACGCGCCGAACCCAGTCGTATGGCGGCGTAACTATCTTAGAGTATCACTTGGTATCACCCATAAGTTGCTCGTTGGTGATGAGTTTCATAGGATTAAACAACAATACATTTTAGTAAGCTTGCGACGAATGCATTGTATTTCTTGATTTAGTCAACATTGATTTTTACCGAAAACAAAATATTATCAGAGGTTTAATGGTACCATCCTGTTTGGATAAAATACGAATAACGTATCCGCAGCTGGGGGCCGGGGTTAGTAACATATCTACGTCTGAACAACATAATATACACACTAACTAAACCCTATGTGCGTTTGTTTGTTGGGAGTAGAGCTTCAGCATAAACCTTCCGGGTAATAAACTTGGTACTTGCTAGAGTCCGTGCATTCTAAGGATCACGTCGAGTTTCTTATGGGAGACATTGAACGATGAGGGAAGCTAGGTGAAAATACATTTTAAAAAAAACTAATAAAACAATGCTTATAGAAAATAAAAGTCTTGGCCACGAAATCGACATAACAGTTCAAATTTGAGACTCGTAAATTTGATTTTGTTTAGTAGATGCCATGGGCAAGACCAGAGCTGGGAGGGAAGCCCCCTCACTGGATGTGCTGACGGTGTGTCTCAGTATGACTGTATGAATGGTGTGTGAAGTAACCTTGCTGATGATGGCAACATGCATGCAGAATTTACTTCTTGCGTGGCCCTACCACAGGTTTGGTTATGTGTTGTGAGTTTTGTATACATGAAGTTAGTTGATTTTTAGTGGCCACCATCCACCTGACGAGTAACGCGAACTTTATTAGCAGCAGTTGTCATCAGCAGGTGAAAAGTTTTCTCTCCCCCAGCCCTTCAGGCTGGGCTTTATGTTCTCTATGCTTTCCCAACCTGTCAACCCTTCTCCAATCTAAACTAAATTTGCTTTGTTATCCAGAATTACCAGTGGTTCCTTCGTTACTATATATTTGTGTATGTGTTGTAGTCTAGTGTTGTTAGTGGCCTAGTCTTCCTAGATATACTTCCACCGAAGCCGAAATACTTTTTTCTTAAATTTAAAACAAAGCCTCTCTAATCGGTTTCCTAAGAAGAAAAGGCTACTTGCAACACTCTACATTCTACAACAACATATCAAATAGGAGGATAAACTATTATATTGAGGGTAACAATGCAAATTTTTAGAAATTTCGTGGTCGTTGTCATAAAATTTATCCAGCAAATTTAAATTTGTCCAGTCTCAAGTTTGAACTTTGGGTTAGTTTTCCAGCTCCCTGGTTTCAGGTCTAGAGAGACGGGAGTGGGACGGCTAACCCTTCACCTGGGGCCCCGAGCATAGCGCGTCTCTCCAGAGAGCGGCTCACTTCTCGAGCAGGGAATTCAATTACTTCCCGCTTTGTATTCCACCGCCTTCTGGAGCTGAGACGTCCTCGTCCACCGCCTTATTGATTCCGCGCTAGCAGTGACAGGGCCTAGACATCGTACCGGTCTCTTTACTTTACAAGATATTTCAGTTTTCGCACTTGGTATACAATTTTATTTTGGCACATAGACTGGCATAGAGCTTTTGCTAGAAACCAGCTTCAAAGAGTAGGCCTGCTTAAATAATAATTTAACCCCCGTCTGGTGCCGGGGTAGAATTTGGCCCAGAGCATGGCTCTGCTTATTAAACATGGCGAGGAAAGATGACTTTACCATTTTGCAAACAACAGCTAGTAAGTAGGGGAGTATATAATTACTCTCTGAAACTAGAGGTGAGCTCTGGCAGTCGTCTTCGGGGAACCCTCCCTCTCCCCTTGACGAAAACAATGCCAACAAAACGGTGACAAAGAATACGTCGACCACAACGTGAGAACCCCCCCCTGTGAGAATTCCCCCCCCTGCCTGTGGCTAGTTCTGACCAGCATCAATTTAAAGCAATTTGACCCTCATCAATTGTGGCTAACTTAAAGGTAAAGAAAGTTGGACAGTTTGTGGGGAATGCCTATAATGGTTATTTTATACGGTTCAATTCAAGTAGTTGCTTCTTGATCGTGCACACTTCGTAAACAACTTTCAGTAAGGATTGCTGGGGGCAGGTTTCGAACCGACGACCCTCTGAATTAGAGTCTACGTGTAGATACCTTGATTGCCAGTACATACAGTCTTACATAATATGTAACTGATATTATTATGTTTATTCCAAGTTTTATTTACAGATTTTTACTAAACGTTTGATTTAATTCACAAAATAAAAAAGCACTATTCCTTTAAATGGCTAATTTAATTTAAATGGCTTTCCTAAATCATTACTAATCTTCATTTCAAGGAGTTGGATATAATATAATGTTTGATATCTTGAGCACTTTGCTAATTCGGTGCTGCCAGGCAGACATCTTGTCCACACAGAACCACTCTTAGTAATTCGTCTCAAGGTGTGACCTTAGCATTAGCTATTCTGTCAACTTTACCTTTGAACTTTCTGAAAATAACAACTCTTAGATGATTGCGTTTACACAAATTAAGTAAGGTGCTTTACTTAGATCATTGACACCTGCAAGTCACATTTATAAAGGCGCTGTCTTAACTAGGCGCTAATATTAAAACCAAGTGAAATTACAGGTTTTGTCATACTTTAAGGTCGTTAATGCTGGAAACACAGAAAGTCACACACATAAAAACACACACACACAGAAAATGTAGTCAATAGGTAAGTTTGAGAAAGTAAATAAATCAATTCTCATTTCCAGCAATGTCGGGTTTATTGGCGTTCTTCACACCGATATCTAGGGCAGGAATGTCCTGAAGTTGCCGGTCTCAGCGAAGATGGTCAGATCGTTAATTGTTTACTAGTAAATAAGTCGAACGTTCCTTGACTCTCACAACCTTTATACATCCTCGCTCTGACGTGCGTACAAACCACCGCTTTTAGAGTGGCTGCTGTATTCGTGGGTTGAGTTGTAGCATGATAATGATGTAAGACGTGACAGTCCCAGTGATACTAACTAATAAAGTAAAATCCAAATTTAAGAAACCGTACGCAGTGAACACCACCTTATTCGTCATCAGCTGTTGGGCAAACTTCTGCAATTCTTGTTCGACATCAGGTCTAAGGTCCTCAAGCACCAACAACTGCTGTATCAACTTCGGGGCTTGGCTGGCCTCGTCGCTTGAAAAGTGACAAGCTGTAGCTATTGCCACTAAAGTCAAAACGTTGATGGCTAACGCATCGATGTACATAATAGATTGTTCGATATCTTCGTGGAAATAAAATGAGAGTATGGTTGCGTACAAGTATGTGGTGAAGGATATGGTAAGATATGTGACTTCGAGTAAAGTCACAAGGCCGTAATTAGCATTGAGGAGGTCAGAGATCTGGTGGAGTTCGTTGTAGAGTTTCCGCAATGACTTGACTTTTGACGAAAGATGTTCTGAATTTATTTTATTATAATATTTTATGTAATTGTTTATGACAAACACATCAGATTCATTGATTTGTTGATTATGGGTCTGATTAATCGGCGGTGTGTTCATTACTCCTGGCAAAACATAATGTTGTTGGGCAATCAGGCCATCTGTACTTGACTGTCGATCTGTGAAGCCTAAGGACGTTAACAAGCCTTTGAGCTCTAAATTAACAGCCGCAAATCTCGTTCTTAGCAATATCACACAATTCACGAACTGTAGAACTACAATGCGAGTGATTGTTAGAGTCAAATGCCGTATGATGATGCTGTGATAGTAAAGTGAGCTCCGCGTGTAAAGCTCGATGCTGACAGTGCAGCCGGTAAGCGCCGCCATGATGGTAAGCTCGACTATAAGACACCTCTTGGCTTTATCATAAACACTCGTGTCTCGATACAGAAGCTTGTCCACGTTGGCAACGCTCGTGAAGATCTCTTTCAGACGTTGAGCCGAGTGGAGAATTGATGTTTGAAGCGAAATGAGGAAGCCAATACAGCAAGAACCAGCATCAGAACACGTGGAATCACCCAGAGGGGGGAGTCGGTTTTCAAGTTGTGAGTAGTTCTGTTGAGGAACATTTCGACCAGTGCCCTCCAGATCACCATCAGAGCCAGTAGTAAGGAATACACCTGGCAGGGCCTCGTGGAGTCAAAGTTGTTGTTAAAGGGAGCCACCCCAACGAACCGAGATACTAAATACAAGGGTCTCATTGCCGATTTTAATTCTTCTTTGTGATCTAGCGTCATCTTATCCAAACGTCGTTAACAATTTAATTCTGGGTTTAAGATATTTCAATGGCACGTTTAGCACTGTCTTCACTGATAGTATTTTCGAAGAAGTTCGATATAAACTGATTGACGAACCGAAATATACCCCAGTTTAGTAACTGTGATCGGTTGCAACTTGCAGCACTTCTCAATAGAATAAGCAAAACACTGTTACCGTGGACGGCAGCAGACTATCTATACTAGCAGAACATGAAATTATTGTAAATTCTATACTGAAGCTGATGTTATTGGTAACATTAGGGCCTACTTTAGCTTGATGAAGTTATGAATAAGTAATCATGACATATTAGTTTTGTATCGATAAGTACACTCTGTTATCGCGAGAGTCTATACAAAGTTATACACTTACTGGACTATCGATTTCGACTGACTCTGGAGCCAAACCTGCCTGCTTATAATTGGATGAGCGAAGCGAAGACTTCAATTTCACTGACCCCCAAAAAAATTTAGCTCCAATGTTTTTTTTTTGGTTTTTATTTTGTTTGTATTTTTGTCTGTTTGTTAGCACGATTCCGGGAAAACGGCATAAGCGATCTTGATGAAAATTGGAGGGAACCTTCGAAATCTCTAAGCTTAGAGGTGTATTGCTTTTGGGTACAATCGAAGAAATATTTCTCATGAATATCGCACTTTTACGATTTTTTCGATCTTTAGTGCGATATTTTCGTGACATTTGAGCCGATTCTGACCAAACGGGTGGGCTGCATTGTTCATATTTCACATGGACATTAAAGTTATGGTGATGTACCTTTTGAAAGAAAAAGTTGAAAAAGTTAGCCAGAATCCATAGAAATAAGGGTTTTAATATGATTTTTTTGAGGTTTATAATAACAATTAACAAGTAACAATAGAAACTAGACAACAATCACCTACAATGCATTCAAAAAGCACTTGCAAAGGAAAAGTGGTCCTACGCAAACTAAAAACTTACAAAAAGCTCATCCATCAACGCGGCGAGACGTTTTAGTATTAGTATTAGTATTAGTATTAGCTACATTGTGACTGTGTATTACACTTACATTATTATGTTTGGTAATTTAATAATAATCTGATAAAATCGGACACGTTTTTTGGACATAATATAGGCGGTTAACATGCGACGAAAATACATACTGAAAACAAAGATTCAATTAAATTATGTACTACCTTATTTGAAACATCATAATGTATGACGCATCTGATTACTCTCTCTATATATATAATCATATTTTGTAGTAAAATATATCACACACATAACAAAAACTTGTAAAAATACAGCCAAACCTTACACACTCAAAAGAAATGAGATCTAAACAAAGGGCCAAGCTCATCTACCCTTCCACATTTGCGCATTCTTAATTCATAAACGTACAGTGTCCCGTAACAGCATCCTTGAAAAGCTTGGCAAAGTAGAATTTTCAATTATTAATTTAAACGTAATAGTTCATCCAAGTTCTTTTTTTCTAATTGAACGAGTGAGCACAGCGAACGGAGTGATCTCCATTCAACTCAAACGGCTCTCATTCTGTTAGTCTGCGTGCGTGTGTGTACGTTAAAAATCAGCCGAATCGCTGAATAGATTGCGCTGAAATTTTAAACAGACATCCGGTACGAGATTACTGAGAACTGCTAACAAAATCACCAAGATCCATTGCGATTTAAACCTACAAGAAATAATAAATTGAAAAATAGGCTTCCAATGTTTAGAAATTATTTTAACGACATGGTTTTGGTTTTGAAAATATATTTTTTGTTTGTTATTCGCCTGGCCGTGAAATGCCGTGCCCATGCAAGGTCTGTCGAATGTTGCACGTCAAGGTACCCCCAAATTACGCTCGTAGATTGAGTAAACCTTGCAATATTTATACGTATTTCGCGGCTATGTTTTCCATAGTATTGTCACAGATGATTGACTACACTGCGTTATATGCATTTCAAAACATGTTTAATGATTTTTAAAATACAATCCAGAAATTACAAAATCTTTCCCGACCAGGGGATTGAACCCACGTCCCCCACATTTCGGCTACAAGGGCGCTTTAGCCAACTAGACTAGGAAAACGTCAAAGTCGTTGTTAGATGTTTGAGCGACTCATGCGTTGAGTACCCGGGAACATTAGCATTTAAGTTTGATAATTATATTGGTTTAAATAATAGGGTTTTTAAATTTAGTTAGTATAAGGGCGCGTCAACTGTAAGGCCATAATGCGCCACTCTAGCCTATGATAGGCTAGGGAGGCCTAAGGTAGGGGGAAGAAAAGTAATGTTATCGCGGGTACTAAACACATGGCTCACTCACTCGTTTAACAACGACTTTGGCGTTTCCCTAGTATTATTTTTATAGTCATTTTTATGTTAATAATTTTATATTGTTCCAGTACTGTATAGTAATGTTTTGTATTGTTTTGTTACCCTATGTAATATTTGATAAATTGCACTTGTGGGACATTGCGTCCCGTTGTAATGTAGCCACAAATAAATAAATAAATAAATAAATAAATAAATAAATAAATAAATAAATAAATAAATAAATAAATAAATAAATAAATAAATAAATAAATAAATAAATGCGCATTGATGTTCATGTTTTACACTGTTCAGAAGTCACGTTGAGTGGATAATGAATGTATCAACCGTGTGATGATATTAGCCTACATCACGAACCCCTGATGTAAAGCATAGCACAACATCTTTCGCGTCGTTTGGAGTTCTTTGTCTAGTCCGAGAGTTTGTTGTTTACTTCTGTTTCTCCCCCCCACCCCCACCCCTGCCGCCCCTCTCTCTCTATCGCAGTGTTAAATTTCTCTTTTTCACTATGCCTCTTTCTCTAGCTAGCTATCCCTCTTTTATTCTCTCCTGTATCTGTCTCTCTTTCACTCTCTCTTTGTCTATATCTCTCTCACTCTCTCCTGGCATCAATCGGATTACTTGTTGTAAACATTGAACTCACTGATGTCAATAGCTTCCTAACAAATGATGATGGAATACGAACTAAGGGAATATCAACCCCTTGTTGACTGAACCATGCCTGTTGGATTTCTAAAGTCACATAAGTAAAGTATTAAGTATTATTGAGGGAGCAAAGCTCTGCGTCCGTCCGTCCGTCTGTGCACGTGTCACGTCTCACGATACAAACCGAACATGACCTCCGATTGACATGTGGTTTGTAGGTGTTGTCATCGCCCTTCAACGAGGATGATACAGAATGTTTTTGGGGACCCTGTGGGTCAGGGGGGCGGGGCTAGACTTTTTTGAAAGATTCATTACGTGGAACTCGGTACGAGTAAAGCGATTACAACGTTGAAGATATCCTGACTTCGTTTCTTATCCTTTTAAAGCCTGAATTAGATGTTGCAATGTTTCGTTCAAGATTCCTTGAATTCAAGGACATAAAACAATCAAAATGTACAAAGATAACAAAATACAACCATATATTCTTCCTATGCATTGATTATATTTTGTCCTTGAAATCAAGGAATGTTCAACGAAACATTGAACCGTCTGATTGGCTTTATAAAACTTTAATCCGAAATAGTGAATGATTGATTTGGTGCTTTGTCGACATGGTACGTGTTGGGGTTGGATTGGATTCCCTTGTTGTGTTATTAGTTACTTCACAGATCACACCCCTTATATGAGAATCTTCTCAGTCCAATCTCTACTCCTACCTTCCACCTCTTGTCTTCCTATACCCTTACAACCTCTTCAACAAATTATTCTCTTTGTCAGCTCTCTCCTCCCCTCATGTATCTAAACCTCTTGACGCGATTCACTATCAAGTGTTGCAAATGCAATCAAACACTCAGTTTAACAACGTGCCCCCCTCCCCCCCCCCTGGTCACCCTCCCACACACCTGCACCACCTCAACCGCTTAACCTCCCATCCACCGCCCTCTAGATCGATGATCTCGCGGCACGGCCGCCTAGATTCTCGTACACGCGGGGCGGCGGTGGGCGATGTAATTTATTCATGAATTCTTCGTCCCCCCAGCAAGTCAAGGGCCAAACCTGAGGCCGAGTGCAGAGCTGCGCGAATTTATTTCGGCCTTGTGTTTCACGACGACCCAGGGAACGGGGAGGGGGGATTTAATTTTCATAAAAATATGGAAAAACATCCGGTGGTAAAATTTCTTTGTGCGTCTCAAAACTGCACACGTGTAGATTACACCCTCTTCAAGTAGTTAGGAAGCGCACATCCTCTATGTTATGAATTACTTTATGTCCGTCCGTCTGTGCGTGTGTCGAGTCTCGCGATACAAACCGAACATGACCTCCGATTGACCGGTGTTTATGTTGACATTGCCCGTCAACAAAAATTATGGTTTGAATGGTCTTGGTCACGTTTGGGGTCAATAGTAGGGAAGGGGGGGGGGGGGGTAACCTCACTCAAAATGAAAATATTAATACCCGGCACCTCCACCATAAACAAGATTTTATAGCTGGGAAGAAACGTATTCTTGTTTGGGCTGCGCTATGACCCAACTGTCGATATCGCACGGTCATTTCAAATCGATGCAAATGTATTGAAATTAATTAAATAATTAATAAGATATATACCAAAGTCGAGGGTCTTCTATAAATCATGTGGGGCTAAAAGGGTTGATAAGGTATTATATACATAAGTATATTGTCGATGCTTACGTTCTCTCGCTTGCTTAATGACCCGGCACCTCCACCATGTATATAACTTAGTAACAGTTTGGACGATTTAATATACGCTACCCGGCACCTCCACCATGTATATAACTAGGAAAACGCTTAAGTCCCGCCGCGTTGTTGGATGAGCGTAATTGGTGCATTGAGCTGCCATGTGTTATGCAAATTTTCTGTTGTTCTGTGGAAAAAATCATTACTAAGTTGATTTTTTTAAATTAAATTAAATTAAATAAAAAATTTTACTTTAATTTTTTAATTTATTAATCGTAATTGTTTAAAAAAAAATCGTAAAATTGCGATTTTTATAAGAAATAATTTCTCAATTGCGCTCAAATTTAACAATAATATATAAATTCATAAAATTAAGGTTCTGTGAAAAATCCTATAAAGCATGTAGGTATTATAAGTCAGAGAATTGTTTAAAAAAAAGAAAAAACCCGTAAAATTTCGCTTTTCATGACAAATAATTTTTCAATTAAGCTCAAATTTCACACGAATACCAAAATTCATAAAATAAAGGTTCTGTGCAAAAATCATTAAAATCGGCTAAAGCATGTAGGTGTTATAAGTCAAAGAAATTTAAAAAAATCGAAAAAAATCGTAAAATTGCGATTTTCATGAGAAATAATTTTCCGATTGCGCTAAAAAATGTGGCAGTTCTAAGTTCAGAGATTTCGAAGGCCTCCATAAAATTTCATCTCAATCGGAGTATCGGTTTAGCCGGAATCGTGCGGACAAACAGACAAAAATACAAAAAAAAAAAAAAGAAAGAAAAAAAAACATTCCGGATTTTTTTCTCCAGTGTAGTAGAATGGAATCTTCGCTTCGCTGACTACGCTCGCTACGCTCATCCAACAAAATAGTCAGGACGAATTTAATATAGACTATACCCGGCACCTCCACCATCGAACAAAAATCTGAAGAAATACATAAATTTAACTTTTTCTTGGGGTCCCATTCCCACAATATCCCAGATCCCTAACCCCGCGTTACAAAAAATAATTCTGTATTATTCTTAAGGGCATTAGACAACAAATATACTATCACAGTAATATCTCACAGACGGACGGACAGAAAAGTAATGCTTATATTGAGTTTTGCAAACTTATTTTTTTTTATTATTATTTTCTGTAATAATCAATTTATTGAAAATTGCATCGACTTTTGCATTCATTTACATTATCAAACATTGTATGACTCAAAGAAGTTGAAATGTCCCGTATAAAGATCTCGCCTGCCTCCACTTTAAAGCGAGGTACTTGAGTATAGCATGTTGGCCCCACTGCTCGGCGTGTTTACTCATCTAGCTGTCTTTGTTTCTTTAAACTGAAACTAACCACCTGTTACCCCCCACCCCCTTCTTCTCTCTCCCTCTCTCGTACAACAACCCCTTGTTTTCTTAGCATTGGTAATTCACTTATGTAACCGGGGCTCCTGTTTCTATTGTCAAAGGAGGGGTGCGTGTCATGCAACCCTTACACAGGGGGTGGGTTGACTTTACAGTTACACCCTCACCTAAGAGCTTGCTGGGATAGCATGTTCAACAGATATACAACCTCCTCTCAACATGATAACTTACATTACAATCAACTTCATATATTTATTCACTTACTACCCCGTTGACTGATTGCTTAAAAGATTGCGAAATATTGTTGAAAAGTTGGCTGATTGAATGAGGACTTTAATTATTTTCGCGGGGGGGGCTCACATGCAATATTATGTTATTATGTGGATACTATATAAAAGTTCAGAATAATTCAATGCATTTATTGCATATTGAGCAGTGAACAAACCTTATTATAGCGTTAAGCGCTTGATTCTGATTCGGGAGGTCCCGGGTTCGAATCCCGTTGAGTCCGGCAATCCTGACTGAAGGTTTTTCCGAGGCTTTCCTGTGCAAGGGATATCTAAACTCAAACGTACATAGGGTACGGATACCTATAACCAAATCGGGGAACAAAGCCTACCAATCATTATCATCCAACAATAATTCTTCCAACTCTGAACAAAATTAACTTTTGGTGGATGTGCCGGGTTTGCAATATCAACAAACAACGCATGTCAATCGGAGGTCATGTTCAGTTTTCATCGTGAGACTGACTCACGTCTGAACGGACTGACAGCAAAGTGTTAAATATCGTGAGCTTCCCTATAACAAGGGTAATAATCATGCTGAACTAAATGCTAAACCTAATTCTTTGAGTTATAGTTTTGAAGAGTATTTGATCTGCAAGATAATTCTCTATTATCACGGGGTTTAATCAACTGTCTGGTATTAACTCAAAGACAAATCCTGACAGGAGCAAAGCCGACATCCCAGACAAGAACATCCGTCTTGGAAGTATCCACCAAGTTCTAATTGCTCCGTTAAGTCGTGTTGTACAATGGAACGAGTTGTTCAAGTAAATCCGAGTTGTCTCTTAGTCTTGGTACTAGTGTAGTAGTCTTATGTGTAGAGAGAGTTTACTTTAGACAAACTACAGTTGGCACTGCCGACTAAAGTCACAACAGTCTGACAGACAGACAAGTTGTAATTTTTTAATAATAATTTTCTCGTGGGAAGCCTGTGCAATTCATGCCCCTAACTAGGTATATTGGAGTCAGGACTATTGTAAAGGGATGTCCGAGGACTCAATCCCTTGCATTCGCAGGAAATTAATGACTGAGGAAATCCTCGGGAAAAGACCTTCAGTCAGGATTGCCGTCTGTACGGGATTTGAACTTGGGACCCGGGTCTTGGGCAAGTTTACCAATATAAGGATCTCTGAACATTTTTGGTCAAGAAGCCATATCAATTAGTTCCTAAAAGTTGATTAATCAAATGTTGATAAATGATTTATTGACAACTTGTAAAGGTTTCGCATAGAAAATAGATCTTTATTGACTTCCTGTCCAAAGGGAGACATTTTTTCGAGTTTCACGGCAAACGTGTATCTTTCTTTATACCTCATTATATTGGAGGTTTTCTATAAGATTAATTAATTCCGATTGTGTAAACGTTTTTCGTTTCTCTAATAATTTGTGTCAATAGATATTTAAGTCAATGTAATTTATCGCTCTCTATAGATTAACTTACAGGTTTCGAAAGTTTAACTTTACTTTCCACTTGACGTAAACTTTAAAAAACAAATATAAATCAAACTTTTGAATTGAGCATTTAAAAAGTAAATCGTGCTTTGAATTCCGAAGTGGTTGTCAACAAAATAGTACTGGAGTGCGGTGCTCTACTGATGAAAGTTGTACTATCTTAATTCTTCCATGCTGCACAAAAGAACAACTCTTTTCATCACGTAACTCGCCATCAGGCCAAGTAGAAACAGCGCAGATGTATTTGAGCGCGACTGTACTTAGAATCAACACAGTAGAAGAGGAAGACTTAAAAAAGATTCAGTTAAGCGTTCATCGTAACCGGATCAGGTTGACAAAGTGGAAGTTTATTTTCTCTGGCTCTGACTGAATGATGTCTGACTGAGTGATGTCTGACTGAGTGATGTTTGACTGCAGAGAAACAGTTTCTTCGCTCACAGATCAATCAGGAATTTTATAGATTTATTGGGTTTCGAACTGTTGATTTAGTGACGTGAGCAAATCATCCCTTGTATTAGGGTGATTTGTCACAGGGGGTGTTTATACGTGGCCTGCATGGGCTGAATCCACGTGGAATTTTCTCTGACTACAATACTGCAGTTATCCGACATAATATTTGATATCAATATATAGTTGATTATGTAGTGATATAATTTAATTCCAGACAGATTGCCAATAATCACTTTACGTCGTATTATTGTATGCTCATAATTATCTGTACTGTACCATATTAATTACTTGTAGCCCTAGGATTTAAGTTAATTTCTCTATTTAGCAATGCAGATTTTATCAAAATATCGGATTTTACAATTGCACCAATGATCGTTAGTAATTATTATTGTGTTTTATGTTTATTTTGAATTATGTATTCAATAAACTATTCACGGCGGATAATAAATACATCTTTAAAATATATAAGCCTACCTGAATTTAAAATGACGCATTTAGATAGTTACAATATCTTCGATATTTATGAAATGATTATGAAATAAATAATTTATTTTGAACAAAGAATTGAATGATGAGTTGAATGATGAAATTGATGAAATGAATTGAATCTAGTTGATAATTTACATGACAAATTTAAGTGTTTTATTAGTTTGATTGATCAAAAATTTAAAACATAAGAAAGTGAAAGTGAAACTGAAAGTGCGTTTTAGAAATTCATCACCCCCGCGCAACATCCGGAGTTGGTTTCAAACAATGCCCCCCCCCCCCCCACTTATAATACCCTCGAGCCCACTACTCGAGTGTCCTCGTAAAGTACGAACCTTCAAGTATCAAGATCACCAGTTAGAATGTCGAGATCTGCATCTCTTTGTCTGGAAAGAGAGACTAATCTCCACATCGATCCTATAGGCCCGGGGATCTGTACCCTCTGAGACGCGGGGTGGTTCACCCTTAGTCACGTAGACCTTGTTACAAGGAGGCTGCGGGGTGGGTGATGTAAAATTATAGTTTTAATTTAAAATTATCGGACTACGTTTAATTCAAAACTAACAAAATTCATAAACATTGTCCCCAAAAACCATACAAAGTTATTAAAATTATGAGACAGAAATTGCTCGAGGACCTTTCAACCCTTCCCTTGACGACCTCTCCGACGACGACGCCATGACAACAAGAACGACGAAGACGGTGGCGACCGCGACGTGAGACCCCCCCCCCCTTTTCTCCCTTACCCGTGTGTGGTTCTGACCTGCGTGGGCCCTTCCTCCCCATATCCTCTAGACTAGAGTGGCGTATTATGACCTAACGGTCAACGCGCCCTTAATTAAAATAAACTAAAATAATTTTATTTAAAATTATTGGACTGTGTTAAATTAAAAACTTTTACTAAATTCGTGAATATCATCCCCCAAAACTATACAATTATTAAAATTATCAGACAAAATTACAATTTAATTTTGAGTTTTAAAGATAAATCGTATTTGAATGCGTTAACATCAGTCATCTGGCTAGTTGCCCCCCTCCAAAATCACAAAAACTACCATGACAACGTCATAGTCGCCTATTATAAAACCATGGTTTAACAATATATAATTAAACATTTAAATAAATAATGTACGGAAATTTACCCCACGTGACATTCGACGGAGGCCTATCACTAATTATGTGTTTCATTATTTATGCTTATTTATTGTTTTCCTTCTTCATAACGCGTAGGCTTCTTTAACGCCAACCTAGCTGCCCCCCCCCCCCGATAATCACTATATATAGTAGTAGAGTGTAAGGCACTGGGGTGTAAAGATGGCGGGCCCCTCCCCCTCCCTCCCACCACCATTTTGTTTTCGTTGTTCGTTTATAACTACGATTTTTTAAATATGATTTATACTGTAATATGTAAATATATATATAATTTTCCATCTAAATAAATAATGTATTGAAGTTTAAACCGCGTGACATCGACGGAGGCCTATTGCAAATTATGTGTTTGTTTGGTTCTTATTTTCCTTCTTCATAGCTGACTTTTTAGCTGCCCCCCCACCAAACTCAACTCTGTCGGCGTGGCGTGAATAGCCGATCACAGCTCTCAATCCCAGTGAACGCTCGGCTTTCTGACGTCGTGTTGAAACATCGCTTCAATATAAAGAAAAGTTACCTCGCCTTTCTCTTGGTGTTTATCACAGTTTGCTTTCATTTCATTCAATCCAGAGAGAATGGCGGCAATTCTACGGGAAATAGAAGACTTTTCTTTGATTCGGACGCGCGCGTTCACAAAGTCGCTCGCTCTCTGTTATGGTGAGGGGGGGTAACGTTTTATGCCAAGACTCCCCCTGAATATGAAGATTGTAACTAAACTAGAGACCGATTGAATTGTCAAACTTTCTCTAAAGATGATATTTACGTGTTTGCAATGTGGTTTTAATGTTGAATAGAAAGCAAAACTGGATGAAAATGGAGACGCATAAAGGGGAAGAGAATTTATGGAAAAGAGGGGATAAATGTAGGAATTTTGGGAAAGTAATTGATGGAAAAGTGGAAGGAAAATATGATGTACAGAATGTATAGCCGTGAAGTGGGATGTGAAAGCTTTTAAGATATTAAAAGAGAGAGGAAAGTTCGGAGATAGAGAACGGTCTGAAACTAATCCAGTATATAAACTTGATTACTGATGCTGATGTCTTCACAGTTGATGGCTAGGAGTGGAATCCTGATAACTTGCTGTGAGTGATAACTTATCAAAGTGATACATAATTCGGTTGTAGTACATTTCAAGAGGTAACATCGACAGCTACACGTTTTAAACTTTGATCCCGATTATAGTCAATTTTGGAGTTTATAACAAAATCAAAATTCGTAAAAATATATTTATTTTTTATAAATTATTTTAAAACAAAATTTAGAAATGTGTTACTGCAGAGCCTTATATTTCCACATTCGTGATGTTTAAAATTACAAACACCTGTGGTGTCAGTCGGCCGAGCGAACAGCAATTTGCTTAAAGTCATGTCCTGTATCTTCATCGTTGCTAGGGGCAACCGGTTGTTGTCACATCACCTCTAGTACGTAGAACCGCCGCCACTGCGCCCGAGCGCAAGGTGCGCGCCACTGTCCCTGTCATTCCAACAGGATAATGTCATTGATACAGGAAGCGCTCAGCTCCCCCTTCAGAGCGGTAATGAGGAAACAGAGAGCATTAGTCGTGTAGTTGTTCCCCAGAGAGCGGCTGTACTAGTGTTAGAGAGGGGAAGCTGGACTCACGAGGTCCGGCCACTAGGACCAGCTATAATCGTTGAGGGGGACACTGACCATGTCCTTGTGCTAATGGGTTATAAAAGTGACCACTCCTTTAGGTTGTTAATGAAACTAGGCCGCTTCGCGAACGCTTTTTCCAGGCACGTTGATGGATGAGATTTTTGGTTGAATTTCTGTCCAATGATTACTAATTTCTTTGTATGCGTGGGATCTCATTAATTTTCAAGTTCCATTTAAAATTATTTTTAATCGACGAGTGAACAGTGAGCAATTTATGACCAGTAATTATTTTAAATGGGAAACACCAAACAAGCTGGACACAATTCCACCTAATACCAATGTCAGAACCAACAATACTCTAAGAATGTATTGTGCCTCGTTGCTAGGACTGCTCCAAAGTCGCCTTTACACATTCCTAAGCCAAGCACATAATACGTCAAAAGTTTTCTGCCTGTGGCGGGATTCGAATCCTGGACTTTCTGCTTTGCAAGCAGAAGCGCTAACCACAAGACCAACGAGCCTCACCTTATTTCTAGTTTGTCACTATAAAAAGAGTTAGGTTGACCCTGACTGAGCAGATACCCCGATCTGTCTCGGTCACGTCTTCCTGTAACTCCCTGGGCCTGACCTGGGATAGCGAGGAATGATCCAGGGACCCTAGGACAGGAATCGAATCGAAGAATAAATGACCAGGCCGAGCTAGTATCGGCCGGCGGAGATAACCAAGAGAGAGAGAGAGAGAGAGAGAGAGAGAGAGAGAGAGAGAGAGAGAGAGAGAGAGAGAGAGAGAGAGAGAGAGAGAGATTTATATTTTACAAAGGCTGGTTGAATAAGTGGCGGCGAGCACACAATACTGTGGATGGAGGTATATCTGCCTTTAGATTGGATGGCTGTAAAATGCGAAACTAAATTCTGGAATACTTTTGGACCACTAGTTTTCACGCCAATGATTTAAAATTTTAGTAAGTTGTCTCTATCAGAGTACATTTTTATTATTTATTTATTTATTTATTTATTAACTAGGGCGCTTCAACCGGTTAGGTCATATTGCGCCGCCTGTGAATGAAAGTATAAATGAAAAGAGTTAATGCAGGTATGTTTGATGATTAGATTGTTTTCTAAGACATTTTTATTAATAACTTATCTTTTAAATGTCTGGTAATAAATGTTCTGCCTACCCGACTAGGCGATACTTCGTCCTAGACTTAGAAAGTAATAGTCTAGACACGTTTGTCTCTTGATCGCCCCTTTATGAACATCTATCTTCAATCACCTTTATATCCGCTACAGTGGAGAAAGACGATGAGATCCTGTTAGATCGGCCCGAGGAGTTTGCTGCTAGGGGAGATGAAGATGATTCTCTCGTAGGGGGTGCGTACGTGGTCAGCTATAGGACAAGATGTAATATAACCCTATAGAGGTCGGACCTGCCTTGTCCTTCCTTGTAAATGTTGGAATAAAATATGTTTCATTTCTTATTTACTTTCCAACATTGAGTAGGAAGGTTGGCAGTATGCACCAAACACAAGGTCTACACAATACATTGTGAGGATAAACAAATTGTTAGAAAATATACAAATAATAAATTAACTGAGCTATATCAAAATAATAACAAAGTTCCAAAATTGAGAAAAATTAAGTAAATTTGATGGATAATAAAACTTAAATTAAAACGCGCGTCTCTCTAATAAAATCGAGCCATCAAGTTGGCCACGCCCCCTGAGTCAACTCGCTGTGAAAGAGATCGAGTGTTGACGATGCTAGGAAATTAAATTAAAATTCACTTCCTGACTCGTTCGTGTTGACGTGTTAGCTTTAGATTCTGACACTTGTTTCTTACTGCACGCGTGGGCTCGTCTGCTTGTGGTGGTCATGTAGGCCTAGTCTACGTATCTTGTAGATACCTCGAGCTCGTCTTATGCTCACGGTTTATCCACCCGGGAAACATATTTCATGGACATAGGTGAAATAAATTATGGACTAGAGTCTACCCACTCAGTCACAGAACTGATTTTCAGTGAGGAAAATTAATTTGAATCCGACCTAGCCAACCCTGTAGGCACCGACACCATCGACGAGCGAACAATGCCCAACTAGACACCGATCAATCAAGCTGGACACGATTCCACCCGCGGGTGGTTCCAGAATCAACAAGGCAAACTCGAAAAACAATATAAATTTATGTGCCTCGATCGTTGCTAGGACGGCTGTAAAGTCACCGTTTACACATTCCTAAGCCAAAAATTAATGCACTCACATCAGAAATTACAAATTTTGTGCCTAAATCGGGATTTGAACCTTGGATCTTCTGCATTGAAAGCAGACTAAATCACAAGACCAACGATGCCACACAAATGTAACAAGATAATTCCTTTTTATTTACTACAATTTAGAAATTAAAAAAGTCCGCCCCGACCGGGATTTGAACCCGGGTCTCTCGCATTCCAGACGACACTAGACCATCAGGACGGGTCTCTGAAGAATTGTAGTTGCATTATACATCTGAATGGATTGAATGCGGGAGACCCCGGTTCAAATCCCAGTCGGGACGGACTTATTTAATTTCTAATGTAGTAAATAAAAACAATTACACCTACGGGAGGTTTCCCGACCAACCAAATCGAGAAATAAGATTATTCCTGACAATCATGATTCATAATACTTCGTTTTTTGATTAAAAATTAAATATTACAGTGAAGCAAATTCATTTTATATAATAGTGAAACGTCATTAAGTATAAGGTTTTATGCACTTCTATCGCTAATAATTACATCCCTAAAAGGGCATTGCACCCACGAGAAATATAAAACTTGACGTACATAAATTATTTTGTATCCCATTTAACGTGATATTGCATTGGAAACGCGCGTCTCTCTGTATTCCGCTCCTGTGTACTGCGGGCTGCCAACCCGTCTGCCTGCAGGCGCACCGGACGGTGCTGCTGCAGGTGGCAGACTGGGGAACTAGCAGAGCTCTGGCAGCTGCTGTGAGTGAAGCAAACCATGCAGATTGTACGAGACCATGCGGGTTCGCTTTTATACTTCTAACGTACCCACATTTTGTACCCTCTATATTTTAGATTGGAACTTAAAAAATTAGTTTCAATACTGTTAAATAAAATTAAAAACCTTCATTCAATTTAATGAATTATAACTTTAGCATGTTGTAACTTAAGACCAGTTCTTTTAATTATTCTAGAAACAGCATGCAATAATTGATATACTAGATTTAAAAGAACAGCATTTTTATACTTTTTAACTCAAGCATTTTTAAAGTGACGTGCTATAGTGATCAGATTAGACACCCCTCGGTTATGATCAAAACAGAATTGACACTTATGAAACATATTTTACTTCTTGACAATATTTAATTGTCTTCTATTCATAAAACTGTAGAGTAACTGTTCTCTAACATTGTTCCAAGTACCTCTGATCTAAATCCAGTAGTAAAAACCTCTTGTCGAACTTTCTACCGATCCCGTATCGTTAACTCGCCCCCCCCCCCCCCTCCCCCCCCCCCTCCCCCCCGCCCAGTGGGCCTATCACGTTTGCGAATTTGTTTTTCGATGAATACTAAACGAGAATTATCCGCCTCGAAGTCTCTGACGTCACGTTCACAACATGGTAATATAAACATACAGGGGTTTCCTTCCAAAACACATTTCTAAACTTTTTACAGAGCTTCGAATAAGAAATAAAAATTACACTCTTCAATACGCCGTTTAACATATGAGTATTGGGACGATATTAAGAGTCACAAGTAAATTACTATGAGAACGACTCGATTCTAACCAAAATTGTCGTTTCGTACGTCGTACTACGCCTATATACATTTTTGTTTTCATTCATCAAGATCTTTTTTGTGCATACTAAAAACAGTGATGCCTATCCTCGTATTTCGAAAACTCTTTCGTAAACATTTTCCATAAAAATCGCAAATTTGCGTTCTTTATATTGCTGCTCAAATTTTGGACAACAAAAAATGTGAACGCCGACAAAAAAATCACGTTTCTGTGAAGACTTTGAGGACTCGCCAGGAATAATCTGTTATTTCTATGAGAAAATAGCTATGTAACATAAATAATGATTTAGTTGTGTATTGTAGGGTGCGAGCAGAACCCAAACATGTTGATTGTCTTAGAAAAGGTGACCTCTTGAATGAAATCCTCGCATGCTAGCGCCCAGCCAAGTCTGTTTCCTCGGGAATACCTCCACCACCTTAGTTTCCAACAATAATTTTAATAAAAATTCCCAAGGAAAAACACAAGAAAAACAAGGCAAACATTCGTTGTTAAGACAGATTATGTCGAGGGGGGAGACAGGAGAGGAATTGCAACAGAAACAAATGTGTTTTAATTAAAACTGACGGGAAAAGTTTGTAATAAGAGTTTGTTGTTGTTGTTGTCGTGGATTTCCTTTCTTCTCCCTCAGCGCAGTGAGGATATAATCATAACTACAATTAGTGGGGGAGCCAGTTCGGGCACTCCCCCCACTGCAGACTTTCTGCATTCAGTTGGCATCAGGTTGATAAGCAATTTAGCGTGGTTGCCAAGCAACGATATGGTCACTCTTCAATACTCAAAGATTACTTATTAGCATTATTGCGGATTAGCCACAAACAAATTCCGAAATTTACTAATTTTGATGACTACAAAAATCCTAAAAATTAATTTAATTTATTTACAATTTTGTGCGATACAGTTGTTATCAGTTATCTCCAGGAAATGAACCCGAAACAATCACTTGTATTGCAGACTTATAATTATTATTTGATTACGTTTATTGGATGAGCGGGGCGAGTGAAGCGAAGACAAATGTGGTTTCGCTGAAGAAGAAAGCTCGGGTGTTTGTTTATTTTATTACTTATTGTTTATTTGTTTGAGCGCCGGTCGCGATACATTTTTCACACAACTTCACACCACGTTTCTTTCATTATGATGCGTGTTTTCTAAGGAGTCTCGTTAACTTTAAATCACTAGTCTATCGAACGAAATATATTCATCAGTAGTTAGCAACAAATTGGCAAACAAATCCTACATTACAATTTGAATAAATTGCCGTCGTTGGTTTAGCGACTGGTGTTGGGTCAGTTGTAAGTTCTTTGTTCAGATCATTTCCATAACGAACCCATTAGTAGGTTAAGGGATTAATTACGTCTGTCGTTAGGTGGGGGGAAATGGTAGGGTAGGGTTTTCCTTAAGGTTCACGAGAACGTGAGTGGATTTATGTTTAATCTAGACAGAAAATTAGTCTGTTAAAGACCAAGTATTTTGTTTTTTGTGAGTAAAGTATAGAGGACTCAAATCACCTAGAGAATGCGCTAGTGTCGCGGGGGCGTAGCACCGTCATGGCCGCCGAGTGAGGATACCTTTGTAAGCACCCATATGATCCTACACAAGTGACAAGCACAGTGTAAATATATAAGGTTTTTGGGGAATAGAATAGGTATCATGTGGCTCATTATGAATTCAAAATCTAGTATTTATTTATTTATAAGTATTTCTAGTATTTATATAGATTTATATCAGCATTTATAATTAAAATACCTACGGATATAGTCTGTCGGGCGCCTGTGAACGTAGACATTGATATAAACCGCTTATTTTTGTGGCCGTAGTATTATTCCAGAGTACAACGTTACAGAGTCCAACATACTTTGGAATAATATCAATATAATGACTAAATTTATTAATATCAAAGCAAAATATTTAGTTATGTTCTATAATCTATAATAGGCCTAATATGGAATGTAATGCAATACTAGAGTAGCACACATCGTTTCAATTCAAGCAACAACAATAAAGCCACTCAAGCTTTGTGAAGAGTGAAAACAATAAAGCAGTAAACAATAAACATTATGCGTTCCTAAATTATTAGAATGCAAAATAAAAAATTACTGGACAAAACACCAATATAAAAGAACATTGGGAATAACAAGTCAACATGGTCTTGTGCTTAATTTTCTCGGAATCATGGTAGCCCATGTATTAAATTGCAACACTTAAAATTTTTATACCTTATTCACCCACTCTTGAGGGATTTGATTGTTTTATTGTGATTACGAAAATCCCAATATAAATACTATAAACAAAAACAGGAATTGAACCCATGGTCTCCCTCTGGCCGGGCGCGGACTATATAACTGGGAGTGGTGATTTAATAACTTAAAAATTTGATATACATTATATAATAATATCAAAATGCACCAATAATTCAGCAACAAATACACTACCGCGGTCTTGGTGCTCTTTTGGGAGGCATGGGTTCGATCCCCGGCCAAGGTTGGGTTTTGTAAATCTGGACTTAGCCCATTTATTGTGATATAATCTAGGGCTACTGATTGTTTTAAGCCAAAAATGAATTAGTCTTATCAACTAGGTATGAATTTAACATATTAACATGAAGACCACTCTTTATTAAGATCTCACTGAATTACCTAAGTGAGAGGGAATGTGTTTTGTTTTCGTAATTTCTTGTAGATTCCTTACACGAAATAACGAATCAGTGCATGTGTTCAGTCACTTATCTTCCAATAAGTGGCTTCAGCAAATATACACTCTAATGGCAAGTGGGTAGGTGGATTGTGGACAGATAATATTCAACGTACGACATGTGTAACTAACAAAATAACAGTATGTATAGTTGATTAACCAGTTGGCGTTTGATTACGTTTTCAGTGTCTCCAATGCATTTTTTCACGGATGAATTATGTTTCTGTTAAAAATATGATGTTGAAGACTAGGTTCCATGTAGGTGCTGTTTCTTATGTGCGCGATAGAACATCACAATACTTATCTCAATTAGTTAATTTCTTACGCGCGAGGATAGCATGTGTAGATTCTATCCTCACTAGCGCGTTTCCAGCGTTCGCCGCCAGAGTGGACATGAGAAGATGGAGCGCTCTTATAATAATATTTTTTGTGGGAAGCCTGCCCAGGGTGCAATGTATGCCCCTCTTCAGGTGTCTAACTAGGTATGTTACGGATAGGACAATTTGTGATAGGATGTCCGAGGGCTGTTTAAGAGGACTCAATCCCGTGCATTCGCATTAACAACTGGGGAAAACCTTCAGTCAGGATAGCTGGTCTCGACGGGATTTGAACCCGGGACCTCCCGAAAATGATGATCATGTGCTAAAGAGTTCGGAACGGGCGCGTAGCGTACTCCTTTCGAATTGATTTTTATAGGTATGAAATCATTCACGACCGAAACAAACAATGCCCTTTAATCTCAAGTAGTCACAAATAAATAAATTCGTGTTTAGATATCTACCCTTTTAAAACTAGAGGCGAGCTCTGGTAGTCGTCGTCGTGGACCCTCCCCCTTCCTCTTGACGACCTCTCCGACGCCGACAACAATGACAACACGAACGAGGACAAAGACGATGACGACCACGACGTGATGAACCCCCTTTGCCTGTGGCTGGTTCTGACCAGCATGGGACTTTTCTCCCCACATCCCCTAGACTAGAGTGGTGCATCCCTTGCACGTGCACCATAAGTTAACAAACAAATCAAAGCAAACCAAACCTTGACTCTTGGGCATAAATTATAATTTGCATGAATAATAATACACTTTAGTACAATGTTTAAGTTGATAATAATTATTCCATGAGTATTTTGTTTGTTAAAATGTTGTTGGGGTTTACGGAAGCGGTAATGGAAGGGAAGGGGTTGAGCGGCGTGTTTGTAAACAAGGCCGGTCCCTGTGCGTGTGAGTGCGTCTCTCTCTCTCTCTCTCTCTCTCTCTCTCTCTCTCGCTGAGTCCAGGCGCTAGGAACGCGACGTGCAGCCCGAACACTCAGTCCCGTGCTGGCTGGCAACCCATTCGATCGGGAGCTGCTGCGACATTGTTCCATATTATTCAAACCTCGTAGCAACGACTTCCTGTGTCTCTGTAGGGGGCGGTGCATGGGCTCTGTGTTGTGTTCTGTCGGATCTAGAAGGCAGTGGAGTGTGAGATTGTCATGTGCGACGGATGGAGCGAGTTTATTGGTGAGTGAGACGCGCAGATTGAGACATGTGCGTTTTATTTAAACTTGAAAGGTCGACTTCTTGGGATTTAAATTAAAGGATAGTGTGAATTATTTTCTAACACTTTATCGTCGTCTCGAAGGCGAAAGTAGGGGGGGGGAGGTGCAAAGCGGCAGACAGAGAGAAAATAAATTTAAATTTATCGTGGGAAACCTGCCCAGGGTGCAATGCACCCCCTAACTAGTCATATATAGTTAGGACATTATTGTGAAGGGATGTCCGAGGGATGTTTAAGCGGATTCAAACCCTTGCATTCGCATTGACAACTGAGGAAAACCTTTCAGTTTGGATTGCCAATCACGACGGGGTTCGAACCCGCGTCCTCCCGAATCAGAGTCGCGCGCTTTACGCTCGAGCCAACACTGTCGGCAGATGGGGTTGATTATATGAGTCCTGTCTGTCAAATACCGTGTTTTTATGAGATGTCCTCCTTCTAAAGTCACCTTAATTTATAATTTAGTGGGGGTTATTATGTGTGGGGGGGGGGGGGGGGGGTAAGCACGTGCCCATGTTGTCAAGTCATAAAGAGGCCCACACGTGGGCAGACAGAATGTAGACGTCGTCCCACATTTCCATTTCAAGTGGAACAAAATTAAAATTAAAAAGCTTATAACTTTTAAGATGTAGTTTGTCATCTACGTAAACGTAGGTAAATACATTAAAAAAACATCGCTTATTTTTTAACCTTTATTCGTTAAAGTTCCATTTATTTTTGGAAAAGTCACAATAGTAGTAATTTTTCCGAAATAAATCGCGCATATCTCGTTAGTTTTTTAGTTTAAAAAATTATTGTGAATTGTAGATATTAATTCTTCATTGTAGCTGTATTTTTGAAGCTTATAAAGAATTTGTCAGCTGTAAAGTATTAATTAAGTACACAATTTAATGTGAAGTATCTGATGTGTAGTTTACAGGCATAAAGTACCTAGGCTTGTACTGTACTTGTCACTGAGTGTAATATCGTGCTTTATTCCAAATAATGCATTCACTATATAATGAATCAACATTAACTAACTAGTATTTATTAGACAAATAACGGTTTTCTTTTACACCAAAATATCAATTTCGTTATTTACCGATTTCGATGTTTGATGTCGATTCAATTTGCGAATTATCCGGTTAAATTTATCAGCGCGTCCTGTTTGTGTAATGGACAATTAGTTTAATGTACATTTGGTTATCAATGCTGTGCATTCTGAGTGTGTGCAGGGTATAATTAGATTAGTCTGAGTGATGATCATGCTTAGTGTGGTTTACATTAACAGATTAAATTATTGCTGGTTAGATGTAGTTCGGGCTTTCCCCTCTCCAGTTGTCATCAATTAGTTTTATCCGCGCTCCATTTCAACTTATAAGTCTTTTCTGCGCTGGACTCGAACCCAGATCGAAAAAGGATTCGGAACTTTTGCGATCATTTCTTATATTTCACGTGTTTGAAAGCTGGATTGAGTTTATACATCTGGACTATGATATCTGGGGATAGAATGTGTATTGTTTTAATGTGGAAAACATATTCAGGGAGGGGCAATTTGCCCCTTTTTAGGGGGAAAATAAATGCATTTTGAGACATAAATTATATAGATGGTCAATTAATATTTTGTGTGACATGTGTACCGATGTTTACACATTATATTTAAATTTTAAATTTTCACCCAGAGGTCCCAAGTGTCTAACTGGGTATTAGTAACAATAAAAGATGTCCGGGGGCTGTTTAAAAGGACTCAATCTCTACTGATGAAAACCTCGGGAAAACCCTTCAGTCAGGATAGCCGATCTCGACGAGATTCGAACCCGGGACCTCCCGAATCAGAGTATCGCGCCAACACTGTCGGCGTCTGGCGTCAAACCAACGACCTTCCTAATTAGTATATCGCATGCTACGCGTGAGAGTTGTCTGTATCGATTAACAATACTGTACATTATTCACATGTCCACGACACCAGACGTATCATATCTCCTGGTTAGGCTCCACCATGTGATCGGGTTCACTCCCCCCATGAAGCGTCTTCCCACCAACATCTCCCCTCCACAGCTGTCAAAACACCACACTCCACACATATGAAGCAGTGTCCCCTTTACTTATTATGTGTGTAAGAGTCCGTGGGTGTCAGGGGCTAAGCCCACCTCCAATATCTCAATTTTAGAAAAGTGGTATTTGTCCTCACCTACCCCCCATGAGATTCCTATTTTGAGCCAATTATTATCTTCACATATATTGTGCCAGTTTCAATTTTTTACGCGTTTTCAGGCTTTCTAAAGTTTTAAATTTGCACATTTTCTCGCCTAATCAGGGGCACTAACGCGGCTGAAACTTTCGAGCATATCCTGGATTTGCAAAACCAAACTCGCTCCCCTCCTCCCTCTAGATATGTAGACAGTTTTCGTTTAATAATTATGTGAAAACTCGAAATCTTGAAAATGAATCCTATGAATCAGGGCTAGATCGGCACAATAAAATACACCCAAATCATGATAATTACAAAGGATAATTTTATTACTGATATAGTTTTGAGGGGTTTTTATGTCAGTGGAATATTTCAGCACCCCTAGGAATTTAGAAAACCCGGCGCCCCTGTATACCTCGATCGTTTAGTCTTTTAGTCAATAGTAGACACATTCGGTTTAAGTTGTCACACAAATAACTAAAGTGCTCACATTTAGGTACAAATAAAATATGATAATTGATTTCCTTTCACAATGCGTCGCGTCCTGTCACTTCGTCAACATCAACAGGTTGATTGGAGGCCGTCTAGACGTCTAGGGATATAGGGTTTGATTGTGAGGACAAATATTGGAATATCGATCATCTTTAGAGTTGAGTAAGTTCAAAGTATTTAATAACAATAGTCGATAATACTTTCTATATAATTGTATTTATTCGTGTTCATGAATTAATAGTAGGCCTAACATTATGTCGTATTCTGGTCGGTACAGCTTAGACGGGGTAGGCTACGTGCCGGTACTTGTTGTCCAAGGCATCTCGACTAGCCTAGCCTAGTTTTTAAAAGAACTCTGATATTGAAAACAAATATCACTAACGCACACATTTACAGAATTTCCTATTTTCATTCCTCATTCCTCAAACCCTCCTTTCTAATCAACACATGCACGTATGGCTCTTAACACCGTTAGAGGAAGTCTCCTCTAGCCACCCCTATCCTGACACCCACTCATCGTTTCCTCGATCATTCATGTCATGCATACTTTGCATTCATCTTTGTGTCTGAACCATCCCAATATATACCCAGTCATATAAGTCTCTTGAAACACCATTTAACTAATAATTATTATTATAATAACAATATAAATATCATAATATGAATAAATAAACGGTAAAATCTTATTAAAAGACAGAATTTTCTCTTAGTTTTACAATGTACGTTCTTAAAATTATTTCATGCTAAGTAAGTAACAGTTTAAATCGAGAGCAAGCAATCAATCATGATCACACGGCTCAACATTACCTGCGATGAGATTAATAAATAAATTTCAACGGGGTGTTTACTACACTATACGCATTCTTCTTCTTCTTCTCCACACACATTCTCCCACACTCCCTGGTTCTCCGAGGCCTGTAGCCCTGAGAGTGACGCCCAGCACTCATCATCATTATCCCCATGAAGCCCCAGGGTACCCAACAACGTGGTGTTCTAACACAGGCTGCTATAGCCTTGAGACGAG
Source organism: Sweltsa coloradensis (assembly GCA_024449915.1). Lineage (NCBI taxonomy): Eukaryota > Metazoa > Arthropoda > Insecta > Plecoptera > Chloroperlidae > Sweltsa > Sweltsa coloradensis. Next base: position 254,083 of record JAMZAV010000917.1, on the reverse strand, counting down.
GCATCCTTTAGTTTCAACTTTCAAGCGAGAAAGTGTGGAAGCATAGGCGGCCTATGACCATTAGTTTGAATGTTAGGGGAGGTTAGGATAGGATGCGTGTTCTTTTTATCGGCACCCTTCATTTACAATCTTCATCAACAACAATGTAAGACCAGCCTAAATTACAAAATATGATGATTGCATAATTTTGCAGTTATTTGTGTAGATATTGGTTATGTATCGTAATATATAGCACGTACTGATACTTTTGTCTCATTATCTTTCTTAGACTACTCCAAATACGTTTCAACAACATTAACAATATATCTCATTCACTCCACATATCGTCCGTTATAGTCACTGTGTGGTCGCAACCCACAGAGGGTGGTATAGTCACACGTGACCGAGCCCCAGCATCTGCTCCGGAGATAGAGGCATCTTCAGCCAGTCGTAAATCCAGCCTGAATTCAATTAAATTACAACCATTACTTTCTAAACCAGACAATTACTCCAAACAAGTGTAATTATATGAGTTAAGTCGAGGATTCTCAGAGGGTTTTATGGCGGTGAAGCTTTGAGTGGCTGTGTTAATGGGCTGTGTTTCCTTATAAGTTACTCCCCGTTCTAACCACGTGTCCGAGACGATTAAGATGTTCGTGGGCTCGAGACCTGTTATAGTGGTAGGCACAACGTGCGATAGAGGTAGGCGGCTCAAATCAATCACTGATGTCCCCTAGTCACCTGAGAGGGTGCAAACTGTCCCTGGATAGGTTCCCTACAGTGGTCTCTCTAGCGTAGTGTACGATACTTTTGATTCTATCACACCCCCGGCAATCATCACTGAAAAAAATTCCGAAGTTTTCTACATAGCTAAATGTGAATTTAAGAAATTGAATCCTCTTAAACAGCCCATAGATATTCCCTTCACAATTGACTCAAGTTTAACACCTGAAGAGGGGCATGCATTGCACCCTGACAAGTTTCCCACGGAAAATTTTTAATCTTAACAATTTCTTGCAAAAGAATATACAAATTCATTTATTGTTTCCTATTCTTTCAGAAATGTGTTATTCTTTAAGCCCCTAATCGTTCTACTTTCTAATTAATGACAGGTCTTTGTTTAATAATTGCATTCTCTTAGAACACGGCAGAACATAATAATTTAAACACAATGAGGTGAACTGCGGTATATTAGGTATTGTACAGTAATTCGCCCTAGCCTCACCCCGAACACGCGATTCTTGGATTTGAGGGTTGTTAAGTCTGGTTGAAGATTTCCCCGAGAGAGTTGTTCTCCTAGAATCAGTCCTCTGATGTTACTGTATTCTCGCATTGTACGGAGTGATTACTAAGCAATGAGATGAAACATGGGCATGTGTGCATAGAGGGTAGTATAGTGCTGCTGAAGTTTGCTAACTTATCACCCCCCCCCTCGCTTCACAACCACATTAACCCGTAGTAGTTGTGCCGAGCACTATACACGAGAACTATGGTTAGTGGTAGATGGACTGTACTGTATTAGAGTGGAAACAATATGGATAATGCCAAGTATTGCCTGCACTTTAATCTCTGCGATGAAACACAACCAACCAGGGTATAATCGTTACACGAAAATAGCATGACTACCTACTTGATATATCCAATATCCATACCAACATTCACGTTATCCTTGTAGAATCGCACGGCAGTCCCGTCATGGGACAGGTTAACTACAAGAAACTATAACAATTAGACTAATCAAAATTAAAATATGGGAGCTATTTGTTGTCTCTTTGTATTCGTGCTATTCCGGCCAAACGGGTACTCTGATTTTGATGCTTTTTTTAGACGTCTTCGAAATATCTGAACTTTAAGATGTAATTTGTCATGAAAATCGCACGTCTACGATATAGTACACAATTCTTTGCTAGATGAAATTTTTGAAGGTACTTTCATTATCTATAACCTTAGATCGGTAGCGATTTTCAGTGTCATAAAAGTTTTACTCCTCGTGAAAATTGTACTTTCACATAATGTTTTTGGGCAGGATTTCGTAGCTAAACCAAATTTTATTTATTATTTATTTGTCTTTGGATATGTCCAGTACATGAACCAAACAAAGACAGGCAGCCAGAAGAAACACATGTGGTGTCCGACAACTAACAATGTTTAAAAAAACAGTTTCTAGGAAATTTGCATTTCTTTTCATCCTTTTATTGTTGGTTGCTGTAGGCCTATCCATGAACATTATTTACCCATTTTTTCTTTTAATTTTTCTTTTTTATTCTTTTTTAATCTTTATTAATCTTTTCTTTCTCATCTTCCTCTTCTTTTCCCCCTCTTTATATATTTTTTTATTAATTAATTTAATTTAATATCAAATTTGAATTTGTCACCAAAATTATTGTATTTTAATGCAATGTGCAATGTTGTTGTAATATTGCTATTTCAAACTTTACTCAACTATATATAGTGCATTGTTGTATCTACACTTATATATTTTAGTTGTACTCCTTTGTACATCAGTTTTTTACTGAACAGGATAGACGTAAATAATAAATTAATTAATTAACACATAAATAAATACCTACATAATTAAATAAATCTTGGCACTGCTTAAACATCAAATCTATATTTTTTTTAGCAATAGCAAACGAAACTAAATGAAAACCGATATCATGAAACGGCGATTTATTAATTGAATCCAGCAACGCGACTGTAAAAAGCGTTCGCAAAGCTGCATATCATTATTTATTTAATGTTTGCACTAAATGTTTAATCACAACAAAGAGAATCTAGCGATAGAATATTTGATGACTGCACCACCCACAAAACATCAGCATTGAAAGTTGTGTAAAACTAAACCAGATCGATCCTTCCTCGCTGTCTGTTGTATGTGGAACTAAGTGGTGATTTGTGTCTGACTAGTTTTTATAAATATGAATGTTGCCTAAATATTGTATGAGCACGGAATGGTTGATTATCCGGCCTGGGGGGGGGGGGTTGTAAATCTATAAACTAGGGGGGGGGGGGTGACAACGGCAGAACAATGGGAGGTGTTGGTTTGTTTTGTGCAGCAGTCTTTTGTTTTAGAGGTTGTAAATGCGCGCGGGATATTTATAGGTGGCGGTGACATAGAGATAGCGAGAGTGTGGATTGTATATAGAAGGTTGGCGGTGATATTTTTCTATCCACAAGATAGTTAACACGTGATACATTTTTAATATTGTGAGGTCCTAGCAACGAGGCACATTATAAATTATAAGGTTGTTCTGAATTAGACTTGTTGATTCTGGCACTGTCCGCGGGTGGAATCGTGTCCAGCTTGATTGATCGGTGTTTCCGATCTCTAGTTGGTCATTGTTCGCTCGTCGATGGTGTCGGCGCCTACAGGGTTGACTTGTTCGGCTTTAAATTTAATGTCCCCACTGAAAATCAGTCGTGTGACTGAGTGGGTAGATTCTAAATACGAATTTATTTGTTTTATTTGAAATATGTTTTCGCGGGAAACGTGACTAGGGGCGACTCATATCTCTCAAGGTCACTCACTGTAACTAGGTAAATGTGTGAAGATAATTGGGAGAGAATTCCCAATGGTTGTTTTTTGGAACTCACTCCCAACATTTGCTTCTTTGACTGAAGAAAACTTTTCAATACACTCTTTAGTGAGGATTGCCGGTTGTCGGAGTCGAATCGACGACCTTCTAAATCAAGAGTCTCGCGTTCTACGCTTGAGAAACCTATGTAGGTTATGGAATTTAAATTTAAATTTAAAAAAAAAAAAAATTTCGTGGGAAACCTGTTATAGGGTGCAATTAGCCCCTCTTCAGGTGTCTAACTAGGTATATGCGGATAGGAAATTGTGAAGGGATGTCCGGGGGCTGTTTGAGTGGACTCAATCCTTTGCATTCGCGTTAACTACTGAGAAAACTCGGAAAAAACTTTAGAAAAGATTACCGGTAAGGACGGGATTCGAACCCGGGACCTCCCGAATCAGAGTCGAGCGCGCTAGCACCCGAGCCAACACTGTCGGAGGTTATGGAATGAATTATATTAACAAGTTAATTTCATGTAAAGTAGCATAATGGTTTATTTTAGCCCTATTTTACTGCAATTTTACGACTTCAATGTGAAAAGAATTATTTGAAATTAACTCGAACCCCAAAAAATGCATGCAAATAATTTGATTTGGCAAACTTTTTAATGAAGGTTTCTAGAGACGTAGGGTATAGAATTGTCGAACAATAACGTGGTACGATAAAAGTAAAATAACGCATAAAAGTTGTTTTCAATTTCAGTACGAAAACTTGTATGAAATGTCACATTGACTGACGAATGTTTGCAAACGTTTTAAAGTTCGATGTGACAGCATTGTCCCGTCAGGCCGCTGGGGTTTAATCCCAGTGGACATAGAATGTAATATCCCACTGATAAACATGGGCTACTTCCGACTTGGTGTAGGAGAGAGTAGTGTGGTGTAGGAAGGAGCTGCTTGCCTCTCTCTATCACCCGGTGTACTGTTTGATTGTTCTCATTCCATCTCGCGCTCGCTCATCATGACCGGCTAGATTGTATCCACAACATGAGGGGGAAAGTGGAGCGATATATGCAAATACACTTTAGGCTCAGTTAATCTGTGAGGGGACAACTTTTATTTATTATTTATGAATATTTGCATTCTAATTAACTTTTGGACGTGTTTCATTATAAATATGAATGAGAGATTGACAGAAAGAGCATCTGCCCCATAGTACGTGAGTACCTGTCACCCTCTAAGCGTATTACTAATTAATTTATTAATTTGTTATTATTATAAACACAATGTCAAAGTTAAAGTAGGCCTATCATTTAATACAGCATTAATTAATATTATAAAATCACTACAAAAACTAAACTAAACATACAACCGGGATATAGTTGGATGAGAAGGGAATACTAAGGGCTAATTTATATAGGGTGCAATCCCTGCAAACGTTATTTTACTAAAAGAAATAATATTATTAAGTAGAAGGTTTATTTGTAAATAATAAATCCGCGGGTAGAATCGTGTCCAGCGCTCTTGATTGATCGGTGTTTCCTACTTAAATATGCCGGTGTTTTTAATTGGTCATTAAACTTGCTCGTCGATGGTGACGGCACCTACATGGTTGGCTTTAAATTTAATGTCCACTGAAAATCAGTAATGTACCTGAATGGGTAGACTCTAAATATTTTTATTTTTATAAATTTTTATTATTATTATTATGTATATTATTATTATTATTATTATTATTATTATTATTATTATTATTATTATTATTATATTTATTTTTTATTTATTATTACTTTTTATTTGTTTATAAATTTTGTTATTTTTGTAAATGTCGAGGTCCTCGTCTGCCGATGTTTTCCGCAGGGAAGAGCCTCGTCCAGGCTTCTCTTCCCCAGACTAGGAGAGTTGGGTCCCTGGGGAAATACCAGGATGACGTGTGTGTTGTAGCACGTACTCGCGTGCAGCCCATGTCGGCATCAACCCAAACGTTAGGTTCCCTTGGGAGCCAACTTAAATTAATTGTATAAATTAATAAATTGTCGAAACAACATCTAACATTCTTGCAGGTATAATGTTATATTTTACTGCATGGCTATGTGCGTTTGATTTATGTGAAGATAGGTTTGAAAATAAGCAGTAAATTCTAACTTTCTGGTTTTATCTTTTACGTGATTAATTACGTGTAAATTTCCAAGTGAATGTGTGCACTAATTATGTAACTGTCGTTATCAGTTTTTAAATATTATGCTTTCCCACTTTCTTTATCTGCGATCTATTCCTTGTAAGTTCCAGTCTATGCAAGAAAGCTAGGAATTATAGCGGTTAGACTTTTTATCTACCTATGCTCTATATTATACAAAGTAGACAAAATGTCCATTTTGCAAGTAGCAAAGCAACATTACAGTAGTGTAGTACCAATACGTAGAAACAATATAAGTAATATTTACTTGACAAGATTTAATATTATTGCCTGGTAATTATCATATTTAACAGTCACTTGTAGATCAAATCAAGAAAATATATAGATTCTCCTTCTAGACACATTTACACATTCACATGTAACATTCTAATTAAGTATTTTCACATATTCATACTTAAAATGTATGCACTGCATGCGTCCGAATTGTTGAATTGCCGTGTTTGTTTTCTCTAGAAATACTAGGCCTATATAAAATCTATGCATTCAGTCATTTCTTTAGTTATCTCCAACTAGAAAGTATCATCGAAGTAATTTTACTAGGATTATAATTAAGAATTAAATCACGGAATTACTTTTTTAAATTTATTATTTAAAAAGTTGTATTACTTTTGAAAATGCTTCAAAGTTAAGATCAACATGAATGCTCAATGAAATTTACTGTCCACGTTATTTCGTAAAGTTCTCTATAAAATACGTATTTCCGTGTTCGACTTGAAGTATATAAAACATGTAAAGCAACGCCTAATTAAGTCAAGTCGTCGACACCAAAGAGCTTGTTTGAACTCTGTGCTTCCCCTCTCAAGATCTTTCTCTTTAGTGGCTGCAGGAACTTTGAGAGCCCCGCTCCGGCTGAGAAACTGTGCGCGTCATGAATCTCGATGCGCCCTCTTTTATCTATTCAGGATCTACGTCAGGAACAGAAAAACGTCCTTCCTGTCCCGCGCACCGCAAGGCTTCTAAGTTTTCATGGGATTAAGTGGGGGGGGGGGGGCGACCCGGGAAGAGCACCTGGAACCGAAATTAAGAAGAATAAGAAGAAGGGGTATTCTACCCTGCTCGAGAGAAAACCATAATTAAAGCTTTAAAATGGGACATGTAAGGGTAAAATTTAAGAACAAATATGCTCTAAATCTCCAACATTCAGAAGACAACACTGACATCTCTAAACAACAAAGTCGTAATTGGATGAGCGAAACGAAGACTTCAATTTCACTTTGTGTTTTTTTTCCACTTACGTTACCCCAAGAAAAATAGCTCGGGTGTTTTGTTTTTGTTAGTTTTTTGTCTGTTTGTTCGCTCTCTACCGGGCAAACGGCATACGCGATCTTGATAAAAACTGGAGGGGGCCTTCGAAATCTCTGAACTTAGACCTGCCACGTTTTTGGGTATAATCGATCAAATATTTCTTATGATTATCGTACTTTTACGATTTTTTTCCATTTTTATTGAGATATTTTCGTGATATTTGGCAAACGGTTACTCCGATATTGATGAAACTTAATGGGAACGTTTAAAATCATTGAAATGATATATGTTGTGATTTTAGTGACATTTGAAAAAATATTTCTTATAGAAATCGTACTTTTACGATTTTTTCCCCGGTTTTTAATACGACATTTTCGTGATATTTGGGCTGATTCTGACCAAACGGGTATGACTACAACGCTCATATTTTACAATGACATAAAGATTATGGTGATGTAGTGCCTCTTGAAAGAAAAAGTTTAAAAAGTTGGTCGAAATTCATAGAAATAAAGGTTTTAATATAAGCCTTTTACAGGTGTGTAATTTACAAGTAATATCAAGTAACTATAGAAAAAGTAATGAGATTCCACTTCAAAACGTAATCATTGGATAGAAAAAAAGCTCATCCATCAACGCTCCTGGAAAAAGCGTTCGCGAAGCGGCCTAGTAAATATAAAACGGAAAAGAGCATACAGAAAGGTAACAAAATCCTCCATGACGGCCTATCACATATTGTCCTGCGGCATAGCTGGAGAACCAAGGAATACTTCACTTTATTGGATTAGCATAGAGAGCGAATTGAAGATTCCATTTTACTACACTGAAGACAAAAATCCGGAATGTTTTTTTCTTTCTGTATTTTTGTCTGTTTGTTAACACGATTCCGGCTAAACCGAAACTCCAATTGCTAATTAATTTTCTGGAGGCCTTCGAAATCTCTGAACTTAGAACTCCCACGTTTTTGTTGCGCAATCGAAAAATTATTTCTCATTAAAATTTAAAAAAAAAATCTTCGACCTATAACACCTACATGCTTTATCCGATTGTAATGATTTTTTCACAGAACCTTAATTTTATGAATTAATATATACTTGTGTGAAATTTAAGCGTAATCGAAAAATGAAAAATTATTTCTCATAAAAATCGCAATTTTACGCTTTTAAAAAAAAATCGAGATAGATTTAAAATATTTCATCTGTGGTTTCGCTGACTTTGCGCAAGCGATAGGCCCATCGACCGAAACGGCGTACTTTGTAAAAATAGTTGACTATAGCAGACTACATTTCACCAATCTCTGTGACGAGTACTATCAATAGAACAAATCTTAACGACTACGTCTAGTATGAAATTAAATACGTCCCCTTTAGTGAGAGAAACCAGTGGCGTAACTCCCTATGGTGCAAGGTGTGCGGTGCACACGGGCCCTGCGATCTAGGGGCCCCTCGACAACCACCGATTTGTAATAATGTGTGGAAAAGAAAGTATTCACAGATTTCAAATGTGATCTTTCTATTGACTGCTGTCAACAAGCCTTGAAGTGTGATTGAACCTGTCTGTCTTGGACCCTCGTTTTCTGGTATAACAATCAAGGGAAAAGGGGCCACATTGAGCAGCAAGCGATGTTGCAAGCCTACTTGGCGAGCGCTTTTATATAGGGGTTTAAAAGGGAGTTTAAAAGGGACATGTAGTAGGGCTGTACCGTTATATTTGTATTTTGCGTATGGTCTACGTCTACGTGAAATGAGTAACTTGTCTGAAGTGAAGTAGACCAACTTTGTATCCTGACACAGCGTCTTACCCGTTTAGTGCGAGCAATATACGTTTTTCAGCAACCCCGAATATGATGTAGGCGTTTGGTAAGTGTGAGAAAGTAGCTTCTATACAAATTTTATACAAATAGGTTTAGGAATAACAAAAATACTATCTTAACTTACACAACTAAAATCAACGTGATACACGGAAGTAATCTGGTGCTAGGAATAATTAATGTCCTGCTTTACTTAGATCACTATACTTCATTTTAGTTTCAATCCTTAAGAAAGTGGGGCCCAAAAATCCAACTTGCATACGGGCCCCGTAATTTTGAGTACGCACTGGAGAGAACTCGCAATCAAGTCCAATCCTTGTCTTGCAGAACATTGTTCTGATATCTTCTGGTAGCTCTTATCTGCGGGACAGTAGCTCATGCTTTCTGAAAGACAAACATTAACACATTACACCAAATACTTATATAAACTAATATAAAACTTAAACAAGATTAAACTAAACTAAAACATTTCAACCGTTATCTCAGACACAATACTATAAAGTCTAACGACCCGATAGGCCTAGATCTAAAATATTTCAACCGTGATTTGAGTTTGATTAACCAAGATCACAACATGAACCTTCAGCGATTACTCCAGTTAGGGCACTCAGCTAGATTCCGCCTGCGCGCATGGTTCAGAACTGTCCCCTTTACCAGAGATTAATCTCTGAAGGGCTGCTAATCAATGGAAGAAATCTAACGACTACATCTAATATGAAATGAAATAAGTGCAAGTGAGAGTACTCATCACAATCAAAGTCCAATCCTTGTCTTGTAGAACGTTGTTCCGATATCTTCTGGTAGCTCTGCGGGACAGTAGCTCATGCTATCTGAAAGACAAACATTAACACATTTCACCAAATTCTTATATAAACTAATATTAATAATAAACAAGATTAAACTAAACTAAAACATTTCAACCGTTTTCTCAGACACAATACTATAAAGTAAAACGACGCAAAAGGCCTAGATCTAAAATATTTCAACCATGATTTGAGTTTGATTAACCAAGATCACAACATGAACCTTCAGCGATTACTCCAGTTCAGGGCACTCAACTAGATTCCGCCTACGCGCATGGTTCAGAACTGTCCCCTTTACCAGAGATTAATCTCTGAAGGGCTGCTAATCAATGGAAGAAATCTAACGACTACATCTAATATGAAATGAAATAAGTGCAAGTGAGAGTACTCATCACAATCAAAGTCCAATCCTCGTCTCGTAGAACGTTGTTCCGATATCTTCTGGTGGCTCTGCGGGACAGTAGCTCATGCTATCTGAAAGACAAACATTAACACATTACACCAAATACTTATATAAACTAATATAAATAATAAACAAGATTAAACTAAACTAAAACATTTCAACCGTTTATCTCAGACACAATACTATAAAGTCTAACGACCCGATAGTCCTAGATCTAAATATTTCAACCATGATTGAGTTTGATTAACCAAGATCACAACATGAACCTTCAGCGATTACTCCAGTTCAGGGCCACTCAGCTAGATTCCGCCATGCGCGCATGGTTTCAGAACTGTCCCCTTTACCGACTGATTCAATCTCTGAAGGGCTGCTAATCAATGGAAGAAATCTAACGACTACATCTAATATGAAATGAAATAAGTGCAGTGGAGTACTCATCACAATCAAAGTCCAATCCTTGCCTTGTTCAAACTGTCCCAACTCTCAACTGTTGTAAGTTTGAGAGATCTATTATATATATATCTATCTATTATATTAGATACTTCAACAACTGGGAAATCACTATATTCTGAAAGAATAATTATGATAATTATTGAACTGATGTGTTGTTCTATTTTTTGTCCACAGCCAGCTAGCCACTTAACATTGTTGGCACTGCCTGCCTATGCGTAGTTTTTTTTAAAGTTTATTTAAAAAAAACATGGTTCCAAGTTGTAGAAAAATAACATTTATACATATTTAACAAAATATAGTTAATATAGCTTTAAGAAAAGTACAATGGCAGAACATGGCTTAGTGTGGGTTGCCTTGGTCAACTGTCCAACTCAACTGTTGTAACTTTAAGAGAATCTATCCTATTATATAGATACTTCAACAATGGGAAATCACTATATTTTGAAAGAATGATTATGATAATTGAACTGATGTGTTGTTCTATTTGTTGTCCGCACAGCCTGCTAAGCTACTTAACATTGTTGCACAGCCTGCTCATGCGTATATTTTTTAAAGTTTATTTAAAAAAAACATTATTACCAAGTTCTAGAAAAATAACATTCATACATATTTAACAAAATATAGTTAATATAAGCTTTAAGAAAAGTACAATGGCAGAACATGGCTTAGTGTGGGGTTGCCTTGTTCAACTGTCCAACTCAACGTTGTAAGTTTGAGAGGATCTATTATATATAGATACCACAACAATGGGAAATCACTATATCCTGAAAGAATAATTATGATAATTATTGAACTGATGTGTTGTTCTCTTTGTTGTCCGCTCAGCCTGCTAAGCCACTTATCATTGTTGCACTGCCTGCCTATGCGTAGTTTTTTTAAAATTTATTTAAAAAAAATTATTATTAAGTTGTAGAAAAATAATCTTTAAGAAAAGTACAATGCCAGAACATGGCTTAGTGTGGGTTTGCCTTGTTCAACTGTCCAACTCAACTGTTGTAGTTTGAGAGGATCTTTCCTATTATATAGTACTGCAACAATGGGAAATCACTATATTCTGAAGAATAATTATGATAATTATTGAACTGATGTGTTGTTCTATTTGTTGTCCGCACAGCCTGCTAAGCTACTTAACATTGTTTGCACTGCCTGCTATGCGTAGTTTTTTTTAAAGTTTATTTAAAAAAAACATTATTACCGAGTTGTAGAAAAATAAGCTTTAAGAAAAGTACAATGGCAGAACATGGCTTAGTGTGGGGTTGCCTTGGTCAACTGTCCAACTCAACTGTTGTAACTTTAAGAGAATCTATCCTATTATATAGATACTTCAACAATGGGAAATCACTATATTTTGAAAGAATGATTATGATAATTATTGAACTGATGTGTTGTTCTCTTTGTTGTCCGCTCAGCCTGCTAAGCCACTTATCATTGTTGCACTGCCTGCCTATGCGTAGTTTTTTTATTTAAAAAACATTATTACCAAGTTCTAGAAAAATAACATTCATACATATTTAACAAAATATAGTTAATATAAGCTTTAAGAAAAGTACAATGCCAGAACATGGCTTAGTGTGGGGTGTAACAGACAACTTAAGAAGAAGAAGAAGAAGAAGAAGAAGAAGAAGAAGAAGAAGAAGAAGAAGAAGAAGAAGAAGAAGAAGAAGAAGAAGAAGAAGAAGAAGAAGAAGAAGAAGAAGAAGAAGAAGAAGAAGAAGAAGAACAATTAAATACCATTTTTAGATAATACATGAAGTTAATTTGTGAAACGCCAAAATATTAAATAAAAATATTAAAGAGTCGGAAGCACAACCCGATTGTGCAACAAGTGATTGAGAAGAAAATTAAAGGTGAAAATAACTTTTATTTAAAAGAATTCAAAAGCCGCAGCGCTGATTGGCTCTCTTCACGGCTACTTAACACAGTAGTACGATTGTGAAAATCATTGTAATTACGATTTAGTTAATACTTGCATGTTAATACTGGACAAGAGACATGCATTTGCAACCTGGGGAGGTTTCGATTCGAATATTCTACCTAAAATATAGCTCTTACTATTTAAAAATACTAGGAAACGCTCAGTTGGACGCGTTGATAAGCGAGCACGTGCTATAGCTAGACCCACATTGCACATTTTTTTAAATTTTAAAATTTGCGACGTTCGCTGTCCACGGGGCCATGTTTCCAATATTATTTATTATTGCCAAGGTATTTGGGTAAACCCGTGGGTAAACCTTTACTTTGTGGATAAAATCCACCGCCATCTAGAAGACCTTGACATCATTTCCTTGGGAAAACTATTTTAACTCTTTGGTAACAAATAATACACTGCTTCCTCGATAGTATTTTGATTACTTCTAGGTGGCAGTGCATAGTAGCCAGAAACCTCGTGCGACTTTTCGTTGCCATGGTAACGTTACTTTTGTTAAAATGTAATTTCCATCTACACTACTTATCGGATCAAAATAAAATTAACATATTCGTGACCAGACGGACATTCTAAATGATTTGGCCACCTCAGATTTTGTCGCCGTTTAGTTTAAAAAAACTTTGTAACTTTTTGAACGATTTTGCCACAAAACTAATGGCATTCAATCCAGATCGAAGCTTGCGGATGATCCAAATTTCAACTCGAACCGAACCTTCGTTCGAACGTTATGGCGAGACAAACAAACAAACAAACAAACAAAAAACAACAAAAACAACAAAACCAGTGACTATTTTTTCCGGCAGAGTCAAATGGAAACGCTCGTTTCGCTCGCTTAATACTGATCCAGGCCCATCTCAAATGTGTGAGAATTTGTTCATACTTGGGAGCTTATTTGTTGGACTTCTGGATAGAATTAGTGATGTAAGCTTTCTTGTCTCTAATTTGTTGGACTTCTGGATAGAATTAGTGATGTAAGCTTTCTTGTCTCTAATTTTCTTGAATTTGACTTATTTGACTCTTGACCTCATAGATAGTATACATCGTTAAACATATTTTGAGCACTTTTACAGAGCCCCCGATATATATTATGGCTGTGTCGTATTATTGGATGAGCGAAGCGAAGACTTCAATTTCACTGACCCCCCAAAACATTTAGTCGGGTGTTATTTTTTTTTTCTGTTCGCTCTCTACCGGGCAAACGGCATATGCGCTCTTGATGAAAATTTGAGGGGACCATCGAAATCTCTAAACTAAGAGCTGTATTGTTTTTGGGTACAATCGAAGAAATATTTCTTATGAATATCGTACTTTTACGATTTTTTTCCCGATTTTTAGTGCGATATTTTCGTGACATTTGGGCCGATTCTGACCAAACGGGTGGGGCTACTATGTTCATATTTTACATGGGCATTAAGATAATGGTGATGTATTGATTTTTGAAAGAAAAAGTTGAAAAGAATAAAGATATAACATAATAAATAAGAAATAATATATAGATAAAGGTTTTAATATGAGTTTTTTTAGGTTGATAATAACAATTATTAAGTAACAATAGAAACTTGACAACAATCACCTACAATGCATTCAAAAAGCACTTTCAAAGGAAAAGTGGTCCTACGCAAACTAAAAACTTATAAAAATGCTCATCCATCAACGCGACGGGACTTAAGCGTTTTCCTAGTTATAATTTATGCCTCATGATTGGATTGATTGGATATTGCTTAACGTCTCATGTTAATGCACTTCGGCTATTCGAGACGATGAGTGGTGATAAATGGGGATGAAGTATGAACAAAAGGGAGGAGGGGAAACCCGGTGCCGGCACGTAGCCTACTCCTTTCGAAAAGTACCAAGGGGACCAACGGCTTAATTAACGTCCCATCCCAAAGGACGGTTCGAACCTATATAGAGTTTGCTCAAGCATCCTAGACTACCGATTGAAATATAAGAAACTAGACTAAATCTACCGACTATACCAGCGCCCTGACTTCATACTAGGAAAACGCTCAAGTCCCGCCGCGTTGATGGATGAGCTTCTTTGTAAGTTTTTAGTTTGCGTAGGACCACTTTTCCTTTGCAAGTGCTTTTTGAATGCATTGTAGGTGATTGTTGTCAAGTTTCTATTGTTACTTGTTAATTGTTATTATAAACCTTAAAAAACTCTTATTAAAACCTTTATTCTATGGATTCTGGCTAACTTTTTCAACTTTTTCTTTCAAAAAGCAATTCATCACCATAACCTTAATGGCATGTGAAATATGAACAAAGTAGCCCCACCCGTTTGGTCAGAATCGGCCCAAAAGTCACGAAAATATCGCACTAAAAATAGGAAAAAAAATCATAAAAGTATGATATTCATGAGAAATATTTCTTCGATTGTACCCAAAAACGTGGCAGGTCTAAGTTCAGAGATTTCGAAGATCCCCTCAAATTTGCATCAAGATCGCGTATGCCGTTTGCCCGGTATCGTGCGAACAAACAAACAAACAAACAAACAAAAAACAAAAAAACATTGGAGCTACATTTTTTGAGGCGTCAGTGCAATTGAAGTCTTCGCTTCGCTCATCCAATAAAGTTTTGTAAATGGTTCCTGCAGTCATAGGCGACTGGAGTTATATCCTTCAAAATTGACCTGACACACCTTCTTGGTACCTTCCCCCCTCTCTATACCATGTATAGGCTTTACAAGAAAACTGAAAATCGACCAGTAATTTCTGGGCAGATATCGTAAAACTAGGAAAACGCCAAAGTCGTTGTTAGACGAACGAGATGGCCATTACATGAGTACTAACCTACCGGGATTTGGGGGTACCTTGAGTGTGCAAGATTCGATACACCTTGGGCACTGCACAAAATTTTCACAGCATGACAAATAGCAAACAAAAAGTATTTTTTCAAACACAAAACCATTGTTAAAATAATTCTTACAATTTATTTTTTCTTGTAGGTTTAAATCGCAATGGAATTATAGCTGATTTTGTTAGCAGTTCTCGGTTAACTCGTACCGGAAGTCTGTTCAAAATTTCAGCGCAATCTGTTTAGCGATTCGGCTGATTTTCGACGTACACACACACAGACTCACTCACAGAATCATGGAAGTGCCATATTTCTTGAATTTTAATCCTCAGTCGCTGCGCTCCCTCGTCTACTAATGTTTTGTTTTTTAAGTATTGTTGAAGTATTATTAAATTATCAAATCTGCTAATCGTAAACGGCTGGGAAGGAGATTTGTCCATCTCGCAAACATCAGCTAGTAAGTAGGGGAGTTTGTTACTGTGACGTGATAAACTTTATGCTTTCCCTCCCCTTGTCCTTGTCTGGTTCTGTAACAGCCCATGCACACCCCCCAGGCTAGAGTGGCGTACCTAACGGTTGACGCGCCCTTGAATCGAAATAAACTTTTCTCAA
Source organism: Sweltsa coloradensis (assembly GCA_024449915.1). Taxonomy (NCBI): domain Eukaryota; kingdom Metazoa; phylum Arthropoda; class Insecta; order Plecoptera; family Chloroperlidae; genus Sweltsa; species Sweltsa coloradensis. The sequence continues at coordinate 238,347 of JAMZAV010000917.1, read as the reverse complement.
ACTTCACGACCTTCCTCTCAAGAGCGAGTTTCCTATAATTCCTCACCGGAAGTGAGATGTCATAGTTTCGATACGATCACAAGCTCGGTAACGACTTCCTGAACCCCTGTTAGGGTGGAAGTTTCTCCTGCGCGGTTGGTATGCATGAGATGCATCCCACCGCCTTGCTGTGGTTGGTATTCATGTGACAGATCCCACAGCCGCCTCAGGTACGCACACACCGCCGCCTGCACAGGTGTCAGACCAGAACGAAACTGCTCAGCGGGTGGAAATACAAAATAAGAAAGGCTGTGGTGGAGATCTTTTTACAAGCGTTGGCCGCCTGGTGGGGAAAAATGTAAATTTATCATAACTATGAACTATATGATAGCGGAGAGGAAAAAGTCACATATTTTATTTTTACATTGCCTCGACTGATTTGGAAATTCGCGCATATAAAAGGTCAATTATGATTATGGCATTTAAATCAATCAATCTGTGGAGAAATGTTGCTAACACAATTTGCTTAACTATGCAAGGAATTTGTAAGTGTAAATTTTGTTATGTGACTTCCTTCCTTCAATTCACACATTTTTTTTTTACATATTTGCTGGATCAATTGGAACTAAACGTTATGTTGTTACGAAATGTACGGACTATAGGTAATTACTTGCAGTACCTAGTTTGCTTTCATACATTACTCCGCATTTTTATTTCATGCAATTAACAAATGATATACACTGAAAGCAAAAGTGACAAAACGACTGAGTCTATTATAATGACTAGTAAAAAGTAAATAATATTCCCTTTGTGTTCATAACTTTGTGCGTGCACTTGTCAATTTATTAAATAATCACCACTCTACAGATAGTAATTACAATTGATATGGAAACGACAGGTGTTATATTATTGCATGACTTATAACTAGGCCCGATTGGAATTTGCCCGGAGCCTTTATGGTGTTATTATGATTGTATGTTGTATCGTTATTAATCGAGAAGGATTTACAGTCACGCGTGCTATTACTGCGATTTCACAAGGTAGCATCGAACAAACTAGCTCTACAAAGATGTTATGCATTAGACGCCTGACACGGTTATGTAGCCTTGCCCACAGAGACATCTCATGCGTAACGCGTGAGACTCTGGGTTCGACTCCCGCCTCCGGCAATCCTGACCATAAGTTTTCCAAGGTTTCTTCATTAGTTAATGTGATTGCAAGGGAGTGAGACCGTAGACTATACCGCCAACATTAAAACCACGCGAAATTACGGTTTTTCGATTTACGAAAAACTGTTTGCAGACAGCTATGTTGTTTTGTCAGAACTACAGAATGCATAAAACAATATTGTATTACTATGATTGTTAAGTTTTCAATTTTGACATTTAATTATTTAAATGACATTACCTCCTGCAATCAGTTTTTAGATATTCTCTTTACATCGTAACATCACAACCTAATACAGCTACTTGAATCAGGTAAAACTGTACAGCGCCCCCCCCCCCCCTTACGTTTAATGCAGCCTTCTCAAAATACACCCACTCTTAAAGTATTTCTGTCCGAACCTCGACGCGTCTCGTTGCGTTTAGACTTTAGAAGGCCGTGGAGTAAACGAAGGACGGAAGATTAAGTAAATATTTCAAAGGCGGTGTAAATCTAGACAGATTCCAACGAAAACGAAAATGCTGTAGAACAAATTGTGCGTTTACATTTTGGTGTTTGTCTTGGCAGAGGCGCGCTGGTATTAATCCCCCCCCCTCCCTCCCCCCCCCCCGCCTTCGAGGAGGAAGTGTCTTTGCATTAATCATCCTAAATGGTGCTTTCATCAAACGACTCCCCCCACCCCCTCTATGAATATTCATCTCATCAGACTTTGCAGCAGATTAAAAACTATTGGAAGCGTTATCCCTTGTCTAGGTAAATATATCCGGCGAATATTGCAAAAAAACTTGTTCGTTAGCGTGTGTCATGACTCACGATAAAACCGAACATGACGTCAGATTGATGTGCGTATTGGTTGACATTGACCTTCAACAAGGGTGATACGTTTTTCTTGACCCTGGGAGTCAGGGAGAGGGGGGGGGGGTGATTGGCCCCTCAGAAAGCTTTAAAATGTGAGACCCGGCACCTCCACCAAACAAATCAAAACCGGTCGAATTATTTTTCATATTCTTCTTCGACAATCTGTTGATTAAGTAGCTTTTCTTCCTGTGTTGTCTTCTCCCGCATTACCAATAGAGATAAGAAGATAAATTTATTTTATGGTAAAAATTACAACATGGTATTTTAATTGCTTAGTACGAGAGTAATTAATCAATCAATATCAAACTCTATTTAATAAATACATAGTATTTTTCTTTTTCTGTATTGTCACTTAATTTTCTTTCCTCGGGGACCTCCACCAGTATTTGCCATGTTTTTCTTTCTTCCCACTATCTTTCCTGGTTTAGCCTTTCCCAAGCTGTTTCTTCGCTTCAAATGCATCGCTATATTCTGGGCCTTCCTCTTTTTCTCTGTTTGTTTCCTGCACCTCGTTGAAATTACTTGAGTACCTGTCACACTATTCATCACAATGCTGGTTGTGCAATGTGCGACTGCCTGGTTCTCGCGCGCTGTAGTTCGTACCAAGGCTCGGAATCAATTTAATCTGTTTTGATCGTGTTTAGTATTTAGTAGTTCTAACGGCTCATTACACGTTCAGCCTGATCGATAGTAAAGATCACTCCCAGATAATAATACGAACCATTGTGGACAGGGTTCTAGCATGTGGTGTATAAATATAATACACCTACTCTTTTAGAATATTTTTTTCGTGCAATTGTATAAAAAACACCAGAGTCGCTAATGTTTGTTGATTGTTAGTATTGTTTATATTATTACGTGTTTGTTGTTATATTATGTTTCAATCTAAATTGATTATCTTTGTTTTTGGAACTCTTCTGAATAATCAAATTAATAAAAAAATAAATTATAAATTATAAATAAATAAATTTATTAATAAATAAATAAATAAATAAATAAATAAATAAATAAATTAATTAATTAAAACAAAATATATCAGTTGGACGAAAATAACACGTACTTCCAGATGCGTAAATTCGCTAGCAAGCATAACTCATATAACAATGAACATTATATCTTGTTTACCATATAGTTGGTTTAGTTGGTTTACCAGCCCCGTGACGAGACAGGTCGCCCAATGTAGGTTTATGGACATGTCCTCTTTAGCCTATTAGTAGAGCCCCTTGAAATTCGTGACTGACGATAAAACCGAAATATGTGCTTACCATTTCATTTCATAAAATGAGCATGAATTGATCAAATCTTAACCAGAAAATGACAAAATTGAATCACCGCCAAACACCGAATTAGGTGTAAATTATGTAATAACACCGAAATTCTCAAAATAATTGTTTTAACGACGAAAAGCACTAAAAATGGGAATTATTGTTAAATTACGGTGTAATTTTCAATATTTTATGCAGTAGTTCAACCAAACGAAGTTTTTATAAAATAATGTTCAGAAAAAATGATGAATTTACTTGTAGTAACTTACACCAGTCTGAACATAAGTACATTCAAACTTGTTTGTTTTGTGGCTAGAATGATATGTAAGCCGTGAACGAATATTACACGCATAAATTGGTAAATATAGATAAAACCGCTTAAATACAGCTTTAAACGAATAACACCGAAATTTTCAATTTGAAAAACGAAATTCACTACAGAATAAACCACTTTCACGGACCTCTACCTGTAAGCATTGGAAATGTTTCATTCAGGATTGCAGGTGTCGGGTTTCGAGCCCACGACCTCCAGAATCAGAGCTTTTAATATCTGTGAGTGTTTTTACTCTGGAAAACTCTCTCTTTTACTCTCTGACTTGTGGGAGGGACTTGTCTGTCAACAAAAATCGAATTTCTATCTGAAGTCGTGTTCGGTTTTTATCGTGAGACGTGACACTCGAGCCGAGACGGACGGACAGAAAAATGATTCACATAAGAGAGGGTTACTCCCACAAAACTCGGAGAAGAAATATTTTCACCGCACAGAATTTCAATTAAATATATATATTTACATAAAAGAAACTAGTAGAACAGTTATTTATTATTTAAATAAGTGTTTTTGGACACAACACTGCTCTTTATCAATAAATATAGTAAAAAAGCAGTGTTAATTGCAATATAAGAAACTTATTTAAATTATGCCTGTATTTATTTCATGTAAGTAATGGTGAATAAAAGTGTGTGGGATGCGGAGTGGTGTACACTGTTGAATATTGTTGCAGCGAGTAGCTGTGAAAGAATATCACATTATAGGCGCTGAGGCAGAGCTCCAGCGTTATGAAGGAGATTCATTTAGCAGGCTCAGATAAGACTTGTAGATGAGAGGTGCTTAACTTGCAAACGAGGAGCGCGCAATGAAAAAGCTGAAACGTTTAGTGAGAACGTTGTGAGGCATAAACGGATATTTAATACCGCGCCTGTAGGAATATTAGAGGCGAAATACTGTGAAAGTTTGTCCAAGATTCCAGCGGATAGTGGGGGGGGGGGGGGGGAAGTTTGATCGGTGTACCGACAATGTTGGCTGACTTTGATCCTGGAGGTCCAGGGTTCAAATCCCGTCGAGATCGACAATCCTGACTGAAGGGTTTTCCGAGGGTTTTCCTCAGTCAACGCGAATGTAAGGGATTAAGTCCTCTTAAACATCCCTCGGACATCCCATCTCAATATTGTCCTATCCGCAACATACCTAGATAGACACCTGAAGAGGGGCTTAAATTGTACCCTGGGCAGGCTTCCCACCAAAATCATTATTATTATTTGGTCGGTGTGTCCTATTAAAACACCGGCCCTTGGTTGGCCATCGTTACTCGTCGATGGCGTCGGCGCCGACAGGGTTGGCTCGGTACGCTTTAAATTCCCCGAAGTGAAAATTTAAATGCGAGCGTATTAATGTTATTGTTTTTGACTGAATAATGAATTCTGTCTTGGCTTTCATATTATACCATTTAACCTCGTGTAGGAGATTATTTTAATTTCTCCTAGACCTGTTCAGTGACCTTTGCATGCTCCTATTCAGATTTGTACAAAGTAGTCATTTTTAGTTGGGGTAATGTGAAGTGAAAGTGCAAGTAATGTTTAAAGGCACTCAATACAGTACCTATAGCTTCTTATTAACTACTGAAAAAACCTTGGAAAAGAGTTTGTCAATTTTGTAGCTGGAGAGTGTCGAACCCGGGACCTCCAGACTCAGAGTCTCGCGCATCTCACTTGAGCTATCTTGTCGGTTGATATAAGAATTACGTTTCTTCTCTCTAGTGTAGAGTATTGTTTTGTTCCTAAAGCAATGTTCTACTTCAAGTTAATTAGACTTATGCATTATAAAATTACGAAATAACTGCACGAATCCATAACTAACTATACACATTAAAATTACCAATTGTGATTGAATGTAAATGACCCCATCAATATTGATGTTATTGCATTCAGTTATGTAACATTCATTCTGTTCCAGATATCGGGCCCGGTTCTTGATCGGCCATCACGACTCCAGACAAGATGGCGGCTGCATGTAGTCAACACCTGTTGAGAGACTACTTGTCTACCCTGGGCTACAGCGAGCCCAACTAGTGCGCACGAAGCATCAATATAATCACAACTATCGACGATCCGCGAGTGAAAACGAACATATCGACATTACGAGCATTAATAGCGAGTATATAGTGTTGTGCAGTGTAGAAAGACAGGTACTTTAGTGTTCTGTGAACGTCCGTGTAAGAAATACGACGTTTTAACGAGAGTATTGTAACTAAACAGTGAAAACTATCTATAAAAAGGTGCCAAAATACGTGTGTTAACAATTTTGAGTAGTTTCTGAGAATAAATCGAATTTTTTAGTGATAAAACGTGGAATAAAAGTGAATTAAATCGAAACACCAATTTTTACGTGACAAATAAAAACAAGTAACAATTTGAAACATATTTTTTAACGAATTCTTTGCAAACGTGTGAAATTGTGACGGCACAATTTCAGTGAAATTCTTTTATCGTCGTGTGAAACGTGCCAAATTCCGAATGGATAGCAACAGTGTGTCACCTATGCCTGAGCTGGCGCCCATGGCCGAGTTCGACAAGTCGCCCCCCAGCCCCCCGGACACCCCGCCGCTGACGTCGGTGATGGACGACCTCCCACCGCCGCCCACCGCCGTCACCATGTCGGACACCGAGAAGTCGGAGAAGTAAGTCACACCATCTTTCTGGGGCGGTGCATGGACCCAAAGTATGTCACAATCTTTGTCTGGGGCTGTGGCCCCGAGACTGGGGTTACCATTCGCTCCGGAAAATCTTGGACGTGCCATCTTTCATTTTTTAGTCCCACAGGAATATATTGCAAAAGTAGTGGAATGTCCGGAATTCCGAAAAGTCATTGAAATTGTATAAATGCCTTTGAAAACAGCAATTTTAAGAATTAAGTAAGAGTTAGCCCCCGTTTCCTCCCCAAAACCGTGGCTGGTTCTGCCCAGCATTAAACTTTCCTCCCCATATCCCTTAGGCTAGAGTGGCGCATTATAACCTAACGGTTGTCGCACCCTTAACCAAATAAACGTGTAAAAAATAAGTGTGATCCTTGAGATGAAAATAACTCAATACACAGGTAGCTGCGTTGATCAAACTATTATTATTAATTTCTCTCAAGTGCGTTTCTGCGATGGGGTAAAGTGGCCGGGACGCAATAATATAAGACTCACCAGGTCGTATTTACGGAACGCACCCTATAGCTGCGTCGTGGTCACTTGTACGGTGCTTCAACCACTCCTACCAACTTAATTACATTGAGGTACGAGGGAATTTCAATGCATAGTATGGCATTCTTAAAGCTCTTGAGGTATTCGGTCAGATTGCGCCGCAAGTTGACATTTCTACACCCTGTTATAAAATTAACCTTGCTATAAAATAAACAAGAAACTAAAAATGTTGGTTTGAAACTTGAATTTGTCTAATCTGACTACCGGTCGTGTTCATGGCCTTTGACCTACCGGGTAATACCTAACGCTTACTTATGCATGGTTTCTTTTGCGTAACATCACCGTATCAATATAGCTTGAATCACATTATATTTAATACATATATTTCTCGATTTTTGCAGAAGAGTACTTTGTTTCTACTTTCCTCTCTATACTGCTAAAAAAAAACTCATATTTGTTTATTGTTTTTGCCTGGTTTATTCACCGGTACAATAATAATTAATTAATTATTAATTGCAATAGACATTAAAGGTCACTCACATCACATCACAAGTAATACGGAAGAGAAATGATAATTACCCATGAATTGCAGCATTAACAACAAAAGTAGACAGAACACAATTATTTTGTCAATCAACTTTTTCGGAACTCCGAATTGACAATCAATTCTCTCTCTCTAGATACTAAAACATGCAGGTATGTTCGCGTCCTGTGATAATTAACCACCAGCTAAGGGCGCCTTCCTCCCCTATCTTGCACGTGTTATCTGCAGATAACATCTCCGTGTCGAAATACATACCCGTCGTATAATTGAAGTACACGATCCTACATTCAGATGTTCGGAGGGCAATGACCTCTCTTATAGGCCTATAAGGAAATAATTGTTCGCTCACTTATTTTTCATAAATACAGAAATTTTGTATTGAAAGCAAGGAACTGAAAACGGATTAGTTTAGTATTAGATTAGTTCGAGGTGTCCTATAATAGTTTATTTAGCATTCTCAATTGATAAAATTAAATATATTAATTACAAATTAGCCAAGTATTTTCTCAGATTGCAATTGTGTGCTGTGGGGTTATCTTCTTATGTTATCTCATCTTATAGATAAGGATGATTTGGATTACGCCCATTGGTTGTTCTGTGGATCCTTAAAATGATGTGAAATAGTTTTCTAAACGAACCATTAATCAATCTTTACGCTATATTTTGACGTGAGTTAACCTTAAAGTATTGATTACACCCTAAGAAGTATCTAAACTACCCTGCTTTTAGTCTCTTAGTTTCGGTGTGCCTCTAAACTTTTACTCTGACAATGGCTCACTCTTCATTCGTATTGTTTCCGTTTTTCTTCTCGTCTGGTCGCACTTGACTTATACTACCGCACGTAAACACACTATACCACCTCGGAGCAAGGAAAGGAAAAGTAATTTGAATAATGATCTACATATCCTGTGCGCGTGCAGCTAGCCAACATGCTCGGCTGGTGTAACTTTTCACTTCTGTTTTCCACGAAGAAGTTTCGTCTCGAGACCAGAGATCTCGATTACAACTTTGCAAACAACGAGCTTAGTTTGAGAAGCAACTCAACAAGAAGAATGTCTTTAGTTCTAGGCTCCTAGACTGCCCAGACCATGTCCACTCTGCGTGGGGGAGATTTATCCTAAACTGTTTGTAGTAAAGTAATGACAATGGCTCGACAATCTCGCAACTACTTTAACAAAAAAATGTAAAAATAATGAAAATAAAATGTTCTAGAAAAATTGTCGGTGAACTGGCAACCTCCCAAATTGAAGACTCGTACAACTCTTGACCTATCTTTGTCTCTGAAAAATTGTTGTTATTAAACATAGATATTTTAATAAAGGAACCCCTATTTATTATTTATTTATTATTTATTTAACGTCTATCCTATTCAGTTATAAAAAACTGATTTACAAAGGAGGTCAACTAAATAAATCTAATTACATAGATGCAGAAACAAAAATAAACTACATTTAAGTAAATATTTGAAATAATAGCATTACAACAACAATGCATTAAACACAACAATTTTGGTAACAAATAAAAATGATATTAAATGTAAATGAATGAATCAAATATAAAAAAAGGGCGGGGAATGAAAAGAAAAGAAGAAAAACAAAGTCTGTTCGTTTTAAGACGTACTATTAATGTCTAGTATTTATGAACATAAAATTAACGAAACATATTATAACATTTTCTTACGCTCATTATTTGTCATGCACCGGCAAAGTAACCACCCCTTTTCTTATCAATGCGTTACACTTCAACTTTTTTTTATCGATTGTTGCAGAAACTTTCACTTAAGTACCTAGGGGTAACATTGCTTGCTAATTGCACAGTACATTAAAGGGGAGCCTCTCTTATGGATAAAGTTAAATAACACACCCTAAATATTTCTCTCCCCGACTGAGTCGATCTTCCAAAGAAGTCGGATTCTACATCTCCAACCTCTTTGTATCCGTGTTTTGTGTAGGATCGAGCGGAGAGGGTAGATTACTTTAGAGTTTAGACGGAAGAGGGGGGGTAGGGGGGGGGAGGAGCAATATTCTTTTCAACTTCTCTGCTGCAGCGACCTATTCATTCCAGGCTCGAACCGATCAGCCAAACACAGAGTAGAATATAACTCTTGGGAGATATATTTGCAATACGGTTCCAGAACAAACGCAGGAAATATACCCGGCAGATGCTGTGGAAGAATCTACACGATTGAAACTACCGAGTTTTTTATTTTCTCTCCACTCATCCCTGCTAGGTTCATAAATAACGTTCATAAGAAGCACGTGTAGGGGAGTGCCAATATAGGGAGCGAAGCGATGCATGTCAAAGAAGAATGACACACTAATGAATTTCATACAGCCCCAAGGGCTTCAAAACGATTATGTATTATTCTTGTCGAAAGTATGTTTTGTCGTGATCATGACTCACGTACAGACGGACGGACAGACAGATAGATAGATAGATAGATAGATAGATAGATAAGGGTCTTTATTGTAAGGCGGGATTAAGGCTAGTGAAGCCTATCTTCCATCCAACCTAATACTAATAATAATATAATAATACATTTGATAATGAAGGACATTACATGATTATATAAAATATTGAAATAATCATTAATTTTAAATACATTATGGTAGCATTATTGCAAAGTTAAAATTTCTAGGTGTATAGAATGTAATGCAAATTATGAATTTTGAATCGATTGTGCAAATCTTCAATAGTTTAAGAAACATTCATTCATCCATTCACACAAAAGTACAAAATTAATATAGCTAACAGAAGAGTGACGCAAATAAAGAGGAACCTCGCTCTGTATTAAAGTGCACTTGCATTCTTCTTTCGATTTCTAAGAATAAAAATAAATTTAGTCATGCCATTTTTTATTTGTATTCATTTATCTGATTTAAAATTGATTCAAATTTTAATATGAGTGCCTAAAATATGTCGCGATCAAAATGTTTCTCAATCCATTTTAGAAAATCGTATTTTTTAATTGTTTAGATTAACTCCTCAAAGGATTCTTACTCGTGTGTTTAGTTTCTATAATTAATAAATAGTTCACTTTTGTCCGTGTTGAATTTTAATCCGCATATAGTTATTATACTAAAATCCTTTTTGACTTAAATCTAATGCACTATCGTGCTGCCTCACTAGGAGTAGGCCACGTGCTAACAGCTACAACACTCGTAGCGAGTTAGCATAACACGCTCCGTGCAGTGTGCATGCTGTGCTAACCTAGTTACTATGCTAATTAATTCCAACACTTGTCCGACTAAGATCGCGCTGTACCTCGCCTATCTCAGCAGTTTGCGCTTTCCGGGCCGGAAGTGTTGACGTAAACATTACACTTCCGGTTTCACACCTGGAAAAAACACGCGGTAATTTTATCACTGTTTGATTTATAGACCAATTGAAACACTTAGATTACTGGCGGGTATGGTAGAGTTGTTTGTGCGCGTAAGGCTGGAATTACCGAAGTTATTTGTATGCATCGTAACAAGTACAAATTGTACTAACACTCAAATTAACAAAGCTAGAAGTTATTACTTTATTTGAATTTCATCATCATTTTGTTCCCATAAATGCTTTAAAGACATAAATAAATTACCAACAGTACTAAAAAATCATGTGTGTAATGTAGGCAAAAATATAAAATCACCTTTTTATGTATTTATTTAGTGTATTTTCTTCAAAATATAAAATAAACTATGTGCTGTCATACATTGTAATTATTTTTCAACTTTCACTGTTTATTGGCAATTGAACATTTAGTTCGTTTCGTTAAAAATTATACTAAAATTTCATTTTATAGATCTTCAGAAATGTAGTAAATTTCAAATTTATTAATTTCCATTTACATATTATTATTATTATTATTATTATTATTATTATTATTATTATTATTATTATTATTATTATTATTATTATTATTATTATTATTATTATTATTATTATTATTGTTATTATTATTATTAAGTACAGTTGCGTTAGAGAACTGTTTTGATTGAAACAAACAATAACCAACGTTTTGAGATATGTAAAGCGTTTCAGAGTAAACAAATCCTTCTCCCCCCAATGTTGAGAATTAATAAGCGGTGTCTTCTTGTGTAAACAACACACAATGTGTAACATATCGCGAGTATTGTATCATCTGTCAGTTGAAACAAATCAATCCCCCAACTAATGTGTGTCACGGGCCGGGGTCACTTCTCGGTTCAAAGCGATTAGGCGGATGTTTGCGACGCGGCTAGTAGCTCGCATGAATGTTTGAGTGCGATTGATCGAATGCTGTTGCGCATCAATATAACATAACAGGCGGTGGTATTTATTTGCGATGTGATTGCGTGTGAGGGGGAGGGGGGTTGTTTACTGCAGGAGGGGCGGGGGTGGTGGGATACGAACCCACACCCTTCCTTTAGTCGTATCTCAAGACCGCGGCAAAATATCGTAAGGGTGAAGGTTCAGTAATGAAGTTTTGTTGGAACTACTAGCTTAGAGAGAAACCCAACTTATGGCTGCTGATCAACCATTGTTGGGTGACTACATTTAAAAATATATAAACTAATCCACAGTTGTTATATGGTGTTGCAAATTATTGTCCAAAGCCTTCAGAAAAAGTAAGGTCTTCTATTATCACATATATATATATATATATATATATATATCAATATTATCAATCATCATACATATCAATATCAATATCCATATCAATTATCATTTTTGTTTTATATCCAACTATTCTTTCTTCTAACACTGTGTATATCATTATAATTTCTATCACTTTTATTATTAATTATTTATTATAGACTATTCACTTTCTCTGCAAAGAGTTATACTTGTACACTGTACTAGTCTAAGTGAATAAAAATATCTATCTATCTATCTATCTATCTATCTATGTATCTATTATCGGAACAGGTATCATAAAATATGTAATGTTATAGTTAGCAAGTTTTTATTTTGAAATTTTACTAATTAAAAGCACATATGATTTTAAAATCTACTTATATTATTTTATTTAAGTATTTATTCGCGTATGATATAGTTCTAACAAAACTACATTTCTGCCATTTATAACTTTTTCAATGCTTTTCGGAGTTTCTTGAAAGACGCCTTGAAACTGTAATATCGCGTGGTTTTAATATTGGTGGGGTCTTTCCCCCTTTCATAAATAAGTAGGTAGTGGGCAACTAATATAGTAACACTCTACTACATACTAATTGAAACTAAGAACACGCCACAGCTTGTCTAGGATATAACAAACTAGCCTAACTAAAGCAGTGATGTTTTATTATAAAAAATGAAACTATATAACAGGTAGAAACGTTATAAATATAAATCATTGGACTTTTTCACTGTTAGTTAACAAAATATTTATTTAAATGTGATATTTCGATTTCTTTACAGAAATCTTTATCAAACAAAATTAACAATTAAAAAACCACAACAGACAGGACAAAAAACATTTCACAAATTATTAATAATTTGGTACTAATGCACAGCCATATTTATAATAATTTGTGAAATGTTTTTTGTCCTGTCTGTTGTGGTTTTTTAATTGTTAATTTTGTTTGATAAAGATTTCTGTAAAGAAATCGAAATATCACATTTAAATAAATATTTTGTTAACTAACAGTGAAAAGTCTAATGATTTATGTTTATAGTGATGTTTTAGTACTAACTTATTACATATCCATGTTATATATCATTTGTAATTGTATAGGAATTTAAAAGCAGCAACCATGGAAAGAAGTCCTATCTTACAAATTACAATCCAAATATGAACTGTATTGTTGGTATTTAGGTGGAGGGGAGAGAATGTCTAAGGGCTATATTTTCTCGGATTCAATCCTTGTATTCTACTTTCCAGGGGTTAAAAATAAACCATTTACTTTTTTTTTAAACGTGATTGAACCACTCACAATAATTGCAAACGTCGAGAATTTGAGAATCGGTTTCAAGACTTTTGACTATGACTTTTAAACCAATTAGTAACATTTTGAATAAAGACTTCGTGTGATGTATCCACCAGTTTGACTTGATGCGATATTTGAAAGCGATATTTGTTTGCATGAATAGAAATTGGTTGCTCGTCGCCCTGGGCGATCCGCTAACAGGAGTAATTGATAGCCCCCCCCCCCCCTCCTCCCCCCTGATATCAATCTCTTCTAGTCTGAGCCCGTCTGTCTGTCTTCTTCTGCGATCTATTGGACGCAAACGAAATATAGCAAGATTTATAGCCTGGGGCAAACGAATGAGTTTCCAAAGATAGGGGATGGGGGGGGGTCTGTCAAAACGAAGCTTTGAGCGATTTATGGGTATGCGTAATTTCACGTCTAGTTTGTAAGAGCGGCCGTTTTGTCAGTGATATTTAGATGGTTCCGATATGGGAGCCGAAATTAGATACTTATTTAGATTAATCTGCCTTAAAATAAGTAGTAAACAAATAATTAATAGTTACGTAATAATAAAAAAACTACTGTTTAAAAAGTATAATATCATTTACAGATGAATGTATTGAAAATATTTAGTAGGAGTGTCCGCTGTATGGAGTGAACCCTCTTCAGGTGACTTACTATAGGTTATTATTATGGATTTAGGTAGTTGGGAAAGGGATGCCCGAGGGCTGTTTAAGAGAAATTAATCCCTTGCATTCGCGTTAAAGACGGGGGAAAACCTTCAGTCAGGATTGCCGGTCTCGACGAGATTCGAACCCGGAACCTGGCGAATCAGAGTCGCGCTATATACGCTTTAGCCAACAATGTCGGTAAATGTGTTGAAAATCTTTGTATTGTTTATGACTGGAATATCTCTGTTAAGGTCCCTAATTATTTATCTTAGGTTGTTAGGATAGTGTTTTGCTATAAAGTCTAATGGCTTTGATTTGTCAATCCTAGCGTGCATAATTATTTGTCATAAGTAATACGCATTAGAACTAGACACACAATTGTTGGTCAGTGTTGTTGGTGGCTGGAATCTACAACTCGCCCATCTGTTGATTACAGCGTGAATATGTCATTGCAGTCTATGCGTTAAAACTTATCTGGACATGACGACGATGACATCTGTGTTCCCCTGAGAACTGCATAGAATACATTGGCATTAGAGTCAGTCCATCCACTCAGTCACACAACTCATGTTCAGCGGGGGAGTTTAGTACTATAAAACGTTGGTTAGGCTGGAGGTTAGATTGTGACGTCATTCGGAGACCACACGGTTTACACACCCTAGTTTAACACTGAGCCTGCGATTATCTCGACACGGGCTCGCCCACAAACAGTTTAAATCAAACATCGGACTTAAACTCTTTAAAGAGGCTATTACACCCATTTTTTTACCACATAATCTATAGTATAATACTCCACTGAAATGACCGATTAAAAAATTATATCTTGTAACTGATTTTACACGATTTTTTTTTTTTTTTTAATCCAGAAACTTGCGAAAATATGCGTTTAGGGAAATTTCTTAAATCGGCTTTAACCTGCTTCTTTTTTGTTCCACATAGATAGTATAGCATCATACGAATCTAAAATGGCCCTGTTTTACATCGTGCTTTTAAACTGTGCACAAATATACACTCAAACACGCAAAAATATGCTTTCCAAAATCACACCCGTTCTTGGTAATTAACATTTTTTGACCGAACTACTTGCCCATATTACAAAACAAAACATAAATGATTTACAGAAAAGGCTGCAGAGTACGTTAATAATGGCTAGTATTTTTTCCTATCAAAATCCACCAAGGTCACGGGGCATAAAGATCGTCCATATGTTATTTCTTATGGGAGATTTTTGCCGATGGGACCTAGCTCGAAAATACCAAGTTCGACCTTTTTTTCCGGTTCAAGGTGGACCCAATAATTTTTCTGTTGGTTTATTAATTCATAACTAGTTAGCCTGAATGAATTTTTTTTTAGCTCAGCGGGTGAATAGTAATCAAATAAAAATCATCGACCCGGCACCTCCACCAAAAGACTGTTTTTATTTTATATTTTTACTTTTACGACTTACAGAGCCATTCTCTGGGCCAATTCTACCCTGGGCCCAGGCGGGGGATTTGTGGCCATAAATTAACAATGTATAGGCTACACTCTACAGTATAGGAAGACAACAATGTTGATAACAAAATATAAAAGAGGCAAAAGAAAGAAGAAAAAACATAAAAAATAATAAAACTGGTGGTGGTTGTAGATGACCACGTTTCTATTAGCCTAACCTTTCTGCCGGTACGTATAAGCTACTGTTACGTAATTGCGAAGATAGATGAGGTATACATAGAAGTATCGTTGGTAAGACTAAGAGCTCTCACTCACTCTGATGAGGCTTAGAGTGGACGTGTTGTGACACTAGTGCTCCTACTCCTGGGGTGGCAGTCTTCACACTAAGCCCAGCCGTCTGTGACGCATGTTAGCCTGAAAGATGAAACACAAACATCTTCCTTGTTCCTCTGGTTGGTTCAACACGTTCACGATTACTTGAAGTCGTTGGTCACCTCGTTTAGAGAGGGCATCTCTGACAACGCTGGAGTTGTAACCATTCACAGTTTGATAATATATAGTTATAGTGCGTGTGCCTTTATTTTCACGGGTTACAAGGGGTAATAAGAAAAAAAACGAATCAAAATATGTTACCATTTATGTATGAATGAATAAATAAATAATTTGAAATGTTCTAATACGGTGATGGAGTTATAAGAAAATAACAGAAATCGTATTTTGTACGACACCATCTAAATGTTGTCTATTGGCTAACTCTCAGACAGCCGTTAGTTTGTAGGGGAGTATTTTACTCCCCTAAACTAGAGGCGAGCTCTGGCCGTCGACTTCGACCCCCACATGGCTGGTTCTTACTAGTATGGGTCTTTGATCCCCACATCCCCTAAGCTATAGAGTGGCGCATTGTGATCTAACGGTTGTCGCGCCCGTATACAAATTGATAACTCCAAACAAAATATATTTCAAGGTTTAAAATGTTTATTCAAGTAGATTACGGAAATAATTCATTAAAATTTATTTGAGTAATTAAATGTTTAAACGAATGTGATTGTATAATAGACAAGTAAACACGACGTGTCTTCCTAAACGTTTTGTCAGATTTGTTTTAAACGCCGCGCTCTAATGAGGAGACCTTAGATAACAGTCTCCTCGTATCTTGGACCAGGTTTATGTCTCCCGTGTGAGCTACCAAGACATTCTGCGGCTCCCGTCACACGTACATCATCTTAGTGGCGGTTACTGCAGCGCTCCTGTATAGTGCTTGCTAGTCCCTAGACACAGGTCTGAGCCAGCCTGATAACAGGCTGCAAGTTCTCACGTGTTTGTTGCTTAATATTAAGTATATAGAGTAAAGTATTAAGAATAATTAAATGAAACATGAAGGCACCTATCATATAATACTTTTCCATAAAATTGTCTCAACAATTCTGTAAAGTATTTTTAGAATCTGTCAAAAACACCCAAAATAAGTCTACATTTTTAATGGATTACGATTAATTTTGAAAATTTTCTATGTCTGTTATTTAATTTAATATGAGCAATTACTCTTATATTATTGGATGAGCGAAGCGAAGACTTCAATTTCACCGACCCCCCAAAAAATTTAGCTCCGTTGTTTTTTTTTTTTTTTTTGTTTGTTTGTTTGTTTGTTTGTTTGTTTTTTTTTTTGTTTTTCCGTCTGTTTGTTCGCTCTCTACCGGGCAAACGGCATATGCGATCTTGATGAAAATTTGACACGACCTTCGTTTTCTCTGAACTTAGACTTGCCACGTTTTTGGGTACAATCGAAGAAATATTTCTCATGAATATCGTACTTTTACGATTTTTTTCGATTTTTAGTGCGATATTTTCGTGCCATTTGGGCCAATTCTGACCAAACGGGTGGGGCTACAACGTTCATATTTCACATGGACATTAAGGTAATGGTGATGTATTGCTTTCTGAAAGAAAAAGTTGAAAAAGTTAGCCAGAATCGAGAGAAATAAAGCTTTTAATATACGTTTTTTGACTTTTTGTGCGATATTTTCGTGCCATTTGGGCCAATTCTGACCAAACGGGTGGGGCTACAACGTTCATATTATACATGGACATTAAGGTTATGGTTATGTAGTACCTTTTGAAAGAAAAAGTGGAAAAATTTAGCCAGAATCCATAGAAATAAAGCTTTTAATACAAGTTTTTTACGGTAAATAATACCAATTGACAAGAAACAAAAGAAACTTGACAACATTCACCTAGAATGCGTAGGCAGCAAAACAAAGCACTTGCAAAAGTAGGGCTAAAGATATCGCACGCAAACTAAAACCTTTAAAAAGCTCATCCATCAACGCGGCGGGACTTTAGCGTTTTCCTAGTACAGTATAATGCGAGGTATATGAGCACTCTGAACATCTAAACCGTGCCACTTAATGAACCACCTACAAGCTGGAGCAGCTAAAACACTTTTGTGCCATCTTAGCGTGATAAATCCGATCTTATAACCTCCTATTGTCAGGCTGTTTTAAATTCATATCTTCCTTCAAGAATGATGATACGTAATGCAGGTTAAGGTGGCCCTGGGCGTAATGGAATCGCTGCTTGATTTATCCAAGGTTGGTTTGAACCTGGCACCTCCACCTAAAGTAGGTAAACTTCTCTCTCTCTCTCTCTCTCTCTCTCTCTCTCTCTTTCTCGCACCCATGCTCGTTTTACTCTTAAAATATTGTTTTATCGTTATGAAGTAGTAGGTTGTTCAAAATATCATGTAATAACAGCACAACATCCTTCAATAATGCAGAGTTTTTTCTCAATGTTGACGTCACTAATTAGGAGGATATACAATTTTCTTCAAATTAGAACCTCGACACGCCCAAATTAAAACCAAGCGTTATTTAATTGGCATTTTAATTATAATGTTTTGAAAGGTTATTAATTAGGTTGTCACATTTGGGCTTACTATGGAAGCATTGAATCGCTTTTCTACAATATTTGTTGACTTTAATTATGTCATATTCCATCTTTTATTGGTGTTGTGCACCAAGTCACTATCCGGGCTCACTTATAACTCGTTTTTGATGTTTATTGACTAGGGATGGCTATTTACAATCGACATGCAGCGCAGAATGCTATCGATACAGATATCGAAAATTGGTTAATGTTAAAAACACTAATTTTGTAAAAATATCGATTTCTGTTTCTTCATTTACAATATTATTAGTTATGTTCTGACTTCGCCCACTGTATCGAACCTCGATATTGATGTCGATATAATTTTGATTTTTCTACTTCTCTTGTTGTTGCTTTCTTCTCTCTCTCTCTCTGTTGTAAAACACAGTCCATTATAACGATGGGCGGCGCGGGCTTCTAAAGTGGATAACACAGCTGTCAGTTGTGGGAAATGTTGGCCTAATCAAGCTAGCCCAGCACAACGTTCTACGGCGCCTTTAAAATTAAACTATGTTTTCTCACGAATTTCATCTCGAAATAACAGCCCATGTTTTTTAATGAGCGCCTCGAAGTTGACTCGGAAAATGCTTTTAGCAAATTGCAATCTAATTGGAAAACTCAAACAATAATTTCCCACGGAAAAACCAACGGGTTTTTCTCTTATGTTTTACTCTTTTTCCAGACGGCTTAGAAACGAGAGTCTTTAGTCTATAGATTTTCCGGTGGAGAGCTTCTTTTTTCTCAAAGATGTTTTTCCAAGACGGGATCCAATTTACTTCGGCGCTCACTTCGGCCAAGTACGGAGCGGTTCGGCTCTTGAGGTCTCTGTGAAAACAAAAGACGGTGAAACAATCTACTCCCTGAAGTGAAGAGGGAGGGGGAGGGGTAGGGGGGTTCTTAATTATCAAGGCTTTGTCTCTCAACATGATAATAAGATCGACTTGTTTTGTATTTTGTCTCTTTTGACACCAATTATAATTAATTATGAGACAGGGGTAATTGGAATTTGGAAATCATATCTAAACGACAAAGCATTCATTGCGTTCCAACCAATCATACGTCGACAAGGTCTTAATAATAACTCATTGCATCAACAGATTGCAACGCTCTTTTAATTCATTAAATCCTTATTAAGTAACGGACGTTGATCAGCCTAATGCATTCTAATGTTATAAAATTAAAATCTATACTTGCGTATTTTCAAAATTATTACCTTGTTCTATACACACATTCACATCGTACCTAATATCTTTCTTTTTACTTTTGAAAGTTTCATATTTTAGTTTAAACATTTGTAATTTGTTACTGATCTTTGTATGTGTTGGTAATGTAATGGTCGATATTTGCAGTTGTTGCGTGAATGCTCTGTTGCAATAGGCGTTATAAATAAATAAATCGATCTAATAAATCACATAATATTAATTAACTTGATACCTTTCTATAATAGCTTCACGAAGCAGGAGTTACTGACGCCTATCTAAACTTATCGTCTGCAATAGCGTGCATGCCTGCGTGTTAGTAGCGACGTGCAGCAATTAATATCATAATAAATGTATAGTACAGGATCAATACAGTCATCTATTCTACCTGCTAACCCAGACTTGAATGTAGTCCTATATACATAACTAAAAATAAATCAATTCGTATTTAGAGTTGGTCCAACTCAGCTACATAACTGATTTTCATCGGACGTTCCATATTCGACCCATTCTGGTATAGGTTTCACCTGATATGTACTCATGTGTATACATGCTTGTAACCATGTAGACATAAATAATACTTTACTTGGATTAACTATTAATCGTTTTGAAGTGTTCATTTTCAATTTGTGGCATGCAGTTATCCACGATGAATTGAGTAAGGTCACCTTTTATCGAACAGCTGTTGCCAATGTTGAATACATTAAGTATTTTACAAGTGCATATTCAAAGATAGGCTAAGTTAAAAAAGCGGTTTACAGATAAAAATAATTTTCTAATTTTTCTAATTTTTCAAAATTCATCAAGAATTATTTACCTTATATAATTTTTTTGATTATTGGTATTTTGATCATTATTATACTTGTTACCATGCCTAATAATGTGCACAATATTACTAACTTTTCACTGCACGGACGTTTTAGTGATCTGAATAACAGTTGGAAGAATCTTTAAATTGATTGATTATTGATTATAATTATACTACTTTAATGAAGGATAATCGAAATCCATAAGAGCTACATACATTGTTAAATTACTTCTGGTTCGACTGGTTGATGGCAGAGAACTACCCTGGTGTATTAAGTGTAGCTATAGAGGACTACCCCTGTGTAGTGAGTGCAGACAAAGGAACGCAGTAATTACCTAGTGATGACGTCACCCAGACCTTGCCGGGTTCTCAACCCCCACCCTTGTTAATAATGCAATCACCAACTCTCCCACACAAAGACCTCGTTACCCAGTCTAATGCTAATGTCAATGTGTGGCCAGCAGCTCAGAACACGACAGGCTATAGACTTCATTGTAGGTTCTTACGCTTTATCTTATCCCCCACAATTACACAAAAAAATTTAAAAACGGCAGCCAAGCTCTTCTTTCAAAAGTCTTCGGCTGTGAATGCTGTGAGATATAGAAGTTGAGCCAAGCTTTTCATTCTTTCTCCTCAGTTTCGCATTCAAAAGATGTAAGATCATTTCGCCTGTTGACGAGCGCCAAGCCAACCATTTTCGTGGTAAAAAAGTAAAAATTTTAAACTCAAAATCATTTAAAAAATTGCTTGGCCATTGAATTTGGTTCAAAAACCTCGCGAAATTAACCTATTTTTGTATTGTTGTACTAACGTGCTGTACAAGACTTTTAATAATAAATAAAAACCTTCAGACATGCTTGCCAGTGAATAAAAAGTATTTCGAGTACCAACTATACAGAATTCAGATTCAGATTTTTATTTACCAACTAGACAGGTACATGCCACACTGTTCCCCGATCGGTTGGGGGTACGAGCGGAATCTAGATACAGATAAAAGCAATTTACGTTCATTTAAAGTATATCACATGCGAATTAAACAACACTTGGCTTTAAATCTCAGCCAGAATGAAAGTTATGTCTGGAGATTATAAACCCAGGAGTCAGACTGGGGTCATTGCGAGAGTAATAAACCCAAACAACCAGCGCGTGTACAAATCCGTCGTTATTGTACCTTGGAGCCGCTTCCCCGCACTAAAACACAACAAAACCTCGCGCAAAAAGTTAGAAAAACGCGCGCTGTCGTAAATTCTCGACAAATTGCTACTTTATCAAAGCAGAGCTCACAAGCTAGACCGCGTATACAAGTATTATTGTACAAGATGAAGGACGACGTGGAAGATAGGAATTAAGCTATTAGACTCGTGGGAGGAGCGGTCGTACGTCATCGTCAGGCAGGGAGTGACGTCAGGCCTCCCAGAAGCCCTTGCGAGAGAGAGGGAACGTCAGGGAGTGACGTCAGGCCTCCCAGAAGCCCTTGCGAGAGAGAGGGAACGTCAGGGAGTGACGTCAGGCCTCCCAGAAGCCCTTGCGAGAGAGAGGGAACGTCAGGGAGTGACGTCAGGCCTCCCAGAAGCCCTTGCGAGAGAGAGGGAACGTCAGGGAGTGACGCCAGGGTCTCCCAGAAGCCCTTGCGAGAGAGGGCGAAACAATTCAAACAGAAATTAAATAGGATAAAATATTTTTTTTAACCACCTAAAAGATAAAACTATAGGCCTACAGGTATTTTATTATTATTTATATCTATAAAATTCATAGTTTCCAGAAGTGTTAGAACACAAATTTGATCTCGAGCTTAATATACTCTGATTCCTTTCGAGACCGAAAATCCTGACTGAGGTTTTTCCGAGGTTTCCTCAGTCGTTAATGCGAATGCAAGGGATTGCGTTCTCTTAAACAGTCTTATGACATCCCTTCACAATTCAATTCTCAGTTATAGATACTTGAAGAGGGGCATACATTACTGGGCAGATTTCCCACGATAGATTAAAAAATTAACAGAAGCGAACATTCATCAATATTGTCTCGTCGAAGGATTGTGTTTTTAAACTTGAAATATAGTACTTAATAAACAGTTGCATATAGAAGTTAAGTGCTGGGGGGGGGGGGGGGGGATTTTGGCTAGGGAACGACCGTGGTAGATTAAGAAACCAGAAAAGCAATTTGATTAGCTATGCATGAGAATAGCTTTTATAAATATAATATAGGCTAATATCCATAACTTGTCCTAGTTTGAAGCTCGTCATTCGTCAAACAATTAAAAATATAACTTTTATTGACCTTGTCTATAAAACCTGACATTCTACTTCCTACAACTGAATTATTAATTGCACTCTTAGAACTTCTTGTGATTCTCAACTGGAGTTCTTCCGACCCTTGAAAGTTTAGAGAAGTACTTTTAAAAATATTAAAAAGTTGTTTGAATATTTTTAAGTTCAAAGTTTTCTTCGGCGAAACTTTTAATCAATGCGAGTTTTTTAATTTAACAAATATAAAGTTTGCGAAGTGCAAAAACCACAATATGCGTTAATCTCCCTTTTGCGAGGCTGACAAGAGGAAAGCAATAAATACATGTCTGAGAACGGGTTGGGTGGACGAATATAAGGCAGATATGAATCTTAAGGTTTGAGCTAGGAGAGTTTTTATTGAAATGTAGAGAATGAAGATATAAAACAACATGGTTATAAAACTCTAATGGGAGAGTTCAGGAGTTACTGAAGGTATCATGACCGCATAACCTACACATTTTACTATTATAGTGATGCAACTATTAGTGGACGTCTTCTACACCTATAATAATAAAAAACAAGCAACAAAACAAACACACATTTATTTTTCTAAAACTTTTAAGTGTCTCGCTACCCGTTGATGACATTTTTATTGATCGGGTTGTTTTGTAGCGGTGGTATTCAACGGTTGATGATATTTTTCTGTCGACGTTTCTTCTTCTTCTTCTTTCTTCTTCTTCTCTTCTTCTTCTTCTTCTTCTTCTTCTTCTTCTTCTTCTTTCTTCTTCTTCTGTCTTCTTCTTCAGGACTTGAAATATGATGCGAAGTTTATGAATTGACTTGTTTCTTGTTCTTGTTTTTCCTATTGTTCCTATTAAAGTTTTTTGATTTGTTATTCTAAATAAGCTTCCTCAATTCACTTTCAGATTGTCATTTGCTAGACAACATTCCTACTCGCAGTCTTTCACCCCAGACATGTTTCTACAGATCAAGAGATTGTTGAGAAGAACACACAGTTTTGGTGGAGGTGCCGGGTACGTTAAAACTTCAGCCTCGCCTCTTGACCCAATGAGTCGCCAACAACACTTTATCATCTTTGTTGAAGGGCAGTACCAACAAAAAACTCATCGCTTGTCAAGCTGAGGTCATGTTCGGTTTTTATCGTGAGACGCCACGTGATACACGCACAGACACACGGACAGACAGAAAATTGATGATTGTAGGGGAGGTTTTGCTCTAAATAAAATACATATTATGATTATTCCTACCCTACACCTCATATTATCAACCCAAAATTTTATTTCTTTCATTTGTTAACATTTAGTTTTCTTTTTCTGTACCCCGCTGAGATGATTTTTTTTCATTTTTTGATTAATTTATTTTAAAAAAAAAACATGTAGCTGTTTTTATTAATAAATTCAATTATATTGGTGCGATGCTTAATGAGCTGTTCAACTAGCAGATTAATTGACGAAATGTAATAAAAACTGTTGATTATTTTGAAATTTAATGTTTGTATACACAACATAAAAAGAAAAAAACCAATAACAAATTACATTCTGCCTAAATGTTCCTGTAGATTATGTCCAGGATTAGAGGCGTCCTCTTAATGCCCGTGACGCGTATAGGCGGGGCTTAAGTGCGATTGAACTGTTGCTTCTAATCGATAGAGATCGATCGTTTAGGACGCACACAAAGAGTTCTTTGCGCTTCTTTCTAAACAAAGCATTAGTGGGGGGAGGAGAGGGGGGCGTTAATAGCCCCCGTCCCTGATGCCCCCGTGAATAACCAGGCGTTGAGAGTACATCCCGAGAACAAACAAACAGAGCCTCACTCGTTGTGTAGGTGTTGAAATCACCGTGGCAAGATTAACCGTGAAGTATTAGCAGGAGCTGCTATATAAGCTGCTATATAACTATATAGTTTATTGAGGAAGTTCATGCTCTGCTCAGAGTTGGCAAAGTTTCCGAAAACAGTAACTATAGCTCAAAGTTATCTTACAAGAAAAGGAAGTGGTTTAGTTAACGTTCAACATTATTTAGAAAGTAGCTTGGACGCTATCAGCTAGTCAAAAGAAAGTCTGAAACGCTATTTTTCAACTTTTAGAGACTAAGAACTAGGCACGGGTTGTTGGTCTCAAGTCCACCGTAGGTAAACGCAACAAGACAAGTTTCAACTACATGAGGAATTTGCTTTATAATTAATATCCCCCCCCGCCCCAACTCTCTCTAGGCCCTCATACTTTTTCTTTTACCCTCTTGGTAAAACTGACGTATACCGGACGTGGCTTAAATATTCTATTTAAATAAAAAACTTTTACGTTTCTTTTTTAAATATAAAGGACTTCCAATTAAAAAGGAATTTCGCCAAAAATAGAAACGTTAAAGGTTGTGTAGGGTTTTTCGGTTAATGAAACTGCAACAAAATTTCCACGTCCGGTATACAGCAGAATTGCCACCCTCTTCAACCATTTCAAATCCCGTCGGGGCATCATCATAAACATTCGTTCAATCACACAACTGATGTTTAGTGGGTGACATAGCCAACCCTTGACGGCGCCGACGCCACCGACGCGCGAACAACACCCAAGCAGAGATCGGTATTGTATTGTATTGTATTTTGCACGGTAAATAAACACCCCTCAACTCTGAATGCGAAGCTCGCGTGTTTTACCTCGCGCCAACAAAAAGGCTCCATTTGTCGTAACGAGCTTTGAAGTCCGCTCTGCTCTTCCAGCCAGCGCTCCCACCCGCTCGTTATCTGAAGACACTCGACCACTGCCTCCTAGATGTTCGTCGAGGAGCCACGACGAACATCTAGGAGGCAGTGCACTCGACACCTACAGCTGTTCTCAACTCAACCGTGTTTATACTTCAACACCCTCGGTTTACACAGATGGGGGGAGTTAGTTCTTGCACGAAGTTTATTTTTAGTGACTCGTTTTAAAGTTTTTTGTCTACTACTTGACGCTTTTTAATTTTAATTTTCAAATTAATATTTGAGAGAGTACACTTTCTCTAAGCGAATAATGACATGGAATAAAGGATATTATTATTATCATTTACCTTGAATGGTTGTGTACCTGACCCTGAATAGAACTTTAAGAATACCAACCTAAAAAATAATATTTTATCATGATGGTAATAGTTTAGTTCCCATTTAACACCTGACAGCTGGTAACTACTGATTGTATAAGTAATATATATTATTCTAAATCAGTAAGTTACTACTTAATGAATTGTGTGCATTAAACATAAACACATATTGACTATTTTGAAACTGTCTGGGCCCTGTATAGACCCTTGTCGCATACCCAATAATTATCTGATGGTATAATACTGATAAGTTATAAGTAAAGGTTACCATTCAATATATTATTCCAAGTCAATAGTATTAATAAAGTGTATGTATTAGTAACATAAACGCATATCAAATGTATTTGAACTGTAAAGGACACGGACTCAGTATCGATCTCTGTGGCATTCTCAATAACTTATATTATAGTAAATAATATTAGAACTATACGTTCGATATATAATATTCTTCCAAGGGCAATGAGTAATCACAAAATAAAATGTATGTATTTATAACCTAAGCAAACATTTAATATTGAAACTGTTAGGGTCCCAGTATCGACCCCTGAGGCACACCCTGGCCTGCTATTCTCACCTAGCCTCGTCGCATGGACACAACTAATGTCACTGTCCACCCCATGTTTGGATGCGTGTAACGTTGAACTAGTCCACGAGAGGCGTAATAGGAAGTGACATCGCATGTCCCCACTGATCCATTTTCTATCTCTGTCACTCTTTTTAATAGATATTTCATAGTTATTATATAAATAGTGTTTTCAGTTGATAGGAAAGCCTTGACGTCACAAAACGTGTCAATATTTGACCAATGACATTTCAGTCAGGTAGATCTCCAATAGTGATAGTCCTTCGCAGAAAGCATGAGGTGCAGTTATATTTATCTGAGTGACATAATATATTATTGATAACGCTGTGTTATAAATAGGCCACGATGCATCAAACTAGTTCAAAGAGTATCAATAAGGTGACAATTAATCAAGGTTAAAAGTTTTAATATATTTTTATCTGTGGCGAAAGTCTTCAATCGTACATCAATATTCCTTTCCTTGATTTGAATCGATATCAAACTGTGAGATTTTAAGATAATTATATAATGAATCGGAAATGAGAAGCATTAATGGGCTTCATTTTAGAGTAAATTTCCCTGAGGTGGAGTAACATTTAAATTTATTTTATTCTCATCGACAAAATAAATCTAAAACTGCACCCAGCCTATCTTTAATTTCACTTTATTTGTAAGTAATTATTAACTATATGGTTTTGAAGATATTCTTTCTTGTCTGGTTCGAACAATAAGCCTCACGTCCCTTTAATTACTTCATAAATTAAATGTATTAACCCAAAACAACTGTCCCTAATGAGGAGTTCTTCCCGGTACAGGGTGTGTACAACTTCAAGGGCTATTTGATAACACGTGAGGTACTTCTAAGGGAAGAATGTTACAATTCTGTGTTTATTTCACGTGATCAATTCAAGCAAAGTTCGCTCGCTCATCGAGCGTGCGTATATCTAAGTAAGTGACAATCAACCCCTTAGCATCCTCCCCGAGTGTAATATATAGTGTCTACGTATCTCGTAGAGAAGTAAAAGCCAGGGCTGATAAAAGCATATTCGCTCTAGTTTTTGTGGCCGTGTTGAGGCTAATGGAAGTCGGAAGGTAATAAATAACCGGGTTCTTATATAGCTCGCGCTAACAGAGGAGAGAGTTTCCTAGGAGATGGCGCGGTGCTCTGTAGAGGTGTAGAGGGAGGATGTAACTTCTCATAGGATGAATTATAAAACACACTCAATGTATAGGATTCCCGATTTCAGAGTTTATAGGCAACCGATTCACTTTGAAAACTAGATTTTTTGTTTCATTCTCCACATCAGGTTAACAAACTGGCAATACTATTTCTCACCAAAGGAAACTCTCCGAAGAGCTTGTTTTCCCCCCTCATTACATACATATGTTTTTATTTAAATATCTCTATACAATAAGCCATACATTATATTATTTGTATGTTAAAATGTTAAGAGACCAATGGCTCAGGTAATTTTGTACACACTGCATGCACTGCTGTACTGTAATAAATATCTTTAAAAAAAGGAAATACATATTTTGAGGAAATATTGAGAATTAAACTCTCCTATAAGCACTACGATTCGATCCTTCCGTCCGTCGGTGAGCGGGTGACGTGTTTTTCTTGCAAATATTGTAATAAGCGTCAATCGAGATTAAGATTGACTTTTGTCCTCATTCAAAGATGCCCAAGTAAAACTTACCCTTCTTAACTGATGAATTCCTCTAGAAGTACGTGAAAATAGCGTTTTGTGCAAGGCGGTATTTTTTTGTAATAAACTAAGGTTTTCCAGTCCTACTTTATTTTATTTTCCATAGAATCTATAATTTGTTTAAGTACATTTTTATTCAGTTGAAATTAATGCAATCTTGATGACAAAATTTCAAATTAAAAATATGAAAAAAGTTCATTCACAAGGTTTTGAAGTAAGCCAAAAGAATAGATGTTACAAAGCGCTATGAAATGACACTTGAAAATTCTATATACACGTACATCTAGTTATAAGGTTAAGGTGCAAGGAAAACGTTGGGACAGAAGTTCCAAGATATACGTTCTAAGTCTTAAGACGAACATTCTGCCTCCCACAACATGTATCAGTCTGGATTGCCGTGACTGGGATCGACCCATGGCCTCCCTGCACAAAGTTATGTGTTTCCTAGTTCTGTCCTTATCTCTTTCTTTTACTCCGACATTATTTTTAATGCAAGCCTGACAGTATATGCTATAAACACGTTGGAAAGACTATTAAAAGTTGAATGAAAAGTCTGTCTCGATGTTCAGCCTTGCGATAAGAGTGAAATGCTTCTGAACTCTAAACATCCCTATTACAACGTTACGATGGTGCTGCCTACTCTGTCGTGAGCCCAGCCACCCTCACGAGCAACATACCCCACACTAATGTCGCCGTTATAGCTTTCACATCGGCTTTACTGTGCTACTCATTGTTAGGATAAGGGAGGTTTTAGTAGAGAGTCGTGAGAGTTGGGAGTAAATAGCCCCTCATATAGTACAGTGTAGGGAGGTTATGTTGTTTGCTTTTAGCAGGATGTTTTTCCGTAGGGTTTACAAAACTTCTTGAAAATGTTATTTCTTAAGTATTCCAACATTAATGGTGGAAATACATAAAAAAAACGAAGATGTTATGGACTTCCAAACAACCTCTATCGGTTAAAACAGGCCTACATTTCGTGTTTTACACTTGCAAATTTAAAATTAAAAACAACAAACTTAAACAATATAAATTCGAATTAAGAGATAATGTAAATTATTCACCACTATACGACACGACCAAACATCCCGTGTCAATGTTATTATTTCTCTTCAATATAAATATAGATAGTGGTGGTTGTTCAAATACCCTCCTTGCTATTGATTTATTTCAGTCCCTGGTAGCAGCGCATGTATGGTACGTTACTCTGGCCAGGAACCGGCACCTCCACCAAACACGACATTTGATTCAATATAGCATTTACTGAAGCAGACTGACTTGTTTCCAATGTTGGGCTTTACTTGTGTTTAAAATTATACTGGTTGATTTTGATTTAAAAAACATATCAATGTTTATGTAATATGATAAAATCATTACGGTATTGTAGTGCGTTTTATCTATATTTTAGTTTGCACGCGAATTACACACTCCGATACACTAATTATACCTGCGTTGTCGTATTGATGCATTTTCATGTATAGTCTAGTCTAGTATTATACGGATTGATTTAGATCAACCCTGCTGTTCAGGCAGATATGGTAGTACAGTATAGCAAATATACCCCCACCAAGAAAAATAGAAAGATTTGCTTTTTCCTTATTTCAAGGTATCACCTTATAATGTTGCCTATACATACACCAACTTATGATGCAAAATTAAATATAAAAGAGTTTACCAGGATCGCAAGATCACCAAATTTTTTTCAAGAAAAACTCTAGAATCAAATTTGTAATTATTGCTTTCAAAAACCTGTCAGTCAGGATTGTCGAATGCTGGTATCGAACCCTGGACCTCCCGAATCAAAGCCTCACGAGCTACTCTGAGCTACCTCTATTTGTTGTGTGTGTTTGGAATTGGTTTATAATTTTGTAACAAAGTGTACGAGCTAACGTGGACTAAGGAACAATCTAACTTGTGATTTAACTCGTTTAGGATTAATGCTACATTTTATGTTGAGTATTAATATCTCGTTCTCACCGTTCAAACCACCAATCATAATCCTGGAATCCCTAAACAATTTTGAATCCGCTCCTAGCAAACTAATTTGAATAAACCAACAATTGGAACAAAAGTTACTATCAGAGCTTTTAGAAAAACGAAACTAAGATTGTGAAGATAATGTAGGATGTAATTGAATTGTTTCATGTAAAATAGCTTATGAATATAATTATTCCATCTAGTAAAACAAAATAATAATCTTATATAAAATATTGAATACAGCTCAACGTGGACCCGGCGCCTCCACCAAAACCATAGAAATTGTTACGAGTTTGTTTTCCGATTTGCGTTGTCTGTTTTAGCGTAATTAAATATCAAACTATTGTTGTTATTAAAATAAGTCCGAGAAGGTATTGTAACCAGATAAGATACCTTAAGGCATAGGCATATTTTGAATCTGCTCAGACCAATTAAATTATCTCGACTAACACTTGAAATAAAATTAAAATCATAACTGGCAGATATATTTTACTATAAGATTGTAAAGATAATTTTGATAGAAATATCTGTATGTAAAACAGTAAAGTAGACGATAGTGGTAAATCATGATTAACATTTAGCAAAATAAAATAACAACCATCGTGTATAAAAATTATATACAGCTCAAGTTAGACCCGGCACCTCCACCAAAACCATAGAAATTATTGCGAATTTGTTTTCCGATTTGCGTTGACTCTTTTAGCGTATTAAATATCATACTATTATTGTTTTTTAAAAAGTCCGAGAAGGTATTGTAACCAGATAAGATACCTTAAGTCATAGGCATATTTTTTGAATCTGCTCAGAGACCATTTAAATTATCTCGACTAACACTTGAAATAAAATTTGACATCAGAACTGTCAGATATATTTTACTATAAGATTGTAAAGATAATTTTGGAAGAAATATCTGTAGTAAATACGACAGTAAAATCAGTCATTTAGTATAAATCGTGTATAAAAACTCATTAGACCAGGCGTCCATCAAATACCATAAAATAATTGGATTTTTTTGATTGTGACAAGCGTTAAATACTATGTTTTTTTTTTTTATCAAAAAATAAACACGTAGAAATCCTAATCTAGGCTTATTTTATCGCTTTCGAAGGACATAATTATCCGATAAACTGAAAAAAGTTACATCAAATTCGAATATATTTTCTTAGATTGTGGTATTTTGAGAAAAATCGTCAAAACAAAAATAGTCGTGAGAATCTGATTTCAATCAGCAAGCGTATAAATGACATAACAATTATATTTTTTTAAAATGTAATTACGTTTTTTGTTTATATAAAATAAAAAAAAACGTGAAAATCGAATTTACATGTTTATTATATCGTTTTGATAGGACGAGTACCCTTTTTAGAGAAGATTGATATTAGAAATCTGCAAAAACGGTCAAAAAAGTTTTTTGTTTTTTTTTCTCGGAAATATATTTCTAGTATTGCTGGTATTTGAGATACAGAAAATCCAAATATGCAACAACA
Organism: Sweltsa coloradensis; assembly: GCA_024449915.1. NCBI lineage: Eukaryota > Metazoa > Arthropoda > Insecta > Plecoptera > Chloroperlidae > Sweltsa > Sweltsa coloradensis. Next base: position 207,117 of record JAMZAV010000917.1, on the reverse strand, counting down.
AACAATACGGTAAAAAATCAAGTTCAAGATATGCACTTATAATATACATTTGAACATTAAACGTTGCTTTTATTCAAAACCCAAATTTTCCCATAATTCCTTAAATATTACAATACAAAATCGAAAAAAAATAAAAAAAAAAAAAAAACGGAATGTTTATTTTTAGCTTAAAAAAATTAAATATGAGCCAATTTAATAATGAGTTAACATTTTAGTAAAATAAAATAACAACCATCGTGTATAAATATACAGCTTAACCTAGACCCGGCGCCCCCACCAAAACCATAGAAATTATCGCGAGTTGCTGTTTTCCTACTTCGTTGTCTGTTTTAGAGTAATTAAAAATAAAAACATTGTTGTTTTTCAACAAAGTAGGTTTCGATATTGTTTGTTACCTGCTGCAGACCTTTGCACGACGACATGATTTCTTGTAAAAGGTGTGTGAGCTGTAGTTAGAAATAAATGTGATGAGAACTCTTTGTGGATAAATTATGCCCTGAATTTTTGTAACGACTGTAAAATACCTCTAAATTAAAGAAATCTCTTTTGTCGTGAGCAGGAATCAAACCAGCGACATTTAAATTTGTTTTATATAGGAATGATGCCGTAGAAATTGTTGCAACAAGCTTAATATATAGAGAGAGTTTAAATGTAGAATGGGAGATTGGGTTGTGTCTTCTATTTTAGATCTACTTTATTTATTTAAAATATATCCTATCCGTATTCAAATCAATTCTCTCTTAGCTCTTTGATTCATAATAATTACTTAAATTTTACTTTAAAATTCTATGTTTTCTAACTGAGAAAATTGGCTTCTACTAATATCATATGAATGAAACTGATTTAAAAAAATGAACACCTTTATAAAAAAAAAATTTAAATGGACTGTGTAGAACTTTCTCGATTTAGTTAGTCGGGAAACACTCCCGTAGGTGGAATTGTTAGTTAGTTAGTTATTGGGGTTTTAGGGAATTGTTAATATTTAATATAATTCAGAAGTTAAAAAATCTATCCCGATCGGGGTTCGAACCCGAGTCTCCCACATTCCAGGTAATCTTCTAAATTGAATTGTATTAAATATGTAAAACTTGTCTTTTTTTTTCACTGGCCTAGCTTTGTTCTCTTTTTTAACTTGATAGCTGCAACTTCCCGATGTTTTTATGTACACAAGTCTCCTGGGCGTGTACGCAAACACACCCGTAGTTCCGCCTTGTAACTTGTTTGCACTCGCACGCAGCCAGCGTAATTCTAATTTTTGCCCGGCGCGTGGAGGGTGTAAACTGAAATAGCTTCTGCGGTGGAGGGTGCAGGCCGACTAGTTATTCCTGGCACTTTATGCGTGTGCGCTGCACCGCGGATACTTTCCACAGAGAGTAACTGCTCCCCGGGGATCTGACATGAACGTAAAGTAAGCGGACTTTCTCAGTTTACAACGTTCACATAAAAATGCTATTAAATAGTTAATTTTATTTATTTAACGTAGACTCTATTTTTTCATTTATAATTGTATTAACTTTAACGGTCACTTCATCGTTTCATGTTCCCAGTGAGGGTTTCTAGATGTTAGCCATCAAGCCACCCCTTTCTCCAACGTTTAAGAAGCTGTGGCGACTGTCATAGTTCAATCTTTTCCTAGAGAACAATATCGCATGTGACTTTTAATGGTTTGAAGGAAAACAAAAATTAAACCATCCAAATCAACTCATATGTATTTTATTTCGTTTTTAAATTATTTAACTTTTAAATATCCCAGGGAATAACACTTAAGTTTATATATTTTTCAAACAAAGTTCTGTCTTTTCATGAAGCTTGCCTTTCAGATATTAAAATATTTTACAAATAGGTAAAACATAACATCACTATTAGTAGAACAGGTAGGTCCTATGCGTTCATACTTATAACAATGTAGGAATTGACAAATCTCTCAACTACATCAGTTCAAAATTAAACTAAAAGCAAAAATGTTGTATAAAAATGTTAAGCCATTCAAATTAGATGCCGCCAAACAGCTCTTGTTATAGCCAGACCAGCGATAGTGAGAAGGCTTAGAATATGTTTATTATGAGAGTAATCACCAAGTTCAATATAGCATGATTAAACTACTCTAGCTAACTCAACTGAAACTATTTCATGTGTATAGATCATAAGTAATTAAATCTTAACATGTACTATTTGTAGATAACTATGATATATAACTATATAAATAATTATGAATTAGGCCTATGAGTTTGTGAAATTACAACATTTCGAATGAATGATAAAGACAAAGTAGCATTGTTTAAATTTTTAGATAAAGACACTCATTATTTTAAAATATTGATGACTGTTAAAGAAGCATTGTTTAGATTGTTTAGATTAGTTCGTATTAGTATTAAGTATTCGAACTAATTTTAGAAAAGGTCAAATTGTAAGAGAAGCCTCAGGCTTAACATTCGCCCTTTTCCTTTGAGAAATAAACACAACTTATTATTATTATTATTATTATTATTATTATTATTATGTATATATTTAATAAACTTCCCCAAACTTCTGCGGTATAAAAATTACATGTATGCATTTCTCATCTCCATGTCCTTTAATCCCACACCCAAACTTTTAAAAAATATAAGGGGGGAGAGAGAAATAGATCCTTCACCTAAATATTGAATTATTTTCACCACCAACTCACCGCTTTTGGGCATAATCAAAACGAAAATTTTATTTTATTTTCACCCCAAATACATGCCTCTGCTTATACCCTACCTTGCCTATAGACCCCAACACAGACGGGGGTGTACTGTTCCCGATGGAAGTAACCCCCAGTAATTGAATCAAAGTATATCCTAAATAATTCACCCACTCCCAACCCAACCCTACACAGAGGAATGTCTGTCCCCCTCCCCCTGGGGTATAGTCCACCCTCTAGCACGCACCCTAGCGGTTAGCCCGGCACGCAACACCCGGAAGTCAGCAACGAACACACTTGTTGTATCTAGAAGGCAGTGCACGCCTGATTGCTGACGTATCTAACAGGCAGTGGTTCAGGAAGTGGACACGCGATTTGTTTATTTATTTACTTATCTATCTGATTCGATTACAGAAAGTATTTACGCAGGGGTAATTTGTTTGGGTATTTATGAATAATCAATAAGCCAATTGAAAGTCCGGGATACGTTTCCTGGCTCGTAAACGTGGGACAGGGTACACTTGCACTAGGGTTGTTCCGAAGCGAGTAAGCAGATGCTGACGTCACCGGCGCGTGGATTGCAGCCAATCAGCGGTCCCCGATTTAAAATATTGGTCGCTCATTGGTCTGCCGAAACCGCGCGCATCAGCCTACTTGCTGCGGAACAACTATTATAAATAATGAACTAGTAGAACCGGTAATTTGTTAATTAAAGGGAAAATATTTCCACTAAAACAGCTGTTCTTAAATGTATTTTAATAGGATAGTTCGACACTTTCGAAAAACACGTGGTTGTGAAAGGGAGAATTGGTTGATTGGACCGAAACATGTTAAAAGGTAATTTTATTGAATAATTTCAATAATATAGGCGCTCCACGCTAAGAAAGCAGTTGCGCGCGCTTTTAACGGGTAAATTGTAGCCATTCAGCAGGCCCCAATTTAAAATAACGATCGCTGATTGGCTCGTCGAAAGCGCGCGCATTTGCTTTCTTAGCGTGGAGCGCCTATAATAATAATGTTTAGAATTCGACCAAGTACCCTTGCCAATTTTAAGGGATGGGTAACGATGGGTAAAACCTACATAACTTTTGAAATGTGGTTTGGAAATATGTGTAGGGTAGAAAACGTAGCTCGTGCTATCTCAAGTGGGTTAGGCCTACTACATTTCATTTCAGTACATTGCAAGTGTACGTGTTATAGGCCTACCTAAGACCTGAACGACCCCCTGATAAGATCCAGGCGAGGAAAGTGTCTGGGGAAGTAGTTTTATTTCCTCGCATGTCGTACATCACGCACCTTGAAGCTGGAGACTGAATCGTTTTAGCTGTTGAGTCGGTTTAATGTCTTTCTTCACGACAGATTTACCTCGGAATGTGTTATACTTGGGTCGTTCCAGATGCTGGCTGCGATGTAGAGACTATATTCGCTCTAAGACTCACAACGTTACTGTACATCGGCGGCAGCACCTAAAACAGCCGCAAAAATTAAATACACGCAAAAAACATCATTTTTAGGTTATTTCTTACAATTCACTTCTCAATCGAAAAAGTATCCTATGCCTAGGTCCGATAGAACTACATCACAATATTCAAATCGATATCGTTTTTAATTACAGAATAAATATTTAAATTAAATTAAATTCGTATAGTAAAATCACTACTGATTATAATATTTGGATAAAAAAGTATGCAGCGTATAGTTTTATCGAAACTACGTAGGGCCTAAGCAACTTTTTCTATTTTCGTCGCGTTATGTGGGATTACTAAACCTAGGTCATTTAGCAAGGTTTTAATATCAGCGGTTGTCCTTCCTCTTAAACAACAGATCGTCGAAGAGGAATGCAAACATAAAATTATACTTTTTGTTGGTGGAGGTGCCGGGTATTTATAAGCCATGTTTGGGTGATGTTAGACACGTCTCATTAGCCCCAGAGTCAACCAATAGCATCCTTGTTGAAGAGCAACGCGTCAACAAAAAAACTCGTGTCAATCAGAGGTCGTGTTTGGTTTTTATCGTGAGTCATGACATGCGCATGAACGGAAATACATTTGTTTTTCCGAGGAAAAATCTATTATAATGCCCCTCTTCAGGTGTCTGCTAAATATGTTGATGTTGGGACAATTGTGAAGGGATTCCCGAGGGCTGTTAAGAGGACTCAATCCCTTGCATTCGCATTAACGACTGAGGAAAACCTCGGAAAAACTTCAGTTAGAATTACTGGTCTCGACGGGATTCGAACCCGAGACCACCCGAATCAGAGTCGCGCGCTTAGACAGAAGTACTAAAAAGTTATTCATGTATGGGAATTTCTCTTGGTAACATAACCTCAAACACAGGGTTTATCTTGCATTGATATCGTTTCACCGTTCGTGAGCTATATCACAGTAATGTTGACATTATCTTGAACCGAGCATCTTATCTTGATGTGAGTCGAACGATTTAAGCCACTTATTCAAGAGAAGTAACATGCAAAGCTTAAGTGTTTTAAGCTTGGTCGACTTCTATGAAGTACCAATCCAATCTAATGTCCCGGGTTCAAACCCCGTCGAGTCCGGCAATCCTGACTGAAGGTTTTCTCCGAGGATTTCCTCAGTCGTTGATGCGAATGCAAAGGATAGAGCACAGTTATTACAATTGGCGTCAACGTCAACCCGAAAGTAGGACGTGTTAAAACATTGAAGCTGTCGTTTACGTTCAAGTGGACACTAATCGTTAACTAGACTTTAGCTGATATAGCTCATGCGTAACGCCTGAGGTCACGAACTCGCATCCCACCACTGGCAATCCTGACTGAAAGTTATTTCCAGGGTTTCTTCAGACTAAGATTTAATCCCGTTACACAGCCCTTCACAATTACACTATCTACCTTTACCTTGATATTAACCTGAAGAGGGTTGGTCACACCGGATAAAACTGACGAGTACCCTACAGCGTTTTTAAAGCTTTAAATGACGAATGTATACAAATATTATCAAGCCAAAGACAGATTTTTTTAAAGAAGCGTATTCTTTAATTCAACAGTGTGAATATAGCAACCAGGGGGAGAGGGTGTATAGGGGGGATATCGGGAATACGTGAGGTTTCCCACGAATATCTAAGAGCCCGGGGGCTTAGACTGCGTCGCGCTTAAAGAGGAAGTACTCGGGACTTGAGAGAGTATAGTACTGGAAGAGAGAGATAGATAGATAGTCGTCTTTATTTAGGCGGGGATTAAAGCCCGAGAGAGAGAGAGAGAGAGAGAGAGAGAGAGAGAGGGAGAGAGAGAGAGTTGTGGTGAGTTGTGGAGAGTTTAATGAAAGAAGGGGATCGATTACTTGAGGACATCTTGAGGCATTGCGGAATGTGCAAGAACTAATTGATGGAGAAGAAGAGGGAAGACGAAGAATGCAATTATATGTAAAACCTGAGCTGAGTAGCCCGGCTAGGAATTGAGTAAAGTCGTTTAACCCGGCGAAGTCGATCAGTCGATGTTGTAAACACAGACGTGTTGTTATGAACACGGGTTCGAGAATAGACAGAAGAGGGGCCTGTTGAGAATAACGTCTAGCTAGAGTGCACGGCTTGAAATAGGCATCAGAGTTGTTATGATTAAAGAGGATGTGAAGCTTGCTTCAAGTCCTTGTAGGTGGTCTGGGAGCTTTTCATAGAGTATATTATACAACCATCATCACCTTCTCACCTTCATCTTCATCTTCATCCCGGCGAGACCGGCAATCCTGACTGAAGGTTTTATCCCGAAGTTTTCCTCAGTCGTTAATGTGAATGCAAGGGATGAGTCCTCTTGAACAGCCCTCGGACATCCCTTCACAATTGTTCTACCCGCAACATACCTATAGTTCACCTGAAGAGGGACATAGCTACATTGCACCGTAAAACAGGTGCTTGTAAAACCGTGCTGCTCAATCCTGGATATTTTCATTTCATTCTGGTAACAATTTAAACTTCTAGTTATCACCTAAAGAGGATAAGGGGTTAAGGGGTAAATGAATGCCATGGGATATGATGGTAAATGATCGTAATATTTTGGCAACGATGCCAATCGCGACGACGTGAGTGATGTTGAAAACAGAAAATTCGTCCAGGATTCGAACCTAAAACCCTGGTCGACCACGTCCACCACATCATGTGATCTCTCCCAACCGGTACTCGAACCCGAAACCCGTGTACACTAACGTCCCGGATTCGAACCCAGAACCCTTGTCGACCACGTCCACTAAACCACGTGACCTCTCCCGACCGGTACTCGAACCCGAAACCCGTGTACTCATCCAGTCAACGCAGTTCCCATTGACCGCTCCTCTAACAATCTGTCACCACAGTAATAATAGTTTTCTTGTCTCCCCCGCTCTTGCCAGCACGTACACACTATGGTCGTCTAAATTACAACATCCTTATCACATCGGCTGTTAGGCCCTGGCTTGGCTCCGAGCCAGCGACCAGGGAAACAGACAGACAGACAGACAGACGGCTTCCTCCATTTAGCGGAATCCGCTCAGCGAGGGTGCGAATAATACACTGTCAATAATTAATTGAAATGTATGCATTGTGTTAACTTGTTATATTAGATGTAATTGAGAGAGTGGTCCCTTCCCATGAGATACGAGTGTGACGCTGGTAGCATCGTCGAGTGGAGGAATGTTCAGTTTGTGGGGACGAATAATATGACGATAAAGTTTACTCAGGGGGGTTAAATTGGTGAATTAATTTTATCTGCGAGTGAAATTCAACATCGTTGTTATTTTATCATCGAATTTAATTAGCTTTATAAACTTTTTCCACGTACATCTAAAAATGTGCTTGACATTATTTTTACTATTTAGATACGTATTGTATGCTCACTCTGTCATCTCTTGTCAAAAGGGCCACACGTGCCCTGCATTAGCCTTTTAGTTTCTGCCCACGGACAGGTATAGCTCGATAAAATTATTGAATATATTTGTGTATTGTGACTTTAAAACACGTCGTAAACTACGATTTTGTAATAATTTTCAGTGCCATCAGTACCACGAGCAAGACATAATTTGCAATACAAGATTACTTTATTGTATGCAATCATTATGTCGTTAGCCTAACTAATATTTATTGATAATGGCAGCTAATTAAATATTAATGTAGCTCGTCATGAGATTAGCGAGAGTTTAAACTACCGTGTGTGGTTTGATTTGTTATTACTCGATACACGCGATATTATTATTACCTTTATTCAATAAAAATGTTTGAAAGTGAAATCTAAACACCGCATATTAGCAGCCTATTAGTATTTTTAGCCGCGTGCGTTGTTTATTTTAATAGTTGCACTTATCATGGTAAAGAGTAACGGTCTTGCGGTAAATGCCAGATTAGGTAATATTGATATGAGTGGAGATGGGCAGGAGTCGTGCGTTGCGAGATGCAGAAAGGTTAAATGGATTCGCTACTCACCATCATCATTATTATTATCATTATCACATTTCGCATGAACGTAATGAAAACTTGTCTGTACTCTTTTGCAAAAAATAACCTTAATTAAACAATCCTTGCGAGGTATAAGGCTAGAAAATCAAAAAATCAAAAACTGTATAAACACGTGTTCCAATACGCATTAGGGATATTGTATGTAAATTTGCTTTAAATAAATCTAATCTGCACTTGGAAAAAATAATTCAGGAAGATTTCGTGAATATGTTTACTCGGAAGCTACGAATTAATTGTGAATGTGCAAATTGAATCCCATAGATTGAATTCTTTATTGAATTTCAGGGTGAAATATTTAAAATCGTTTTAAAAAACTGAGCGCTTTAATTTCTCGCGTCAGTGAGTCCTCTTAAACACATCAAGTTGATGTAGAGATACACGGGGTGAGGCGAGGTGGGTGGGGCATACACGACAGTCGGGGAAACTGAACATTAAATAAATTAGGTAGAGTTCCCTGAAGGCGTGGGTGTCGCTTCCTTAGCCGGCAAGACTGGGAATTACAAGCGGAGGAAAACTAGAGGTTGTAATGATAATAACTCGTTTGTTCGGGCTGATGTTATGTAAGAAGTATAATGATGACTGTGAGGATGTGTGTGTGTGAGAGATGCGGTCATAGAATGAGGTAAGAGTGATGTAAATTATTTGTTTTCGTATTAATACCTGTTGAGTTCTAGCGTTTGAATAGAGGAAGGAATATCAGGGGATGGGTCCACTGACATTTCTGTTAAACTTATAGTTTTCATATTTTCACTATCCTAATTTATAAAAGAAAACGAAAATTGAAACAGTAGTGTACCCAGGGGGGTTGGGGAGGGGGGCTTGCAAAACTAAAACGGGTCTGGTGAAAGTTCCAGCTTCGTGTCCCTGGTCGCTTAAAGGTCTAAAAACACATTTAAAAATCAGAAAATACCTAGGGTAGTGAAAACTATATAATCATGTCTGGCGGGTGAGGGGTCAGGGGAGATAGCCCCACAGCCCCCTTCCTCTGTATCCGCCACTGTGATAGAACCATCTGCAGGTGACTCCTGCGCGATATGACTCTAGTCTCCCAATAAGAATGAACTTAGTTACTCATCTTCTTAGAAATTGATAATTCCGTTAGTGTATTTATTTATGTGTCTCATCATTAGTGATAGGATTGTATGTATCGCTAGTATCATAATATGATATTAGCCAGTGTAAATATTACTAACTACACGATGTTTGCTGCCCCCCCCCCCCTCCCAGCCTAGATTGTAGAGAGTGTCTAGGCTATCCCCCTACCCTCCCCCTCTCATCAACAAACATCTGTTGGGCCTGATTGTTAAATGTTAACAACAGTATGTCTTGATGAACGGAATGCAAATCTACTATTTAGCGTGATTGAAACATTACTGTAAGCGCTCGCTGTGCAGTGCACCCTACATACCAACAAGCGCATTACGCTGCCTCCCACTGTTAGCACTTGCCAGTAGAGTGGGAGGCAATGACTTCACTTCTATAGCGAGGATGAAAGTATCAAGCAGGCTGTTATCATGTTTAAACACAAATCATTATTTCACTCTTAAAACACTTAAAACATAAAAATTAATTACAGCATTCTAAAACAAGAAATTGATGTACAGTAGTTGATATATAAATAAAATATGATTGAACAGAGAAATGTCTTCTACGATTTGTATTTGAACATGACTAAACATATTCTATTTGTACATTTTTTCGGGCACGTGCCCGGTCGTACAAATATATAAGAATAGTGTTGAATATCGGGGATAAATTGGGGATAGGCGTGGGTTTGGGAAAACTCAAAAGAGGGATCGATGCTGCTTATCATCATCGTAGAAGAACACACAAATTCAATCTTATCGTGCATTGAAATCGGTTGAAATCATTGATGGTTATGCGCGAATAATTTTCGCTGTAAAAGCGAAGATTTGGTGGAGGTGCCGAGTACGGAAAAATTGAAATTTTAAAGTTTTAGCCTTGTCCTGTCCCTAATAATTATCAGGAACATTCTATATCATCCTTGTCGAAGGGCAATGTCAACAACACTGCTGCTGTAATTTAATTTATTTATTTATTTAATTTTTGTTTAATTCAAATCGAAAATATGCAGATGAATGATATTGTTTAAATAATAGGTTTAGTTAGACTCCATTGTAGATGAATTGAACTTCAGGGTCATCAATACACTATAATTATCACGAAGTAAACATTCAAGGCTTTACTTTTAATGTTGTGAGAACGACCTTCTTAATATTTTGTTATCTGTACTAGGAAGAAATGCCCGAAAACTATTGTAGCGCATTCTTTTCTAGATGTCCTTGATATAGTTTCACTTCGGAGCAGCTGATTTAGTTTTCAGAGGGTTAAAGTTTTGATACTTAAAATTTTTTAAAATCAGTTAGGATTGCTGGTGACAGAAATAGAACCCACAACCCTCCCTAACAGAGCTGTGTACAGCCGGGGTCATATATAAATCAAGAGGTCTGAAAGATACCTCTTTCACCGACATCTCGTGGTCAACTCTTGGTGCCATTATTTATATCGCCCTGTGAACTGCATTATCGATCGATGGAAGCCCCCTAGACTATTTGATGTTATTAATATTATTTAGGAGGCTTTGAAAGACTCTTGGTCAACAAAATAGTCAATATCTAGAAGGCAGTCAGAAGTGAAATACAATTTTATCAAAACAAAAGCATAAAACAAACTTTAGTGGTTTGCAAATAAGACTTGACAGCCAAGATAGAATTATTCAAAATTAATTAGAAACTAAGGCAAATATAAGATCTAAGGCATAGTCTTAATGCTATGCCTAGGCCAAGGTATTGATATATAATGCTCTCTTTGCCTTCCATATATATTTCTTCTAGGCTTGATAGTTCTCTGGTGAATAGAGAATTTTCCTTTGACATTAGCAGCCATGTTTCTTATTTATGTCGAAAATGCAGTTCACAGGGCGATATAAATAATGGCACCAAGAGTTGACCACGAGATGTCGGTGAAAGAGGTATCTTTCAGACCTCTTGATTTATATATGACCCTGGCTGTATGTCAATATTCCAATCCCCCGCGTCAGTTCACACCGCGTGCTGCCACCTATCGGGCGTCGACCACACTCGCTAGGCGCGGTGATCCGCTAGGGAGCGCCACCGTCGAGCCAGCCGGCTCCTGATTGGTCGAGCGAACTATGGCGGCTGATTGTTGTTGAAGCAAGTGGGGACACGCGTTGTCCGTGCCACTCGCGTTTACACCAGTTTCGACAGTGGGGCAGTAAGTGTGAATCGTAAAGTGCATCGCTGAAGGTTTAAACACACGAGGCTTTCGTGCTTGGATTAATTTCTTTCCGTCCTGAAGAAGATTCTTGTTGATTATGGCGAAAACAAAGATCACGTAAGTTCAAGCACGTTTTGTTTTTTTAAACTTGTTACAGTTACACCTTGCTTTTGTTGTTGCCTTTCGCGAGGTTCACGGTTAATTCATTTGAATATTTTGTTCTGTTCTTATTGTTGTCAATATCAACAACAATGCGTTTTTGTACTAGAGAAATTTCCATTAGGTATTTCCAGCCATAATAATATAACCTCTAGAGTATTTCTTGGATTCATTGGATGAGCGTAGCGAGCGTAGCGAGCGAAGCGAAGATTCCATTCACTACACTGGAGAAAAAAATACGGAATGTTTTTTTTTTTTTTTTTCTTTCTTTCTTCTTTCTTTCTGTATTTTTGTCTGTTTGTTAACACGATTCCGGCTAAACCGATACTCCAATTGCGATGCAATTTTGTCGAGGCCTTCGAAATCTTTGAACTTAGAACTGCCACGTTTTTGAGCGCAATCGGAAAATTATTTCTTATGAAAATCGCAATTTTACGATTTTTTTCGATTTTAAAAAAATTCTTCGACTTATAACTCCTACATGCTTTATCCGATTGTAATGATTTTTTCACAGAACCTTAATGTTATGAATTGATATATTCGTGTGAAATTTGAGCGCAATCGAAAAATTATTTCTCATGAAAATCGAAATTTTACGGGTTTTTTCTTTTTTAAAACAATTATTTGACTTATAACACCTACATGCTTTATCAGATTGTAATGATTTTTTCACAGAACCTTAATTTTAAGAATTAATAAATTCGTGTAAAATTTGTGCGCAATCGAATAATTATTTCTTATGAAAATTTCAATATTACGATTTTTTCCTTTTTTAAAATTACGATTAATTAAAGAAAATAAGTTAATTTTTTATTTTATTTGATTTAATTTTAAAAAAAATTTAACAAAGTTCTGATTTTTTCACAGAACAACAGAAAATCCGCAAAACACATGGCAGCTCAATTCACCAATTACGCTCATCCAACAACGCGGCGGGACTTAAGCGTTTCCTAGTAAAATAAATATATTTCGTAACTTACCAACCCCGCAGGCCATTATTTAATTATAATTTTTGACGTTGGTCCAAGTTTTTGGATGAGCGTAGCGAGCGTAGCGAGCGAAGCGAAGATTCCATTTCACTACACTGGAGAAAAAAATCCGGAATGTTTTTTTTTTTTTTTTTTTTCTTTCTTTCTTTCTTTCTTTCTGTATTTTTGTCTGTTTGTTAACACGATTCCGGCTAAACCGATACTCCGATTGCGATGAAATTTTATGGAGACCTTCGAAATCTCTGAACTTAGAACTGCCACGTTTTTGAGCGCAATCGGAAAATTATTTCTCATGAAAATCGCCATTTTACGAATTTTTTCAATTTTTAAAATATTTCTTCGACTTATAACACCTACATGCTTCATTCGATTTTAATGATTTTTTCACAAAACCTTTATTTTATGAATTAAGATATTCGTGTGAAATTTGAGCGCAATCGAAAAATTATTTCTCATGAAAATCGAAATTTTACACGTTTTTTCTTTTTTTAAACAAGTCTTTGACTTATAACACCTACATGCTTTATCCTATTGTAATGAATTTTTCACAGAACCTTAATTTTATGAATTAATATATTCTTGTAAAATTTGAGCGCAATCGAATAATTATTTCTTATGAAAATCGCAATTTTACGATTTTTTCCTTTTTTAAAATTACGATTCATAAAAAAAATTAAAAAATAAAGTCAATTTTTTTATTTAATTTAATTTAATTTAAAAAAATTATTCGACTTTGTAATAATTTTGTCACAGAACAACAGAAAATCCTCATAACACATGGCAGCTCAATGCACCAATTACGCTCATCCAACAACGCGGCGGGACTTAAGCGTTTTCCTAGTTCTAAAAAAATTGACACCAGCATAATATAATCCATCGCGCTCTTAAACTGACAACGTTTTATAATTATAACTACATTCTTTACTTACGCTTATCAACAGGCCCACCAGTTTATTAACCTGTTACTCTGCTTTGAAGTAGAGGTAGCTAGATCGAACCCCGGTTCGGGTGCACACGCTCTTCACGAAATTCACGAAATAAATAAGCTGCGTTAAGTATATTTTAAAATTTAAATATGATTTTTTAAAGTCTAGCGGGTATTGTTATTGACGCGAATGTGAAATTAACCCTTTCGCCTTCCTTGACGATGTGCGTAACGCCAACGCGCACTAATTATTTTTTTATGAAACTGTCCTTAATTTCCCAACCATGTTTAATTGTGAAAATGAGATATTATATCGACATGTTTATACCCTCTACGTCTGTGCAACGAGGCTGATCGCGAGCGCGGGTACCGTGCCGGTCTGTGGGTCCCACCACAGTAGCCCCACCGAGCTTCTCACTCAAGTGACACTTCCTACTTTCCCCCTCGTCCATCACAATATCAGCTCTGCTAGGCTGGGCTGGGCCACGAGGACCCCGTTTAGTTTGGAATCTCCATATCCACAATAACAACTAGGAATTATATATGTAAATAAATCCGCTTCAAGGATGTGTCTGTAACTAGCGTGCAGCCGACTACAATTCAGCATCATTAGTTTGAGTATTTTTCATGCTGCATAATTATTCAAAATCGGTTTACCATTTGTGCAAATTACTGTATGCCTACTAGTCTACGCCAACATTCTACTACCTACGTAAAATGGCAAAGGGATTCCAATTGACTTAAACTATATTGCTCTTTAGATGCTATTACCCACGATATCTAGGCCTACACAAGATCCCAGAGGAGAGAGGGGGGGGCTCCCCCCCTCCATATTATGGACACTCTTGGCTCTGATATAACCACCTTGAGCGACATTGACGTACTACAATAACTACCGTCAATCTCACTCAATAGGTTAAAAATATCTTGTTCGCCGATTTCTGTCAATTTCTGTATTATTTCATTTCCTGCCATTAGTTATTTTATTTTTGTCATATTTCTTTGTCTATTTTCACTGTCAGATAATTCTACTGCTAGAGTTTTATAGTTTTTGTATAGCGGAAACGTCACAATAAAACTAATAATCCACGCGTGATTTCCTCAATCTAAATAAATTGATATTCTCTTGTTCAAATTGGCGGAAATCATTACAATAGAAATCCTTTATGTTTGATTGTATTTTCTTTTACTGCGTATTGTTGTCCGAGAGGATCAAGCTGTCATTATTTTATTATATCCCTTTGTTTCTTTATTGTTAGCCCATCCAAATCTGTTGAGAAACTGATTTACATCGGTAAAGAATAAATTTCAATGTAGGTGGGCATCTAAAACAACCATAATAACTAACTTGAAATAATGAGGTATCTTTTGTATTCAATGAAAGATATGAATTTAAAATAATAATTAATATCGTGTTTGAAAGCTGATTGGTGTTAATATTAAATCCGCACAAAGACTTCTAAGAGAACTAGAAGCCCAGATGTTAATTCACTGGCCCATGTGGTCTTGGGGGGGTAAATGAAAGTCCTGGGTTCGAATTCCGACGGTTGTTTCTGGGGTTTACTTTTTACTCTACCTAACCCACATTACACGTAGGGGGGCCTAGATAGATGGAAAACATAAGCGGAACTTTGACAGTAATCAGTCTAAACTATTTGACCATTTTCGTGAACTGTTTCTGGCTATTGAACAAACAACAAATGTTGATCATTTACGTCCGTGGTCTGTCCATTCCATGTATCCTTCTTTGGCAACTTTGTACAGTTTCATACATATCGGATCGGATGCTTCCTGGTCAAATGAAACGAATAGTTCCTTATCGATACCTAAGTGGCAAAACCTCGTATCTACATTTTCTAAAAAAAAACTGCCATGCAACATTTCAAAGCCCAACAAAATGGGTCTAATGATAAAAAGGAGCATTTTTTATTATTTTCGATTTTTTGAAAGAAAAAAAACGATTAGAGCCATTTTAGTTGGCTTTGAAATACTGCATGGCATTTTTTTTTTTAGAAAAGGTAGATACGAGGTTTTCGATATGCGCCCTATTCAGGTGTAATGTAATTAATAATAATAATGTAATTCAGATGTAATGTGTATTCAGGTGTATTCAGTCATTACCGAAGGATTACGATGAATCGGTGATGGTGCTTCGTGGTCGTTGTCACGGTTGACACTTGACGTATTGTTGTCCTGTTGCTCAGTTAGTGTTGTCCTCGGTGTAGTCGTAAGGATTATGGTGGTTGTTTATGCATTATGCTACTTATTGCACAGAATTGTCACGCATATCATACAATAACCCCCAGGATTACGACGGTGCTGGTTGTCGCCGTGGTTGTCTTCTAAGGTCGTGACAACACCTGCTGGAGGGTCACCGTGCAACAGGTTAGACGTGTTTGCTACACCGGCCTGCCCCGAGGCGCGCGAGGTGCACACCAGCCTGTCACAGGAAGCCAGCCTGCGCACAATGTTTTATTGTGGTGCGAATACGATAGTTTGACGGGGATATATTTTCGCGTATTTATTACGTGTTTCATTTGTCGGGACTTTTTAATTGCCCACTTCCCGCTCAACAGGACCACAAAAAGTCTAGGCTAGGAACGTTTAAAGGGGAGACCTAATGTGTTTTTTCTTTTTTTACTTCCAACACACATTTGACCTAATAATATTTTTGGCAGACAACTTTACTTTATCCGGATAGGCCCTAGTTGGGCGGAAATGTCATCCGGCCTTTTAATATTTTATCCCAGGACTTGCAACTTCGGATAACCTTAATGAGGATTGCCACTGACTAATTTGATCGCAAACTGACTTCATAATTACTGCATTGGGCGGTGGGCGCCATTTTTCTGACATCACTGCCATCTATTAGAGAAATGAACAACTAACCGCATAAGATCTGCATTGCCGTATTAGATGTAAATAGTAGTAAATAGTAATTTATAGTAATAATTTTTCGATGGTACCGTGCATTTATTATGTTTAGAGATTCGTGTTCATAGCTTCTTTAGGTGCCATTTCATAGGTAGACTTTTGTCGAGCCTTTTGTAACATCTATTTTGTCCCACCTTCAAAAATTGTGTAGGCTATGGGGTCTTCTCATTTCTCATTATTGCATTTTTTTTAAAATTATCAAGTTTGAATTATTATAATCTGAAATACAATTTCTACAAACAAATTATAAATAGCATGTGAAATTACACTAAATAAAAAATAAGACTGGATAAAGCTGAACGTTATGATCACGTATCTGCAAGTATGTGCGATCAATACGTTTGTTGCTGGCTTTTAAGTTTCGGTTTTTTGGTGTTTTGTATCTTG
Organism: Sweltsa coloradensis; assembly: GCA_024449915.1. NCBI lineage: Eukaryota > Metazoa > Arthropoda > Insecta > Plecoptera > Chloroperlidae > Sweltsa > Sweltsa coloradensis. Next base: position 190,346 of record JAMZAV010000917.1, on the reverse strand, counting down.
TAATGTGAACCTATGCTAATTGTTTTTCCTGCGGTGCGTTGTGAACTGTGGAGTGAGAGACGGCTCGCGCCCCAAACAATCTCGAACACTTTGTACATAAAGCCGCTCGATCAGTTTGGTAGCCAGACAAACAAGGAAACACCTTGGATATCAGGCAGAATCTAAACTAGGAGCAGGTGGAGTTTACAGCCCAACTGTCACACTCATACAGTGTTGTTTACCATGTGGTTTTATTGTATGTTCGTATTGATATTGTCAGTTTATGGGGTATTATCAGCCGCTGTCTCACACCAATACTTTTATGTGTATTGGGCGTGACTGCCACTCGTAAATATTCTATGTACTTGAATGGCTTTTAGGGCGAGTAAAACATATAAAATAACTTTGACAAAATGTTAAAGAGGAAGCTCACTATGTCACATTCCTACATTGTGAGCGGTGAACATATTCATCATTTTCTATTTTACTAAAATTAAAATCATCTTGAATAAAAACACCATCGAGAACAATAACTACGTCCAAAATTAAAAACTTTTACCAAAAAAGTGCATAAATTTTCGTTTCAAAATCGAGATCATTGTCTCTCAAAAATGTGTGCACTTTTTTGGTACTGTACTTATGTTTTTAATATATAACCGTAGTTATTGCTCGTGGTGTTTTTTTTCTTATCGTTAAATTCATCTCAATATGTACTCAATATGTTGAGAATTTTAGAAAATATCTTTACATTGAAGAAAAAATTATGATTATTTTAAAGAAAATGTTTATAAATTATATTTTTGTAACTTTCTTTTAACTTTTCTCGACACTATATTATGCTAGTTGTGGTAATAGAAGTGCGTTATATTGTTGTCTGTCTGTGTGTGGCGTGGCTGTCGGTCATCACGCTGTGTTGTCTCGTGTCTGTTCTGTGTGTCTGTCTGGGGTGTCTGTCTGTGTGTGGGGTGGCTGCGGGCATCACGCTGTGTTGCTGTGTCTCTGTGTGTCTGTCTGTGTGTCTGTCTGTGTGTTGCGTGGCTGTCGGTCATCACGCTGTGTTGTCTAGTGTCGTCTGTGTGTCTGTCTGTGTGTCTGTCTGTGTGTCTGTCTGTGTGTCTGTCTGTGTGTATCGTGGCTGGTGGTCATCACGCTGTGTTGTCTCGTGTCTGTCATCTCATTATCACCCACTCACACGAACACCATCCAGAACAATAGCCTGACCTAGCTGCTTGATTGATGGAACCCACTGAGAACTACAGGGCTAGATACCTCTTAATGGCTCGTTGATACTGATAGGCTGGACATTGTTGTAATAGTTTGAACACGACAGGTTGATGTGGTCAAGACGGAGTAGTATTTGTATTTTGTTTGTAAGGATGTACCCTATAGAGTACATCGTATATCAGTTTTACGGACTTTTACCATTTCTAAACTCAATGGTTTTACTCGGTTTGAAGTTTGACCCTCTTCATGATTCAGGTGACTTACTTATCAAGTTTTAGGATGTTAGAGTAAATGTAGGGAACGTTTGAGGGCATTGGTCTTAAGCCCCCCCCCCCCCTCCAACCCTTAACGACTGAAGAAACCTTGTCCAAACTTTCAGTCTGGAGCTCTTGAGAGTCTCTTGATACCCCGTCCGGGGAAGAATTGGCCCAGAGCTTGGCTCTGCTAACCGTTCAAGGCGATTCAAGAGAAAAAGTCCACCTCGCAAACATCAGCTAGTAAGAAGGGAGTATATTACTCCCTGAAACTAGAGGCGAGCTCTGGCAATCGTCGTTGGGGACACTTTCCTTTTCTCTTGACGACCTCCCCGACGACGATGACGACCGCGACGTGAGAACCCCCCTTTCCTCCCCCTACCCGTGGTTGGTTCTGACCAGCATGGGCCCCTCCTCCCCACATCCCCTACACTAGAGTGGTGCCTTTTTACCTAACGGTTGACGCGTCCTTAATCCAAAAACCAGTTCAGTATATCAGTTTCTCAACCAAACATTAATCCATATCTTCATGTGTCTTATAGTTATCGTAGACTCCTTGGTCGCATCACATGTTTAGTTTAACCTGTGTTGGGTTTCATTCAAGCCAAGTAGCCGAATCTTCACAGCTGAGTGGCTGGACTGGAGAACTCCCGTCTCACGTAACAGCAGGGGAAAAAATAAGAAATTATAGAAAGTGTTTGGTTGGTGTGAACTCGGGCGTTTCGTCTTGTCTGAGTGCGCGTCGTCAGGTGAGGCTGACTCTTCTTGTTCCATCTGTGAAGAGACTCGTGCTGCAGGGCCTGGGCGAAACCTCGACCATAGCTTGCACAGTGTCGTTTACTCCCTGCTTACTGAGAACAGTTTCCATTGCATCGCTCATAAACAAAATATATTACTTTGATGAGAAATCAATCAAAACTTTGTTTTCACTTTGAGTTTGCGACATATTTTTTAAAGTTATAATAATAAGTTATAGTCATCTCATGCTTACTGAGTATGAGAGAAGGTTGATAAGATAATAAGTATTGTTCAATAAGGAATAAGGATGGATGTTGACAAAGTAAATCAGAAAACATCAGAATACTAATGTTGTATATGTTAGGGTTTTCATGTCAATGATTGAATATTAGAGCTAAGTAGGTTTGCATACTCGCAGAAAATAACTACCACTTTATTTTTTAAGAATGGGTCAAAACTCAAAAGTACTGTTTTATTTTTTGTTATTAATAACGTATTAAATATAGTTATGAACGACACAGTTCCGCCCAAATTCTTTAATTTCATTCATATTCTTGCAACTCCAACAATGCCTGCTACTTCAGAGTGCAGCCCAGGCTCCGAGCCACTGGGAACATCTCTGCTCGTAGTTCATTGTTAACTTGTCCACGTAATTGACTAGTTCTCCCGACCAGACCAGCTCGTATCACTATAGTTTCTAAGAAGCTGGCGTTCAGAGAAAATGTTGGTTATTTATCTAGTTTTCTAGCGCAAGTCGTGAGCCACATTCACTAATATAGGCCTACGATCTAAGTCACTCGCTTCAGACAGTTTTACTACCAATCAACCAGTTGTTTATGTATTATTGTAGTTGATATTTAATGTCCGTTATAAACTAGTGGTAAAAGCCGTAAAACTATCAGTAGGATATAAATCTAATAAATCCGTTTCACTCTGGGCTTTATTGTTTTATTATGTAATTCAATTAAAAGTTTACTAGTTTAGTAGCTACTTAATTTTTTAGGATTTATAATAATTTGTATTTATAGGGCCGAACAAACTTAACGTTAAACCTATATACTTTATGTGGTACTTGATCAAGTAATCAACCAATTAATTTGTTATTGTATTGCTCTCGAAACTTGTAACAACGGACAACTTGCAACAATAGAGACGTTTTTATAGAAATCAATCCAGATATTAAAAAAATTGTAAATTGTAAAAAAAATGTATATTATACTTTTAAAATTGTAAACATGAACATTTTTAGGAAAAATATTCACATTTACATTATGTAAGATTAATTTGTTGGAACTCGACGAGCCGAGGCTTAACTAGAAGGCTGCATTTCTTGTTGGGGTATTTTCGTTACGCATGTTTTGATGAGAAATGCATTTTTAAAATTTAGTAGAAATTGGAAAGTGGACACCCTCCAACTGTATAATCTATTTCCAGAAGTGAAATGAAGTAATGTAATCAATCATGTTTCGTCTCCCCACGTGCGTTATGTTTCGTCACAGTCACAGTCAGGACTAAGTGTGTGGTTTCTGTGAGTAGGGCTCCACTAGCTGTGGACAACGCGCTACTGTTACAGATGGACAGTCGTTGAGTGTTGGCGGTACAGTAGAAAAACACTTGTTGGAGCTAATGATGGACTGAGCGCGGTTTTTGTTAGGTACACTCCAGGCAAACATTCGTCAGCAGGATAGCATGGGGCTAATTGAGATGAGACAATATACAGTGTCGGGTTCAAACCCTGGACATAATGTGCCAAGCTACTGTGGTACTGTGGCGACACCAACTTCGTGTGCCAACCACAACTCGGTTCCCCCCTGAACGCATAATGAGAAGTTCGTACTTTCTGCTCTCAAGAAGCATTTCACATGCTCAACGAAGGACTAAATCATTTTTGGTTCGTTTACAAAATATTTCATCAATTTTTTAATATTTCGAACATTTCTGACGATTTCTAGGTCTATCAAATTGAAGATTTATCGTATAAATATATATAATTGAGTTGCAAAATGTCAGTCAAAATATGTGACCTCATCCATGCCAAAAATATCAACTATATGCAGCTTTCTAAATATTTGTTTCCGAATCTAGTCGAAAACCGTAAAATCATTCCTCAAACACAAATTGTAAACTGCTGCTGGATAACCTCAAATAGGAATGGTCAAGTCTGGGCTCTATAGTATCTGGGAATGATGGATGTATCGCCAACCCAAGGAGCCAATGGTTTATTTTCGCTGGCCTCCAGAATCGCATCCCGTCCTCATTGCTGGCTAAATCTGGAAGGCTGATAACACTCAAGTGAATCATTGAGTGTGGTTTATTTGTAACTCTTAGCACTACGATTGAGCTCAGTGCTAGCGTACTACTGCTGGGGTGGTGGGATACACAGGGCCGTATTACCCAATAGGCACACTAGGCACGTGCCTAGGGCGCCAAGAGACTGGGGGGCGCCTGCGCCCCCCAGTCTTTTAGCGTGATGAAAGCCCAAATTAAAAAATATATATGAATTAATGACTGGGAGATTGCAAGATTGATTAATTCAAAACATGCATAAAACTGACTTTGCACTCATTTGCAGTTTGTTCTGCCCCCCACGACTGCTATAAAAATTGAGTTAGAAAGTATGCTGAAGAAGTTACTTCGTTAGCATTGCTTAGGGCGCACAGGGCAATGTCATTGTCACAGGTATTGTAAACCGAACTCATCAAGTGAGGCTGTGGCGGTCGCCGTACATGATTTCATTGATTTGGACAGAACTCCCACAAGAAGTGATTTAACGAAGCCGTCTACTTCAAACTAAGCTGTCACAACGTCGCTGAAAAATCTGTAAGTGAACGGCATGACACTTTTTTGTTTTAATAAAGATCCAGCGACGTGGGTAATCAGTGATTTACTCATAGATTACATTGCTAAACACAGCATTAATCAAAACATTGACGGAGATTTAACGGGTTCACTTCGTCTTTACTCGGTCAAAAATCGATTACATCGGTAGAATGTCAATGGCGAAGTTGTGTACCGCCACTGGCCGTGACATACTCGCCCTCCCAAGGTAAAGTGTTTTGCACCCATTGTCAACTTTTTGGTGGAAAGTCACAATTCTCACACGGATATAATGATTGGAAAAATGCTGGCGATAGGTTTCGAGAACATGAAACGTCCAAAGAACACAGAACAATTAAATGTTCTATCATTTATAGCTAGAACCAAAACAATGCAAAGAATTGATACTAAATTAAAAGTGCAGTTGTCAACTGAAATAAAATATTGGCGAGATATATTGAGTCGCATTGGGCTAGCGTTTCATAGTGATAACGAAAAAGTAGAATCGTCTGGAAATTACAATTACCTAGGGTCTCTAGAACTCGTTGCGGTTTCGCAAGACGTAAAGCGCGTAATCCTTTGTAAATCAGTTTTTATAACTGAATAGGATAAACGTTAAATAAATAAATAAATAAATAAATAAAATAAATAAGCGCGTGCAGTACAAACGATTCGGCGACTTCGAGTCCATGTGGGTGAGTAATATAAAATAACATTATTAAACGGAAACTATGGAATTACATTTACATACGTAGTACCTATTATAAATTGCATAATATTTAAATGTAGGACTAGGCCCTAGCAATTGCCTAAAAACATTATTTGTGAAATTAGAAAACATTGCATTGTATGCACACAATAAACATAACGATATTTTAGATACCATAGTTGCGTGTGGGGGGGGGGGGGCGGCCTAAAAATGTGTGCCTATGTTCTCATTATTAGTTAAAACGGCCCTGGGGATACAGGGACCTAGGTGCATGATTTCGATACACATTCAATGACTTAAAATTAATCAGTTCTTGAATACTTCTCAATTTCATTGATCAGGCAACATTCTCGTAGGCGTAATTGATTTACATAGTTCTCGTATCGGGAATTGAATTTGAAAAGAAAGAAATGAAATGAAATTAATTGCTTATAATAATTAATACAAGTATGAACTGCGACTCACAAGTGGTATAAGTAATAACTCCAAAGTTCTAAACCAGAATCCAACAGTGAAGACATTCTCTCAGTTTTAGTTTATATATACGTAAGTTACTAAACCTCTTGGCAAAGTCAAATTACGTTCGCTCCGTGAACCACGTTCATTAATTTCACAGCCAAACACTTGAAAGTTAAACTTGTGACAATATGGCGCCCAACTCTTGGGTTCACACAAGCGCGCCTGTATAATCCGCACGGAAGATGGTGCTCCCTGCAAACACTTGTTACAGACAATTTGCATTCGCTTCGTGCAGTTCACTTGAGAAAGTTCCAAACAAATTATCTGACGACGACTTTCTTTGTGATTTATTATCAATTAGGTTGTAATATAATAATTGTGTTAGCTCGATTCCCGCGGAGTAAATGCATTATATTAATTATGATGATCATGACTGCGTGCATTCTCCTCTCTCATTGTTGCGAGTGGTTCTAAGCTCTTTGCAGGCGAGGTGGCGGGGTCAAGAGCTTTGCAGGACACTCGTTAGTAATTAGTGTTAATATTCCGGATCTTAGGTGCATGATTGTGGGAACATGTTTATGTTTTGTTTCAATTACTGTTATCTCGTCAGAAGATAGTTAACAAGCATTGTCTAAAGTCTTGTCGTCTCGCTACTGTTCCAGGGCGACGTCGCGATTACCTTCGATTGGCTATTCGTCAAATTAGAAAGACTCATTAGAAATTGAAATTGGAGGACTTAATATGTGTTATAAACACACATAAAATATTTCTACGCATCTTATTTATATGACATTAACCATTGCATTTGCAAGTAAACATTGAGCTATCCAGAAACACGATTAGGGCAACATTTTATTATGGAAAGTAAAACTGTGAACTAATGGGGAACGGTGCTGTTTTTAAGCAGACCTCCAAGGCTCCATTCATTAAAAAAATAATGCTATTTATACGTGTAAAGGGTATGCATTCCAATTATTTTATCATTCACCCATATAAAATATTTACATGGAAAACTAAAGCATTTTCAAATTTTATTCGTGTAAAAAGACACCAAAAATTTACTGTGTAAGTGTTTATTCGTTTTATGTGCATTTGAAGTATTCTAGCATAGAGATTAATAACTTAATCTCTATGTTTCCGGTACAGATTGAGTGTGCCTAGTGTACTAGGTAAGGTGTATGAGACAGTTGTTACACCGGTAGGGCGAGCATGAGGGTCGCTCACCATGTCTTGAGCCTGGTTGTCCACACGACGGCCACTTACTGTTATTACGTCCGTGCAACGGATTTGCCAGATCTCTCTCAAGGACAATAATTCCAACTCAAGTGGACAACAATCAAGTAATCACACTAACTAAGCTGTACTGTACGGTCTAGGCTGGCAGTGAGGCGAGGTAACTAGGCCTGCAGACTTTCCCCCCACATCCACCCATCTGTCTTGGATTATAGTCGTTGATGCGCCCGTGTTCGGTTCAATACAACAGGGAAACTAATCTACTTGTCAGAGATAAATCTGGTTTACAATGAAATAAAATAACAATTCTAAATCTCGACATTTTGATCGCACTGTCGATGTCCCTCCCTCAGCTTCAGTATAATTATACTGACGTGGGAATCGAATCCGCGACTTTCCAAAATAGAGAATAGTTTAGGGCTTCACCTTTTACAAATTTAGTCTTTTCATAGATTTTTGGGAACGAATGATTAGACTTTGTATGAAATGTTGTTTATTTGCTAAACAATTAGGCCTATAAGTAGACCTAAGTAAGTCGCTTGAAATTGAGACGAACAAAATAATCCTCGATCATCAATGGTGATAAAGACAAAGAACACTAATGTAAAAACCTACATTGTTATACAGGCTGTCTTGTGGCTGGTAGCCAGGTAATTAGCTAGGGTACTATAACTTTTGATTGGTGCATTAATTGATGCAAAGGAATAACTAGAAGAGAACTAAAAGAGGCTCCACCATTGATTGATGGAGCATCCACTCACTCGTGGCGGCCATATTGGAAATAATCTCCTTGATTTTGACACATCTGAGTTGTTTATCTCTCCTCTTGAAGCCTCATAATTAAAAATAACTGAATATTCAGAAGAATACATAATTGAAAAGCCAAAAACAATTCAAAACTTACTCAAATTTGTCGGAATTGATTGAACTTTACATTAATAATTTGGGTGGAGTTGACTTTATGTGATTCCCAATGAATGAGATCGCGATGTAATCAGAAACAATGAAACGCGTAAAAAGCGAACTTAAACACCCACCAATCTTAGACGATGAGTATCACCTTGAAAAGCAGGCGTGATGAAGTAGAGTGGAACGACCCACGTTGAGCCTATAATTAGGCATCTAGTTTGATAAAAACAACAGAACAAAAACCACCAGATCGCGTTTATATAGTCAAGAATGCGAGCTGACCTTGATTCCACTATGACTGTTGGTTTTTGGGCTGCTTCTTGCGTCAATGCAACGTCATTTTTATAAAGGTCTGACTCGAAAAAACTGCTTTGAGCTACTGGAGTGGAGAGTATCTAATATCTACTAGATGAGAAGAAAATAAATAATTGCATTTCCTGCAGTCTTAGAGCATGAGAAACTAATTGCATCTTTGGAAAGCAATTAGAGCATGAGAATTTTATTTGATTTAGACAAAGACAAAGAGCAAAATTAAACGTATTTTTCTTTCAAAATTCAAAATGATAAAAATGTGAGCCGGAAAGGAGAAATGAACCTTAGGTTGAACATTTTCGAAATTTATTTTTGACATTTTCTTGCGGAGTATAAAATTCTAAACATTTTGGCGAAACATTTTTTAACAAATGGACAAAAATTGGCAGTTATCTACATTTTTGTCAAAGTTAAGATAAATCGTTTAAAAAATCATTATAAAAATAAGGTAATCCCGTGAAAAGCGGCATAAAACACGTTTTTACAACATCAGTTGTCAAAATTTATAACAAATACAGAATAGTGACGGGACTAGCCTCCTCACATGTTCTACATGTGTACCCGGCACCTCCACCAACAACGAGATTGTAAGTTTTAATATTTTATTTGTATCCTTCTTTGATGATCTGTTGATTTTACGTAGATTCGCTCCCCATTTTGGGTACGGGTACCCGGACAAAAGTCTTTATACACGACTTGCACATAGTTTCAAATTGTTAAGTCATGCGGAGCCTGTTGAAGTCCAAACAGGATCTTATCGATGCAGTTTTAACTTTTAATGTATGCAAGGCCAAGAATCAAGATGGAGAATGTCAAAGAAGTCAGAAAACAAGTTGAATCTTGAAGGTGTTTGGGATGTGATATTACCGTTGAACTCGAATGTAAAATATATCATCGAAGATATTTCATATTTTGTATCTGACTTGACGAAGTACAAACTAGTTTTGGCGGATTTAGATCGAATGTCAGCCAATGAGTGATGGTATTTGAGGCGCGTGTTTTGAATTCACTTGAGAGTCTTACCTCGTTTAGTCAGAGCTCCGAGCAGGTCTGGCTGTACTTGTTTCCAGTCTGTCCGGTACATCGCTCCCTTTACCTTGTAAGTCAGGTACTGGTTGAACCTGGCATTCACGACGACCTTCCAGGGGTGCTCCACAGTGCGCTTCCCATAAGGCCATCACCTTTTTTTCCCCCTATGCATCATTTCTACTGTCGATAAAGACCATGTTACAGGAAGCGTTGATGGCCTAAGGGGAATTGATTTATTCTCGTTTGCAACCCCTGCATTTCATTATGGAAATACAAAGAAGGTTTGTTGGCGTTGGGGTATTGATTTATTCCCGTTAGGCCAACAGAGTATATGCATTGTTTACGGTAAGGAGTGGGGTGTTGTTGGCGTTGGGGTAATTGATTTATTCCCCTTTGGCCAACACCCTGCATTTTATTATTGAATATGTAAACAAGGTTTGTTGGTCTTAGGGGAATTGACTTATTACCCCAAGGCCAACAACGCCCCACTCCTTACCGTAAACGATGCATATACGCTGTTGGCCTAACGGGAATAAATCAATTACCCCAACGCCAACAAACCTTCTTTGTATTTTCGATAATGAAATGCAGGGTGTTGGCCTAACGGGAATAAATCAATTCCCCTTAGGCCAACAAGTGTAACATGGTCTTTATCGGCAGGTAGTAATGATGGCATAGGGGGAAAAAAAAGGTTGATGGCCTTACGGGAAGCGGCACTGTGGGACGGCTCCTTCCCAGGGGTAGGCAACGTGCATAGTGTCTAGAGCGCGTAACATCATGATTCTAAACATATTGCCGTCCGCGGTGGCCTGACGAAGCGTATGGCTCCACGAGGACGTGTTTTCATTATAATCGTTCTTTCATCATCATCTATCACTACTCATCGTCTCGAATAGCCTTAGCTATAGTGCATTAATATGCAACAAATAGCTAAGCATATTCTACCCGTTTCCCCTTTCTTCCCCCGAAGTCGGCTATGGCCATGCCTGATGCTATTCTTCCCATTTCTTCTCTTAAATTAATAAATACATAAACTCTCGTTTAGAGTCTACCTATTCAGTCACATAACTGATTTTCAGTGGGGGACATTAAATTTAAAGCCGACTAAGCCAACCGTGAAGGCACCGACACCATCGACGAGTGAACAATCTCTTCCTAACTTTGTTCTTGACATGCTTTCCTTTCTTCCTACCACTTTTCCTGTCTCAGTCTGCGTTCCATATTAATTTATATATCTCTTCCCACCTCATCCAGTCTATGGGTCTCCCTCGTTTTCTCTATACATATCTCCTTCACTCGGTTTAAAATGTTTTTTCGTAAAGATAATCAATCTTGCACCTGTATTGATCTTATCGATTAAGTGCTGCGCTACCTCACAATATCCACCTTGATGTGAAAGCAATAACATTTCAATACTAGACGCCCTCCAAACCAATTTCTTATTAACATTATTGATATTCAAGAATGTTGAACGTGCCCAGCCGTCCTTGCCCTGGCAAACATAGAAAGTACGGTTCCTATTAATAATCACATGAGATTCTTACGTCTGATATTAACATTCATGCAGTGTTGTTCGCCCGCATTGAGGTCGTATCTATGTAATCTTTTGTTGAAAGTAATCTGTTTTGTCTTCGTCATAACCAATGATATTTAACATATATATAGTAGGCTAGATCCCCAGTCTCAAATACGTCCGCACAGGCGCGAGCGTACCAAATTGACGTATTCAAGATGGCGATTTGGCGTTTCAATTTATTATGCTTTACATTATGTTTTAAATGGGATTAAGTACTTTTCTAGATTGTTTTGATATGGTATGCACAAACAGAAATAATAATAAGATATTGCATAAGGGAATTTAATAATCATTTGGTCTTAATGACTAATATGCTCACCTGTCAACCTGACAGCCATCTTGAAAAATATTTAAACTACCAATCGCTTCCATCTACTTTAACATGCAAACTGACCTATCCAAGATGGCCAAGACTGGGGATCTAGCCTCCTATAGATGTTGTATCACTGGTCACACATGTGTTGCAAGATGCACCCAGCCCGTGCGGTACTGTACTCTAAAGGTTATCCTCTCTCTCAATCTCGTGTACATATTATTACCAGGACCTCACATTATCTCCGAGGGAATAACGGCTGTTGAAATGTCACTTATTTGACCCCTGACCCTGATGACCGCCGGTGCTGGTTGCAGTTGATTGCTGCATGGAGGGGCTGGGGGGTTTACAGCTATGGCCTACTTGGGATCCTGCGAGAAGTTTGGCGGTTTGAGAGTCGGCTCAGAGTTAGGGTGCCGGGGTTTATAAACAAGAAGTCGTTGTTCGATTCCCGCTACCGAACATCCCGACTGACTAATTCCTTCCGTTCTTATCCTATTCCCATCCCATTTCTTACCGAGGTACCAGTAGCTTGCAGCAAGTAGATTTTGTAAATTCTCTGTTGGAAGCCTGCCCAGGGTGCAATACATGACCTTCTTCAGGGTGTCTAACTAGATATTTTGTAATTTGGACAATTATGAAGGAAATGCCCGAGGGCTGTGTAAGAGGACTGAGAAAAACCTCGGGGAAAACCTTCAGTCAGGATTGCCGGTTACTACGGGATTCGATCCCCGGCACCTCCCGAATCAGAGTCGCGCGCTTTACGCTCGAGCCAACACTGTCGGTTGCAGCAAATAGCCTAGATGCGTTAACGTTATGTCATTGATGACAAGTCTTGTTTTCTCGTATACATTGTCCTACTCTTCTTTGCACATTTTTATCAACCGTATCTGGGTTATATTGTTCCCAACCAAACACAAAAACACAAAAACAACAGCTGTGGTCTGGCCGTTTTCATTTGTATGCCTACTCTATTTGTTTATTCAGATAAATGTGCAACAAGATTTAAAAAAACGGTTTAATTTTAGTTTCCAGTTCACTTTGTGGTTATTTCTTCTCGGGAGCCTGTGAACAATTTTCTGCACTTTACCGTTGTGAGATAATTCGACCACAAATACCCTTTAAAGAAATCAAACTGACTTTGTAAAGTAGGACAAAGACAACAGGAAGTCGTGTAGACTGTAGACAATGAATCGATTTGTTTTTCTTCTGCCAATTATATTAAACAAAACACAATCGTGCTTAAATGTAGTGTTTATTATTCACACGAATGTGCATGTTGGTTTTGGCAAATAATTGACCCCTGGCAATAAGAGCTATACAGCTGGTGATCGAGGGATATAGAGAATATAATATAATACTAGTTCTTACGTCCTCCTGGGTTTTACGTCATGTGTAAACGGTGGTTTACACACGATAAAGGAGTTAGTAATTATTATGCATTGTTGCACGGAAGCGCCGTAAAAAATAAACCTGCCGAAAAGACCAGTTGAAAGTGTTGAAACACCTAATTGGCACCGAATATTCGAAGAAATAAAAACGTTCGTCACGCCCGATAAGATCAGTGATCTTTCTTGTGAGTATTGCTTTCATGCAATAGTGATTTGTGGTTTAATAATCACCGATCTGGGTGGGTTATATAGCAAAGTGTGTTAGCTGCAGTGGCAAGCGGAACGCTCTCTCAATATTTGAAAATGTATAAATCCTCATTACTAATCGTGCAGAATATAAGATTGCAAAAACGCAGCGTGAAGTATATTGCAATTTAAAAGTAATGCACAATAAGTTTGGTCGTCTTGATTAGTGCGCACCCAAGATAGATACCGCATTCCTTCTCGCCGTCCTCGGTGGCAAATACGATTAGGGCGCTAGTCCGAATCGTTTGGCTGAAACGTGGCTTCGAATCCAGCATAAGACATGAGTTTTTTTTGAATCATCCTTTACACCATACGTTCCTCCATTTAAAAAAATATATATATAGTTATAGTTATTAACTAATAAACGACATTATCGCAGGAGGCGCAATATGACCTAACGGTTGGAGCGCCCTTGAACCTAAAAAACTTCAACTTCACTTCATCCTCATCTTTCACCACTCATCGTCTCGAATAGCCTTAGTGCATTTATATGAGACGATGAGCAACAAAAATCATTACCACTGCCTTCCCCTCATATAATAAATAAATAATGTTTGTGAACTTTGGACGGTATAGTTCGGCGGGATCAAAGTCTTAATGCCATACCGGTACTTTTTTCGTGCATTTCGCGCAAATTAAAGAAACCCCAAATCGTGTGGTATTCCCGTTCGTCAAGGATCAACGGTAGATCTGTGACCAGCTAAGTGCGTATGCAATAAATACTGTTAACTTGTATTTAACCGCGGTAACGTACGTCTTTATTCATGTTAACTACTAATCATTAAGTTGATTTTATTACTCGTAAGAACTTATATCGAATGACGTTTTACGATTGCAAGGCAATAAAATAACAGGGAGGAAAGAAACATGATAAGATTATATCGCCGCGGTTTAGAAATGACAACGTTTAAAAGAGGTGGATAAGATGGGTAGTCGAGGGCTGAAAGCAAAGGAAAAGAAATACATTGACACTTTTAGAAAACGTATTGTGGATTTAGAGTCGATTTATTTAGAGTTCAAAAGTGAGTTTGTACGTTGTATTTCAGTTTCTGTTGTGCTATCAACTACTTTTTAATACAGACCTGGGCGTATATGAATTGATATTTTAACGAGATTCTGACCGTATTTATTTTAATCTGATAACTTTAATTTAATCTCGACTCTCTCACGATATCATAACTCAAACAGCTCTGTAGGTTCTAAATAAACAATATTTATGCATAGTTTCCTAAGCGCCAATTTAAAAATTAATTACCGTCCAACATTCCTTCCACTCTATTATGTCAAGAAAGAATTGATTTATTTAGATAGTTCCGAACGCGACGTATTTCGTGCAGAACGGTTGTCGTACAAAGAGTTAGGTAGGAAACTAAACATTCGCCTGAAAACCGGTAACCAACTCTTGCAAGAAACGAACACATGCTGGTGGAGAATGTCAGGCAAAAAGTAGCCAAACGTTTTAAAATGTTGTTCGTTTTCCCGAGTTTTTTTTCTCCTCTCTGTCGTCGACCTCGTCGTTCGTCTGGTTGTGTATTCAAGGCGCCAGGTTGATCGTTGACTCGTTCCTGATGTAACAGACTGAGGTCAACTGCTGCAGGCTCAAGATCGGAGACCAGAAGCTGCAGCTTAGAGAGTAGATTAGTGTTTTACCACAATATCATCTGAATCGACCTTGTTGAATCTGGCGTTGATCCGCGGGGGTTCGCACTGTCTAGACCTCTGGTTGCTGTATTTCCTATTTAAAAAATGTCGAACTTTGGTTGGTCATCGCTCGCTCACTCGTTGATTGCGTCGGGGCCTACAGGGTTGGCTTGGTCGCTTTGGTTTAATGTCCCCCACTGAAAATCAGTTATGTTGACTAAGTAAGTAGACTCTAAATACGAATTAATACGAATTAATAAATAAATAAAATAAATAAAAATAAATCATTTCTCGTAAGAACCTGCCCAGGGTGCAATGCATGTCCCTCTTCAAGTGTCTAACTAGGTAGCCTATATTGGAGTTAAGACAATTTTGAAGAGATGTCCGAGGGCTGTTTAAATGGACTTAATCCCTTGCATTCGCATTAACGACTTAGGGAAAAATTGGAAAAAAAAACTTCAGTCCCGTTGCCTTTACCACAAGACCAACGAGCCTCACAAAATATTGTATAAATTAATGAGTTAATTTTGTTCCCGCTCATCCTGGCTGTCTGTGGTTGTGATGGATCCCTATGCGGCGTCGCTTGTCCAGTGTCCACTTCCGGTGAGCCCGACTCAGTTCCGGTCCGTCGTGTGATTCTAAACACCTAGCTAGCTCATCATCATTCTGTCGGCTACACCGCCTCTGTCCCCCTTCCTTCTACACGACTAACAAACAAACAGATGTACACGTGTAGGACGAGGCGCGTGCACCATCACAAACAAACACACGTAAGGTGTAGCTGTCGTAACTCACGAGAGATGGGTGTGTGTTCAGTGTTGGTGTCGTACATTCTTGCTTATTTCACTTCACTTCTGCCCTGTTAGTAAGTACTTCATATTCTTCATCCACTTCTCAAAACTTAATCGTTTTTATCCTCTTTACTTGGACATATCATCCGAGTTGCGTTGAGAAAGAAAACTTTTCCGAGTAGATATCAATATTTAATAATTACTTATAACAACTATTACAACATCATCACAACTAGTACTATCCCAAGATCATTCTTGTTTCTTAACTAAGTATACTTCATACACTTCTTAAAACTTTATCGTTTGCACCATCTTACTTGGTCAGTAGATTATACAGTAGATAAAAATATGAATATTAAGTAGGTATCATTTCAAGAACTATCCCAAGATCATAAGATTATAATGATCATGTTTATGCCTCGCGTCTAATCAGTCATCTGCTCGGGGAATCCCCGGATACGTCGTGACTCGTGGGGCTCGACGCTTCCATCTTAGTTTCCCCAACTGCCTCATAAGAAGCGCCTAACTAGGAAACTAGGGTGTTCCAGAGTTGGGCGAGGGCCAGAGTCATTTTGTGTCCTCCAATCAATGTTTACTTTGTTATCCCATTACACACATGATCCAATATCGATTTAAAAACGTTCATTAACTTTTGAAATGAAATTTGCCATTTCAGTGCTGAACGGAGTGAGTGTTCAATGACTTATTTATATTGTTTTCAAACCCGGCATTTGGTTTTGACAAAGAAATCTATGCAAAACACACACTTAGTCAGGATTGCCGATGGCAAGTATCGACCCAAAGACCCCTTCCTACGTGATCTACCTCTAATATAACAAATTTCATAGGTTAAACGAACGTTTATTAACTCTACAAGGGTTGACAGGGATATAAAAGCTCTCGTTGAATTAATTATCTGGTACGGGGTTGAAATTGTACAATGGCCAATTGTATAGTTTGAAACAAGAGTGATATTAATATTTGAGCCTCTCTCGTGCGCTGCCCTGGGGTTCTCACCGCCCTGGTAATGCCAGGTGGGGCTATATCAGACGGACAAGGCGGTGGGATTGTGAAGCAGCCAGGGATGGGAAGCATCTCCCCCACAGAGCATGATTAATGACGAGGGGAGGCTACCACACACACACGATACAGACGATCGATGCGGTTCAGATATGATGTATTTTGTTTTATATTTTATTTAATCGATACTAGAAATCGCTAAAGTCCCGCCGCGTTGATGGATGAGCTTTTAAAGGTTTTAGTTTGCGTGGGATATCTTTACTTTTGCAAGTGCTTTGTTTTGCTGCCTACGCATTGAAGGTGAATGTTGTCAAGTTTCTTTTGTTTCTTGTCAATTGAAATTACCGTACCGTAAAAAACTTGTGTTAAAAGCTTTATTTCTATGGATTCTGGCTGAATTTTTCCACTTTTTCTTTCAAAAGGTACTACATAACCATAACCTTAATGTCCATGTATAATATGAACGTTGTAGCCCTACCCGTTTGGTCAGAATTGGCCCAAATGGCACGAAAATATCGCACCAAAAGTTAAAAAACGTATATTAAAAGCTTTATTTCTCTCAATTCTGGCTAACTTTTTCAACTTTTTCTTTTAGAAAGTAATACATCACCATTACCCTTAATGTCCATGTGAAATATGAACGTTGTAGCCCCACCCGTTTGGTCAGAATTGGCCCAAATGGCACGAAAATATCGCACTAAAAATCGAAAAAAATCGTAAAAGTACGATATTCATGAGAAATATTTCTTCGATTGTACCCAAAAACAATACACCTCTAAGTTCAGAGAAAACGAAGGTCGTGTCAAATTTTCATCAAGATCGCATATGCCGTTTGCCCGGTAGAGAGCGAACAAACAGACGGGGGAAAAAAAAAAAAAAAACGGAGCTAAATTTTTTGGGGGGTCGGTGAAATTGAAGTCTTCGCTTCGCTCATCCAACAAAGACAACGAAGCGAGACATCCCTTTTAAAACATCATCTACGTTGAATGCCGCAACTAAAATCATTTCTTGTCATCATTCTTGCTGCTCGTTATTGTTTTTAGTACAGTAAATTGGATCGATTCCTCCTTCATGTCATATGCTCTGATGTTGCTATCTACGCCGTTTATACCGATAAAACATATCATTTAGTATATTGTGTTATAATCACATTTGACATTCCTAAACCTCAATTAACACTTAACACCAATATATTTTCCAATCTCGGTTTGTAAAGTTGAAAAAATAAGAGTTCAAAAGCCCAAATTCGTATTTAAAGTCACTTTCTCATAAAACAATCCTTGATAAGGTTTTTGAAAATATTTTTTAATGTACGTATATCAAATTTGACCTATCATGTTTGACTTATTTTGCTTGTTTTGAAACAGCGGCCTCCATATCGTATCTTCGTCTCCGCCAGCCAGCTTTTCTTATCGCATGACATGGGCTGTATTCCCTGTGAACCAGACCCCATAGAGGAAATGCAACTCAGCGCATTAGATGATTGAGGAAAATAATTTCCTCTCTGGTCTGAGAGCATCGTTGCATACATAGAAACCATGAGGGAGTCCTTGCGTCCCCTCTGATGGGAGTGGGACATTATAACCAGCCACCCTATAGTTAGACGAGGTCCCTTAGCGGGGGACTAATTTACCACCAGTCTGCGCAGACTAGTTGATATGATCTATTATTATAGTCTAGTTAATTAATTTGATTCCTAATTACATCTCAAGCGGCAAAGGTGACAGGTTCGATCTCAAATTTACGTGTATATCCCGGACCATTTTGTGTAAAGAAAACTTAAAACATAGTTAACTTATTCAAGCCTCTCCTTTCCACTCATAATCTTGTGAGACACCGTATGAGCTGGTCTATCGGCAGTAACCACTAACCACATGAATAGTGTGTGTGGAAATATTTGGATGAGCGAAGCGAAGACTTCAATTTCACCGACCCCCCAAAAAAATTAGCTCGGGTGTTTTTTTTTTTTTTTTTTTTTTTCCGTCTGTTTGTTTGCTCTCTACCGGGCAAACGGCATATGCGATCTTGATGAAAATTTGACACACCTTCGTTTTCTCTGAACTTAGACTTGCCACGTTTTTGGGTACAATCGAAGAAATATTTCTCATGAATATCGTACTTTTACGATTTTTTTCGATTTTTAGTGCGATATTTTCGTGACATTTGGACCGATTCTGACCAAACGGGTGGGGCTACAACGTTCATATTTCACATGCACATTAAGGTAACGGTGATGTATTGACGTTTGAAAGAAAAAGTTGCAAAAGTTAGCCAGAATCTATAGAAATAAAGGTTTTAACTTTTAATTTGGGTTTTTTGAGGTGTTAAATATTAAAACCTTTATTTCTATAGATTTCTGGCTAGCTTTTCAACTTTTTCTTTCAAAAGTCAATACATCACCCTTACCTTAATGTCCATGTGAAATATGAACGTTGTAGTTCCACCCGTTTGGTCAGAATCCGCCCAAATAGCACGAAAATATAGATTTTAGATCTTTCTCACAGCCTTGTATGAAAACTTCACAGGAGATTTTATACCTTACTCACAGCCTTGTTACAAACAATCAAAGATCCAACAGACCTAATGATTGCTTTGTATGGGCCGTGTTAATATGTTTTTATTATTTTAAATTGATATTTACATTTTATAATTAAAAAGCTCATCCATCAACGCGGCGGGACTTTAGCGTTTTCCTAGTGATAGAATAATTATGTCGGAAAAGTTTAGTTAGAGGAACAGCGAATTTTCCGAGTGTAGATTGTCGTAATGATTAGGGAAGTAATGGCATAAAATATTCATACCAGGATGGCATTTGTGTGTAGTCAATAGCACGTCGAGTCTGCAATATGTTCCATACTTAGTACTTGGCCTGTTATAGTCAAGTGTTGAGAAGGAGGCATGCTAGTTTTTGACTCAGGGTGTGTGAATTTTTCGATTTTTAATCAGATTTTTTCGATTTTTTTCGATAACAATATCAGTGTTTCAAAACTTGTCAAGTTGGTGAGCGAATCAAATACATTCACAGGCGTTTCAGAAAATCTAATTAAAAAAAGGGTGTCAAAGAAAATCTTTGTCCATAAATCAGTTAGAACTCATGTGTTTGTTGCTCAAAATGAAGGAAAAGTGCATTTGATTTAAATCAATGCTTTTTATGATCTAAATAAAAAAAACACCCTGGTTTTTGTCGCGGTCAGGTCGTTTAATGTAGGGTTTACGGAACAATTTGTCCTTCCATTATTTACCTTATAGTTTGCTATCAGGAAAGTATATAGTATGTATTATCCCCCTCTTCTTTGTTGATGACTCGTATGGTCGTAGTTGTCTTTATCTTGGTTAGGGTTTTAGTTTCACTGTATACTTGTCGTCGCAGTAGCTACTGAGCCACCCCTCTCACAACCACCTGATTATTGGCCTCCCTAGTCCCGTTTGAAAACGACGCTTCCTTATGCTAACACTTGTACGTAGAGTTATTTGTATACGCTTTTCTTCTGGGAAACTCCGTTTATCTCGAGTGGGAACCCCATGCATCATTTACAAGGCTGTGGTTTAGCGTGACGTCAGACCGAGGTGGCGGTGCCAGGAAGGAAGGATGGCAGGAGGAGATGTTATGAAGCGCACATATTTCATGTTCTTATAAAAGATACCTGTTTCAGAATGTAGTTCTCAATCCTCACTATCTAGACGTAATAAACAAACAGGGAAGAGAAAAAGAACACAAAACCGTCAACGGTGGCTCAAGCGGTGGGGGCATGTACGCGCATTTGTATTTTAATTTTTTAAACCCACCCAGTTTAAATTTTATTTCAAAACCTTATATTTGTCTTTTGGCAAACTATGTAGGTATTCATTCGTACGGGCAGTAACCAACCAACGTATATGAAACTTCATGCTCATGCCATCATGGAAAAAAAACAATAGTTAACAATCAAATTAAAAATTGTTCAAGATAAAAATAATTTTTAAGTGTGCCCATGGCTTTTATTAGTCATTCTTTTTTCCCTTCGTGACATTTTGCTAGTTTTCAAAATTTTTTTCGTCAAAGCCAGCAACATGTGTGTTTACTGTTCCTGCCTTGCAGTTGCGCTAATTGTTTTAAAACCACTTATCCGAGTGTACCCTTTTAAAAAGTGAGACAGCAAGGTAATAAAAATCAAATTTCCCTTTTCCGATCATTCAATTTAAACCCCCGGGGAACCAAAATTTGTTGACTCCAAAGAGCTTTGGTCGATGTGTTTCTTTGCCTAGCAACCACCACACAACCTAACAAAGTCACTTTACTAAAAACGCGCAATATTAAATTCACGCCAAAATACACTCTATTCGCTAACTCGGTTTACAATGGGGCTCATGAAATGTTTTCCCATTATCGTAACAGCGCTTTCTGCTCCGGCCTAAAAAAACAGCTATGTTTTCAAACGTCTTAAATAAATTGAACAAACCCAACAGATTATGATCTCATTTATCGGTGCAATTGTGTATTAAATCGTTAAATTTCTGTCAAGTTTTTCATAAAATCAAATATGCCCCTGAAACTTTTGAATGATGTCGGTATAATTCAGAAATTTCTACTAAAAAAATTATTTTTTTTTGGGTTTGGGTGACGTCGTTGTTGTTAAGATGCTAATTTCCACCTTTAGAGGGTTGCGCTTCAGATTTAAAGATTCTAAAAAACTGGTAAAGGGGTTCAAAATGTTTTAAAAAAATTAAACTCACAGAATTTGTGAATTTAAATTCGGCTCACGAGATTTTCTCAAATTTCTTTGTCACTGTCGTCAGTTGAAAAGGGGAATATCGTCAATGGGAAAAAAGCAAAATTTTCTATTTTCTTTTAACACTTTTAAAAAAGGGTATTTTTATCAAAGGAAGAACACAAAAAATTTCCCAAAAGTATTAACTGAAAAAACGTGTTTCGTCTACCTTCCTCGTTCCCCTGTTTTGTCTTTTTTGACACTGTTCTCAGACTTTGAAAGGGGAAAAATATCAAACAAGCACGGTTTGTGACTTTTAAAAAGCGCTTGGGGCCCCCCCAAGGAAAAACATTTCATCAATATCTTCAAATGTGGAGTCTGTGGCCCTCGTGAAGTAAAAATCTGAAAAATCGTGATTAAAGCTGAACATTCTTAAATTTACAAATTACCCGATAAACCCAAAATTTATGGCCCCAAGTCCGATCTCTTCAACTTTAGGCTATTAAATAATTATTTTATCATTGAAATGCAATTAAAAATACAAAATGGAATGAAAGGGTCAATTTTGGAATAAAATAAAAGCTGTGTCAAGAGAAAAAAAAAAAATTAACACTTAATCAATGTGTTATTACTTACAAGATATGACCTTTAAATTTTAAATTTAAATTTAAATTAAGCTTAATTAAATTTAAAAATCCAATATGATCGGTTTTTTTGGCTTGAATGACTTTGGGGTAGTCCCAACACACAAATCTTAGGGCCCTAATAAAAATCTCGTTCTTTCATTGAAATTAAATTTTAGATTGATAAATTAATTACAATACCATCATTTTAAAATTTAAGAAAGCGGTCATGTTGGGTACCAAATAAAAGCTGTTTTTTAAAAAAAAAACTAAAATTTAAAACTAACAAAAATTTATTTTTACTTAGATATACCCTAATTTAATAATAAATTTTAAATTTCTTCATTAATTTTAAAAAAAACACGATTTATGGGCACATGCTATTAAATGCTTTGGAAGCATCCCAACAAAATCTTATGACCCCAAAAACAAATCTCTGAACTTTCATTGCATTAAAATTATTGATTGAAAAATTTACATTGCAATATGCTCCAAATTTAAAATTGGATAAACGCGGTCATTTTTTAGTACCAATAAAAGCTTTTTTTAAAGTTTAATATAGTCTTGTTTGATCAATAAAGTTGATAATGTGATAAATTTCAAAAAAAATTACACACCATGGGTATTTTTAAACATATTTAAATAGTAAAAAATTAGAGTTTATTACATGTTATCAGCTTGTCTGAGCCGACTTTTTTTTAAAAGGGGCAGCTTCTGTAGGAGGGGTTTTTGAAAATGAAACCTTTTTTTTTTCCGATAAAAAAATATTTCTGCTTCCTTTTTCTTTCAAATAGGGACACTTTTTTATAAAAATTGTTTTGACCGTAAGCAACGCAAAATGTTCATCAAAAATTTTAATGGGAGAATCCGACGTTTGCAAACCTGGAATTTTGCAAACGTTTTCCATAACCTACATTGCTTTTTTTTTTCCCGTCCCGCAAATGACGACATTGTGCCGCCCTAAAAAATGTAAACGCATGCTAAAATGCAATTCTGTATTTTTCTCTTTCCCAAAAAAGAACCCCTCATGCACGGTAATACCTCTTTTTCTTCCAACGCCAAAGGGGTACCACAGTTCTTAAAGTCTAAAAAAAAATTGTTTATTTGGATTAAGGACGCTCAAACCCGTTAGGTCATAATGCACCACTCTAACTTAGGGGGGGGGGGGGGCCCATGCTGGTAAAACCCACCACGGAAAAGGGGAGAAAGGGGGGTTCTCACTCGGGGTCGTCTTGTTTTCGCATCTTTCGTAGTGTCATCGTCGTCGAGGGGTCGTCAGGGAAGGGGCAATGAAATATGAAAAATAAGGAAAATTACCCCCCACCCCAACGCAAGTCATTCAAAGACGGAGATAATTTCGTTTTCATGTCAAAATGATTAGGGGTCACCGTCCTGACCTGACTTAAAATAA
The DNA here is from genome assembly GCA_024449915.1 of Sweltsa coloradensis. Lineage (NCBI taxonomy): Eukaryota > Metazoa > Arthropoda > Insecta > Plecoptera > Chloroperlidae > Sweltsa > Sweltsa coloradensis. The sequence continues at coordinate 166,983 of JAMZAV010000917.1, read as the reverse complement.
AAACCTCGAAACAATGGCATTCTTTTTGGCGAAAACTTACTTTGATCGCGACTTATTTCCAAATGTTTTTTTTGATTGTTTTCTAGAAATATGTTTGTAAAATGAACCCCCGCACTCCTCAATCTTTCCTGTACGTATGTATTGTATTTGCTTCGCCAATTCCAGTCAGACTTCATGGAGACTCGCATCAGAATCCATCACACGTTTTCTTATCAAGGAAACCATTAGGTTCTCTCTTCAATGGTTCCATCTTCATAAATATCCACCAATTCAAAATTTTTGTTTAAAAACGACTTTCAATGCAGTGTGGCCTACGTGCAATTCGAAGTCGTTAAAGATTCTTGCTACTTGGGGAAAGGGAAAACCCATCCTTTTAAAAAGTGCTTCTGGTTGTCTTTGACCACAATCCCCAGCATCAGATTTAATTATTTTGTTTTTTTTGTTTGTCATTTGATCGTAGGTTTCGAGGAAACCGTTCTTGCTTCTCCGAGAGGTAAAGTTTCCCAGTTCAAAATCCTTCCTTCAAAGGGGGTTTGGTTGGAACTCCAAGGGGGTTTTACAAAATACGGACAAACCCCCCGAGTATGTTGGCTAGAGCAACTCCCGGGAAAAAAAGTTCATGTATCTACATACTTGTATTTAGTACCCGGTAAAATTTTAAAAACATTAGCAGCAAAGTTTCTAAAGCCATGACCGTGTACCAACCCCCGTTTGGAACTTAACAACACTTCTTTTCTCTGTAATCCCTCAAACACCCCGCGACAATTCTGGAAATGTCTGCCTCCCAACTCTCACCTTAAAAATTAAAGAGCTGACAAAATAACTTGATGGGCAAAACAAACTCTTTCGTTTTTCCAATATAAATTTTATCACCTCTTCTCGAAGTTGTGATTCCGCTTCAAAAGAACTCAATCCCCCCCTTTCTTTTAACCAATCACCGAGAACGTTAAAGTGGTCTTTTCAAAAGTATACCCCCCCCCCCCCCCATCGTCGCCACACTTTTATTATTTTTAATTTCAATTTTAATTTATTTGCCCAAAAGCTGTTTTTACAGTAACACGGCGATCATCTGTCACACGCAGTTTTGGGCCCGGTTAAACTTGTTTACACTTTTCACAATATCGATGCTCGGGGAAACCCTTATGGCTTTGCAATGCTGCCTTTGTGTTGAAACTCTCTTGGTTGTGAAAAACCATTCATGGTACAGGTTTAAAGATATTTTTAGTGGCCTAGTATTTTCCCTTTGGCAAATAAAATTGTTTTAACCTAGGTTCTTATTTTTCAGTCATGGATCTAAAAAAGATAGTTGCCTACGCTAGCCACCTTATTTTGGGGAAATTTTTTCTATATTGTGTTTCATACTAAAAAACCATTACACGAGACGTTTTAAACTTTTGTTTTTAAAAAACCTGTTTTTTTTTCATAGAAAATAATTACATGCCTGAGATTTCGTTGAAATTTTAAATTTATTGGTCAGTCATTTAAAATTTTAAAATGCCCTCTTTAATTTTTTCATTTCGTAATTTTTTCAATTTTGATAAAAATTATTAAATAATGTCCTTAAATTTAAAAATGAGTAAGTTGCCAACAAAAAATTGTGCTTATGGGATTGTTTTTTTTAAAAAAAAAAAAAAAATCTTATTTTTATACTAAAAATGCTGCTTCCCCTAAAATTTTAAAATTGGGATCTATTGCAGTGTAATTTTTTTTTTAATTAATTTAAATTTCAATGAAAGTAAAAGAGATTTGTTTTTGGGGCCCTAAGACTTTTTGGTGGATGACTTCCAAAAGTCATTTAAAAACGCATGTGCCGATCAAAACGTGTTTTTTTTAAAATTTAATAAGTTTTTTAATTATTTAAATTTAAATTGGTCATATCTAAGTAATAAAATCTTTTGTGTTTGTTTAAATTAAAGTTTTTCTTTAAAAAACAGCTTTTATTTTATACTAAACTACCGCTTTTCTCCAAAATTTTAATAGCATGTGTATTGCAATGTAATTTTCAAACTAATTAATTTAATTTCAAAGAAAAATAAAGGGTTTGTATTGGGGCCAAAGATTTTGTGTGTTGGTGCTCCAAATGTCATTTAATGCGCATATACCGATCATATTGTGTATTTTTTTTAAATTTGATTAAGCTTAATTAAATTAATTAAAATTTAAAGGGCAATCTTATAAGTAAAAATCACATTGATTTAAGCTTTATATTTTTGTTTTTCTTTGACACCAGCTTTTATTTGATTCCAAACTTGCCATTTCATTCCCTTTTTTTTTTAAAATTTTAAATTCATTTCAAAATTTATAAAAAAATTAATTTAATAGCTATTAAGTTAAGAATCGGGCTTGGGGGCCCTAAATTTTTTTGGGTTTTTTCGTGGGCATATTATAATTTTGGAAATTTTCACGCTTTTTAAACACGATTTTCACGATTGTTAGGTTACAGACCCCCCTATAAAGGAACGTTTTTAAAACAACTCAGAAGAAGAATCGTCCCTTTTCCCCAATTTTTAAAGCACTTGTTTCTTTCCGCAAGGCGCTCTTCTTTTACTCAAGCTTTTTTTTTCTTGCTGTTTCTATAAAGTAAGTTTTTCGATTTTTCGTCAGACTTATTATTTGGTTCCCGGGGTTGGAATAAAGACGACAAGTCGTCGTATACAATCGTTTCACAATATTGGCTTAAACTCTTGCAGGCCTACTCAAGAGCATTAATTATGGTTGTACCAACGAATTTAATAGAACATCAACTACATTTTATAGTAAAGTTATAATTTTTTTAATTCCCTTGTCCAGATCCTCAATGTTAGAACATTGTAAAAGTTTATTTAAGAATAGTATTAAAGAAATTAGTAATCTATCGTATGTGTTTACCCATAGTTCTTAGGCTATAGTAAAAAACACATTTTCTTCTGTAATTAAAGTTTGTATACGTACAAACTTAATGCGCCTGTTTATCACCGTGTCGATTACGATTCTCTCACTGGAACATGCGCCTAACACGTTTGCACTTTGCTTTACGTCATTAGTACCGAGTTGATGGGTAATAATAGTTTAATGGGCATTCCGTTACGAACTATACATAAAACGTATTCATTTACCGGTGCTCTTTGAAGAAGCAGTAACTTGTAAGTAAGTACAGCGGCAATTGTGACGGAAGTTTTTCATAGTCATAATGGCGCATTCTGGAATCCAACACCTATCATCTTATACACTCTACACCGACCGAGGTAATCATGCGTTACGCTTACGCGAACCCCTTGAAATTTTCGCGTTTAAACATTTAAACGTTGCCCTATTTTCTACAACAAAAATCGTAATGTTGCACTTATGACCGGCCGACGAATAATTAACAACTGTTATATCCTCACACTCGACTTAATGACCCGGCACCTCCACCAAAATTAAGCACTTTTAGAAAATTGTTGACCTAATATATTAGCCTGTGTTTGTGTAGGCTATAAAAGTGATAACAAAATAACATTTCACTTATATAAATATTTTTTAAAAGTTTATTTTACTGTCTTGTTTACACGTTTATATACAACTCTAAACGTTTAAACTCTACATGCACGTTCAAACGACCCATCTCTACTCACGCGTATGGCTCTGATTCGGGAGGTCACTGGTTCGATAGCAGACAACGGAAATGTTTTTTTCTCAAGTTTTGAGTCCTGTTAAAGTCCTCAGAGTCGGACATCTCTAACTCCAACATACCTAGCAAGACGGCATGTATTGCCCCTTATGTGGTGTGCAACGCTGTGCGCACCATCCACTTAATGTCACCATGCCATAGTTGTTGCTGATATTACATCACAAAATAATGATGGCGCCTGTAGAAATGAGTAATAATTATTATTTTAATCGCAAGTTAAATCCCACGTATTTGGCTCGGTCAGACAGAAATGAAGTGATAATATGTTAAAATGAGAATCCAACTTCCGTTGTGAGTCAGATATTTGCCATAGCATGTTAAGATTAGCTTCGTCACTGACTTGTAAATCATCGTCACAACTTTGTGACAAAGCCTTCAGCTGTTACATTAATTATTTACAAAAGACACGCACAAATCTTTGACTTATAGTGATATCACTATATCTGTCCGCCATGGAACATACGATTAGGCCGTTGGTCCGAAGCGTATTACACTAAGAGGACGCGGGTTCAATTCCCGCATAAGGCTTGTGTTTTTTGTGATTGTCGTCATCATTGCATTAGTAAAGCAACAAAAGTCTAATCAACGTTAGCAGACGGATTGACGTACAAACTAAATATTTGAACGTTTCTCGTACAATGGGCTATGAAGGCCTCAGGCAGACTTCCCAGAAGACCCTATAGTCACGTGACTCACGATGTCTTGGCTCGTGATGTTGTTGCCTCCGAGACAAACAAGGCTATGTGACCCGACCTGACCTTGTTCGGTGTTGGGTCACGGGGCCCTGCAGGAGGTCACGGGTTCGAAACCAGCGCTAGAACTGTGGTGGTTAAATATCTCGTATAGGAAACCTGTTCAAAGACAACCGGGCACTCTTCAGGTGATACCTTAGTAATGTTTATGTTAATGTAAGGAAATATACAAGGGCTGTTTATAAGACGACTCAACACCTTTCATTCTCATTCACGACTAAAGAAAACATTGGAGAAACATTCAGTGATGATTGCCAGTGGCAGTATTCGTACCCAAGACCTCCCGCATCAGAACTAATGAAAACTTTCAGTCAGGATTGCCGGTCTCGATGGGATATAAAATCGTATAATAACTATAATTTTTGTGGGAATCCTGCCCAGGGAGCAATTCATGCCCCTCTTCAGGTATGTTGCGGATAAGATTGTGAAGGGATGTCCGAGGGCAGCCGCATGTTTAAGTGGACTCAACCACTTGTATTCGCACTATTGGCTAAAGAAAACCTCGCAAAAAACTTCAGTCAGGATTGTCGGTCGATCTCGACGGGAGCACGGGACTTAAACTCGGGACCTCCCGAATTGGAGTCACGCACTTTACGCTCGAGCCAACACTGTCGGTGTTCAGTAAGTCAGTGATCACTAACATTATGGCATATCCGTTTTTTGTCTCGTGCTTCTGTTAGAGCTTAGTTAGGCTTGAGAGTCGACTTATGCCATATTAATACGGGAAATGATAGTGACTATTAACTTATTAACACAATATCCCAAACAAAAGAGCTCGGTCACCGAGGGTGTCGTGTGTTTAGCGTACACCCACCAGATCTTGTCTGACCTACAGAACACAAGTGGGGACGACACGACATGTCCTCTAATAGCTCTATCTACAGATGGAGGCGTTGATCAGCAAGGACATCAGTCTGATCAACAGCTGATAACAGAACAACACGTGGTTACTGATCGGGGTTCGTGTTTAGGACCTGGCGGCAATTAACACATGCGTGGGTCCGGGCAATAAGGAATAACCACAGAGTTGTGTTCAAGTTTGGGGAGCGGACTTCGTGTGGTTGACAAGTCAAAGGAAATAACGTGTCCTGTACAAATGTAACACTATCGTAATCTGCTACAATGGGCTATATTATTACCAATTTCCTGTTTGGGAAAGTCACACCGCAAACCAGATATACTTCCTATAGAGGTAGCACGTCGCTTATATATACGTGTTAAGTTAAGCCTGTATATGATTGGCGTTAACTTAAACGTCAACCTAACGCCAAGTTCAACATGCGTATCGCGTTCACGATTAAGGAAATGTGTCATCCTTTAAGTTGGGCGCCAATTGTAACTTAGCAGTTACTCTTATTCAGGATGTCATGGGTTTGTTGACTTTGTTCCCATGCAGCCACCGACAATTCTAACTGAGTTACCAAAGGTTTTTAAAAATATATTATTTTAAATTGGAAAGGCGATACTGCCAATCGAGTGGCGTCCTGCTAACAACCCTGGTTATTCCTTCCCAACTCATTACCTAGTTTGTCAACTGAAGAGGGTAAACTGGTGTAGCCTCCCCACAGTGAAGACGCATAATAACCTTAGGGGTGGTGCGCCCTTAAACCAATCAAACCAGAAAAAAACTACATGTTGGTATCCCCAGAGTCAAGAACTCAACACTTTAAGGTGCTTCCCCTTTCACCCGCTGCTATACCGTGCGTGTTATCTCGGGAACTTAGTTTTCCCAAACAAGTGTTATCTTTGCATCAATGTTGTTGTGTTGACGTACACGTAGAGTACACCACCACAACAAAACTAAAACAATTAACCGCTGGCTGTAAACTTGTTCTAAACGGTGCGCGGGCCATGTAAATGCAGCGGGCACGCCATGTGTGTGTATAGAGACTACTTGATCAGATGCAGGGGTGCGTGATCCACTGATCAGGCCGTGTTGTCACTGTTGTCGAGGTTCGACAACCCTCGAGTGCGACAACAGATGGGAGGGGCAGCCGGAAACTGTCTCGTGTTCTCTTTAAATTTAAATTTCTTGTCAGAAACCTGCCCAGGGTGCAATTCATGCCCCTCTTCAAGTATAGAAGTAGGTATGTAGGAGTTACGACAATTGTGAAGGGATGTCCGAGGGTTGTTTAAGAGGACTCAATCCCTTGCATTCGCATTAACGACTGAGGACACCTCGTAAAAAACCTTCAGTCAGGATTGACGGTCTCGACGGGATTTGAATCCGGGACCTCGAATCAGTCTGTCGCTTTACGCTCGAGCCAACACTGTCGGTACTTCTTTGTCTTCGTCGTCGTCGTTCGCATCTTATTACATGTCCAGGCACGCCCCTGTTATAGGGTGCGCCGTATATTGGAAATAAAGAAATGGGCAGGAAAAGCAAAGATATACAAATTGTTACGCTCTGGCTATGAGGGGTGTGATGTTTCCTGTAGCCGGCTGGTGTTTCTTATGCAAAACTAGTTGTCTACTTGGATTTTAAGAATATTTTTTATAAGGAAAGTCAACAAATCTTGAAAATAATAGTTAGAAAGTACGATACTAAATCCCGTCTTTCTCATTTTTAAATGATGTTATCCATAAAGTAGTAATTTATTTGTTTCTGAAACTGTCACCCTATTTAGTTATAAAAAGTATTTTATAGAAAGTGTTTTATAGAAAGGAGGACAAAAGGGGTAAAGTGATGATTAAACCAGCTGAAATGACTAGCACTTGTCATATAGACTTGTCATTGTACTCGTGTCACTTCTTGCATTCAGATCATTACTATTTATAACTCCATGTTCAGATGATGATGATGATGTGTTTGAAAGGTGCTAGCTTCACTTGTCACCGTATAACACTGGGCACAGAGACTAGAGAGTTGAGCCCAGCTTTCTCACTTAGTCAAGCCTGACGCCACGTCTAGGACTGGGTGCACTGGCGTAAAACATAGTAACTTATATTCCCACAATAAATGACGGGTTTCACTCAATAAACATCATGACGACTTTCAACTGGTGTTTCTATATATTATATAGTGAGAACTCTGACAGAAATAGAGAGCATGGCTCATATTAGTTTGCGACACTCCGACACTCGTATTCTGACTAAATTGTTTATCTACTTTCTTTGTTATTTTTATAGTTAGAGCAAAACGAAAGTCCTAGCAACGAGGCACAAAATAAATTCTAAGGTTGTTCCGAATCAGCCTTGTTGATTCTGGTGCTGTCCGCGGGTGGAATCGTGTTCAGCTTGATTGATCGGTGTTTCCTATACTTAAATATGCCGGTATAGTTCATCATTGTTCGTTCTCGATGGTGTCGGGCTACAGGGTTGGCTTGGTCGGTTTTTAATTTAATGTCCCCAATTGAAAATCAATTCTGTGACTGAGTGGGTAGACTCTAAAATACGAATTTATTGATTTATTCTTACTATTGTGATATTAGTAGAATAGTACGATAGTAGTGGAACGATCATTCAATTGCCCTTTCTCGCATTATTCTTACATCTCTCCCCCCATCTTTAAAGTTAATACCTCCTATTATCTACCCCCCCCCCCCCCTTTCTGGATAAGCCGCCGGTTAAATTATACTTGCACACAAACTGTTATTAGAAAAGTTTGAAACTAATTATCTCAAAACGCATCAAATCTATTCTACACCCCTAGCCATGTCCGGGCATAAGGCAGACATTAGAAAAAGTTTGGTAAGCTCCTTCCTATTCCTGCTATTATGAAGAATTCGATGTGGATTCAACTTGTTACATTACTTATACCGATTATAAAAACTCCCCTATTTTCTCAGATTGAAGATCTATTAAAAAATTCTTACTTTTTTATGTTTTTGAAACGCTCAAAGAGATTTGCGATCGATATAGGGTCTATAGCCTATTTTTTTATCTACACAAAACATTATTGGAAAAGGATAGAATCTTCGTATCGTGTTCGACAATAAACTAAGTAGGCCTATATTTTTACACGTTAGTTGATAATGCGACTTAAGATGGTGGATAAAATATGAATTTGTCGTTTAAACATTTCCCGTTTCCTCATCTATGATAAATAGGACACGTTGTAGAAAGTATGAGAGATGAGTTGTCAGAATATGCGTATCTCAAGACGACTACAATAGTTAGAGGTACGTGTATATGTAGCATTTTCAAGTGTACTTTCATAGCGTTTTGTAGAATCTATATTTTGGCCACCTTCGAAAACTTGTTTATGAAGTTTTTTGATATTTTTATTTTGAAATTATGTCATCAAGTTTGAATTAATATCAACTGAATAACAATGTATATAAACAAATTATAGATACTATCGGAAATGAAAAAAATAGGACTGGAAAACCTTAGTTTCAAGTTAAGAGTGCTGTTTTAACCCGTGGGAATTTACGTAGAGAGAGAGAGAGCATGCTTCACCGGACTCGAAAGGCAGGACTAGCGATATTCCAATCATGATTTTTGAGCCAATAACAGCGCAGGCGAGCTATATGATTCACAGTCACCCGAGATACGTGTTACGCTGTGCACTCGCTGACTGACTGAGCGGGTCCACTGCGCATAGACCCCGCACGAAGTTACATGAGTGAATTGTAGCATGATTTTTCAAACACTATCACTTCGCGATTGTCTACGGTATTTTATTATACTGCACGTCTTTAATCTCTCATTCCCAATAGAATATGATTATGTTATTACACATATTATTAGGACACTATTATTCGTTATTCTGAAAATACGAGTAGGCAATTAATAAAACAACGAATAAAAAACTAAAAAAATGTAACCTGGTATACTGCGTTTGTCTGAGCGACTTATTGTTGAATAACGAATGAAGGAAACGTGGAGACACAAGTGGAATGGGGCATCCATGTCAAGGTGAATATAAGCAGTGCTATAGGAACTATCGAATTCAATTCATTATGCAATCATAAGATATGTTTTGTTTTCCTGCTTCTTACATCGTGGTAATAATTTTATTATTAGAAGTATTTCTTGTTTTTTTTTCTTCAGAAAATGGGGGAACAATTAATGTTCTGTTCAAAAACGTTGCAAACATTATACAATTATCTAACTTCTCCCGAAATTGCATAATTTTACCTTACCTTACCAAACTCAAAACAGTAGGTGAAGTAATAAACAAGTGCACAGTCATTAACATCGTATCAGTCAGTAAACCTAAACGTAGCTGATATGCCAAAGAGACCAATTACTCGATCATAGATATAGAATAATATATGCGCCACCGGTCGGAGGCAGAATCGCATTTTCAACCGCTTGCAGACCTTCAGTGCTCCCATGATAATATCGAAATTACTGGCCTGAAAATTATGCAATTTTGGTAGAAGTTAGATAATTGTATAGTGTTTGCAACATATTGAACAGAATGCATATTTTTTTTTTACAGTTTTCCACCAAAAAATTAAGAAATACGACAAATTTTATAAATTTTAGGTATTTTTACGTATTTTCTTCTTTTTTTTGCAGAAAATGGGGGAAACAATTAACGTTCTGTTCAAAACGTTGCAAACATTATACAATTATCTAACTTCTCCCAAAATTGCATAATTTCACCTTACCTTACCAAACTCAAAACAGTAGGTGAAGATAATAAACAAGTGCACAGTCATTTAATCGTATCAGTCAATAAACGTAGCTGATATGCCAAAGAGACCAAGTACTCGATCATAGATATAGAATAATATATGCGCCACCGGTCGGAGGCAAAATCGCATTTTTCAACCGCTTGCAGACCTTCAGTGCTCCCATGATAACATCGAAATGACTGGTCCGAAAATTATGCAATTTTGGTAGAAGTTAGATAATTGTATAGTGTTTGCAACATATTGAACAGAATGCTATTTTTTAACAGTGTTTTCCACCAAAAAAATCAAGATATACGACAATTTTTATAAATTTTAGGTATTTTTACGTATTTTCTTCTTTTTTTTTGCAGAAAACGGGGAAAGAATTAACGTTCTGTTTAAAACGTTGCAAACATTATACAATTATCTAACTTCTCCCAAAATTGCATAATTTACCTTACCTTACCCAAACTCAAAACAGTAGGTGAAGATAATAAACAAGTGCACAGTCATTAAATCGTATCGTCAGTAAACGTAGCTGATATGCCAAAGAGACCAAGTACTCGATCATAGATATAGAATAATATATGCGCCACCGGTCGGGGCAGAATCGCATTTTTCAACCGCTTGCAGGACCTTCAGTGCTCCCATGATAATATCGAAATTACTGGCCCGAAAATTATGCAATTTTGGGAGAAGTTAGATAATTGTATAGTGTTGCAACATATTGACAGAATGCTATTTTTTTTACAGTTTTTCACAAAAAAAATCAAGATATATCGACAATTTTTATAAATTTTAGGTATTTTTACGTATTTTCTTCTTTTTTTTTGCAGAAAACGGGGGAAAGAATTAACGTTCTGTTTAAAACGTTGCAAACATTATACAATTATCTAACTTCTCCCAAAATTGCATAATTTTACCTTACCTTACCAAACTCAAAACAGTAGGTGAAGATAATAAACAAGTGCACAGTCATTAAATCGTATCAGTCAGTAAACGTAGCTGATATGCCAAAGAGACCAAGTACTCGATCATAGATATAGAATAATATATGCGCCACCGGTCGGAGGCAAAATCGCATTTTCAAACCGCTTGCAGACCTTCAGTGCTCCATGATAATATCGAAATTACTGGCCCGAAATTATGCAATTTTGGGAGAAGTTAGATAATTGTATAGTGTTTGCAACATATTGAACAGAATGCTATTTTTTTTACAGTTTTCCACCAACAAAATCAAGAAAATACGACAATTTTTATAAATTTTAGGTATTTTTACGTATTTTCTTCTTTTTTTTTGCAGAAAACGGGAAAACAATTAACGTTTTGTTCAAAACGTTGCAAACATTATACAATTATCTAACTTCTCCCAAAATTGCATAATTTCACCTTACCTTACCAACTCAAAACAGTAGGTGAGTAATAATAAACAAGTGCACAGTCATTTAATCGTATCAGTCAATAAACGTAGCTGATATGCCAAAGAGACCAAGTACTCGATCATAGATACAGAATAATATATGCGCCACCGGTCGGAGGCAAAATCGCATTTTTCAACCGCTTGCAGACCTTCAGTGCTCCCATGATAACATCGAAATGACTGGTCCGAAAATTATGCAATTTTGGTAGAAGTTAGATAATTGTATAGTGTTTGCAACATATTGAAACAGAATGCTTATTATTCAAAATTTTCCACCAAAAAATCAAGAAATAAGACAACTTTTATAAATGTTACGTATTTTCACATATTTTCTTGTTTTTTTTTTTTTGCAGAAAATGGGGGAAACAATTAACGTTCTGTTCAAAACGTTGCAAACATTATTGGATGAGCGTAGCGAGCGAAGCGAGTGAAGCGAAGACTTCTTTTTCACTGACCCCAAAAAATTTAGCTCCAATGTTTTTTGTTTTTTTTTGTTTGTTTTTTTGTCTGTTTGTTCGCTCTCTACCGGGCAAACGGCATATGCGATCTTGATGAAAATTTGAGAGGACCTTTGAAATCTCTGAACTTAGACTTGCCACGTTTTTGGGTACAATCGAAGAAATAATTCTCATGAATATCGTACTTTTACGATTTTTTTCGATTTTTTGTGAGATATTTTCGTGCTATTTGGGCCAATTCTGACCAAACGGGTGGGGCTACAACGTTCATATTATACATGGACATTAAGGTTATGGTGATGTTAGTACATTTCGAAAGAAAAAGTTGAAAAAGTAGGCTAGAATCTACAGAAATAAAGCTTTTAATATAAGTTTTTTGATTTTTTGTGCGATATTTTCGTGCCATTTGGACCAATTCTGACCAAAACGGGTAGGGCTACACTGTTCATATTATACATGGACATTAAGGTTATGGTGATGTAGTACCTTTTGAAGGAAAAAGTTGAAAAAGTTAGCCAGAATCCATAGAAATAAAGCTTTTAATATAAGTTTTTTACGATAAATAATACCAATTGACAAGAAACAAAAGAAACTTGACAACAATCACCTACAATGCGTAGGCTACAAAACAAAGCACATGAAAAAGTAAAGATATCCCACGCAAACTAAAAACTTTCAAAAGCTCATCCATCAACGCGGCGGGACTTTAGCGTTTTCCTAGTATAATTGGATGAGCGAAGCGAAGACTTCAATTTCACCGACCCCCCAAAAAATTTTGCTCGGGTGTTTTTTTGTTTTTTTGTTTGTTTTTCCGTCTGTTTGTTCGCTCTCTACCGGGCAAACGGCATATCCGATCTTGATGAAAATTTGAGGGGACCTTCGAAATCCCTGAACTTAGACTTGCTACGTTTTTGGGTTCAATCGAAGAAATATTTCTCATAAATATAGTACTTTTACGATTTTTTTCGATTTTTAGTGCGATATTTTCGTGACATTTGGCCGATTCTGACCAAACGGGTAGGGCTACAACGTTCATATTCACATGGACATTAAGGTAATGGTGATGTATTGCTTCTGAAAGAAAAAAGTTGAAAAAGTTAGCTAGAATATATAGAAATAAAGCTTTTAATATAAGTTTTTTGATTTTTTGTACGATATTTTTCTTGCCATTTGGGCCAATTCTGACCAAACGGGTGGGCTACAACGTTCATATTATAGTACCTTTTGAAAGAAAAAGTTGAAAAAGCTAGACAGAGTTCATAGAAATAAATCTTTTAATATAAGTTTTTTACGGTATAATACCAATTAACAAGAAACAATAGAAACTTGACAACAATCACCTACAATGCGTAGGCAGCAAAACAAAGCACTTGCAAAATTAAAGATATCCCACGCAAACTAAAAAACTTTAAAAAGCTCATCCATCAACGCGGCGGGACTTTAGCGTTTTCCTAGTTATATACATCGTGAAAATTCCTCAACAGTCGTTTGTCCGGTAGAGAGCAAACGAAACATAAACACACATACTATTATACAAAATATAAACATAACACGAGCTATTTTCTCAAGATTGTAATATTGGAGTCTTCATAACGCAATTTCAATCATAATAATTATTTAATTATTACTCGATGAACGTAACTAGGGAAAGATTTGCATTCGAATCGAAACATAGCCAATTTCCATATTGAATTGCTTGATGTAAATGATGGATAAGGAGAGGAACAAATGACGAAATAATTAAGCAATATGACAATATTTTGACTTATGTGACTGATTGAAGGAAGGTCATCAATAAAATCGTAACAATAGCAATCAACTAATAAACTTAAAAAATTTAAATTTAAAAATCATATCATGGCCAAGGTTGAAAACGGAAAAATGGAAATAACACAATTTTGACAGCAACAAGGCAAGTTATCTCAAGAATGTGTGTTGGACGTCAGTGCGACGGTGCGACTGTGTGATTCACTTATTGGTGAAACCCAAAGTATTACATTACAACGCGGAAACGGTTATCTGTGTTGGCCTCGCACAACACTCATTCAAGGTCAAATGCAAGTGCGTGTATTGAGTTCGACTCCCGCTACCGAAAAACATCACTCCGACGTCGTCATTGTAATAATATTCGGAGTTCGGACATAAGTTGAATAATTAGAATGAAAATGTCAATATCCTCATTCACTTCCGTCAAAAAGTTCACATACTTGGTGATCCTGAGAAGGAAGGAAAACTGAACACTACACTTAGTGACCTCGAATTTTTGGTATGAGAGGGTTTTTCATGTATGCATGTATTGGGTTTCTACGGGCTTATAACAATACTATGAATATTATAATAATCAATAGATAATAGCACTATAGACATGCACGATTATAAGATGCCATGTTATTGTTAATAAAAAAATACTTCGAATTTCGTTTACATAATATCACACTCCCATTAATCGAGATAAATTACAAATTTAAACCTGAGATAACTATAACTGTTTTGATCGAGACCATATCATTGAATGCTATTACGTCTCACAAATGTATCTCAAGTGAGTGGCTCGTTATCTACTGGAGAATAGATGGTTGTTGATGTTTGCGAGAGTGATACGCGGAGTGTGAGGGGAACTGGTTGCTTGACGATAAACACATGTCTTCATTTATTTATTCTCAATATTATTGTTAGCGTCAAAGGCGCCAAGGATTTCCCCACATATTTTATTTTCACCTTCACCACCACCACCACCACTCGTCGTCAACATAGTCTCCACCGACGGGATAATAAAACAACAAAATTTTAATGCCAAAGCAAGCGCTAGGTGAAGAAAAAATCAATATTTTCTAATCAGTTAATGAACTCAGTTAATATACCAAACATATCCAGTTCGTACACCGTCTTATGAGGTAGATGTTTGTGGTTCTAAATAGATGATCCAATGCAACTCAAGACGATGAGTGGATATGGTGGAATGGAGAGTAGATCTACGTAGATTATTACTTATAATGGCATCGAACCCGCGTCCATTTGGTGCCATAATATGCTTATCATACCTGCGCACTATGTGTGAAACCACCATGAATGGCATCTTATATTATAAATGAAATAAAATGCATGCTGGATAAATAAAATTACTTCCTTAATGATCAAGGCTGTCCGCGGCTGCGACACAGATCCGAAGCGCACGACTCCTATAAATAATACCGGTAATTAGATCGAATCCTAGGTAAGATATGGAAATTTTGAATTGTTATGATCTTGATAAATCATGATCATGTCCAATACATTCAAAGAGACAGTAAGCATCAAGATCAACTCCAAAAGTACCAAGAAATCATAATAATATAATAGTATTAAAATTACTCGTTTAATCCTTTACAATATGACACTGAGTGTACAATAATGGCCTCTCGGCATGGGGATTGTTTAAACCACGCCCTATACCCGACTTGAAACATAAAACTGCAGAGAGCGCCACGGTCGGAGGCGGAATCACATTTTTAAAACCGCTTGCAGACCTTCCGTGCTCCCATGATAACATCGAAATGGCTGGACCGAAAATTATGCGATTTTGGGAGAAGTTAGATAATTGCATAATGTTTGCAACGTATTGATCAGAATGTACTTTTTTTCCCCCATTTTTCACCAAAAAAATCAAGAAGTACGTCAAATTTTCCAATTTTTACGTATTTTCTTGATTTTTTTGGCAGAAATCGGTGTGAAAAAAAGTACATTCTGATCAATACGTTGCAAACAATTATTCAATTATCTAACTTCTCCCAAAATTGCATAATTTTCGGTCCAGCCATTTCGATGTTATCACGGGAGCACGAAACCATTACATTTTGTCAAATTTTAGCTTGAAAGAGACACCTTAAAAAGATGGCGCTTTGTGGCATCTATTCATAAAACGCTAAATTCATGTACCTCTAGTAATAGTTTATCTGGCTACTCCTAACGAAGGATAATAAAAAAGGTTTGTGTCTAGTTTGAGTAATGTTCATTGTAATGTGAACATTCACAATCTTTCTCCTAACCAATCAAATCATATTAATCGGCATTCTTCCCACAGCCGTTGTCGATTACATAATAGCAAAGCCATGAGCAACATTTCGCCTATGTGAGCGCAAAGTGTCGTATCTTCATGTAATGTTACACTCACTCGTCCAGTCGGCATCACCAACAATTGTAGGAATTACTTCAATTAATTAACCCGTTTCATCATCACTGGGCACTTCCTCATAACATCAACCTAACCCATATCTTGCAAAACCGCTGGAAAACAGTCTCTCATTACCATCTAGATTCCTCTACCTACACCCGCTCACTTGAGGCTAACTCGCTCATTCAGTTAGTTTAAATTGTTAATTTCTTGAAAACGTGTCTAGGAAACTGGTCATTAGAATCAGTCAGGGTGGGCACAAGGTCACGATATGGTGTAGTCCACTCCAACGCCCCCGACCAATTGAACAGACTTCTTGCGTAATAATGAGGTTGTACTCGGAGTAGCTTATTACTAACCAGGAACAATGACGGTTCTTTGAGCTCGGGACTACTTTCTAACAATGACAAATGTAAATTTAAAAATTCGCTTGATCGGCAAATCCATCGCTAATATCACATACAGTTTTTCAGTTAAAAACAATTGTCTCTTATAACAGCTGTTAGGGAAATTACTATCAATTATACCTGTTTGGTGGCATATTTACGGTCAGTTACTAACAAAAAAGTAAGCACTATTTGTAAAATGAGCTCTGATAGCGACAATGACACATTCTTACTTGACATTTACTTGCAAACCACAACCTGATATATAGCTCCCATCAAGTGATCCAGGCTAAACCTCTGCAGCAAACCAGGCTTTAGTCTATATATCACTTGCAAGCTCCATCGTTTGTCCTATCGGGTTGTGGTTTGCACCAAAATGTCAAGTAAGAATGTGTGTATTTCACGATCAAAGCACATTTTCCAAATATTGCTCACTTTTATTAGTAAAGTACCGTAAATATGCCACCAAGCAGGAAATTTCAAGTAAGTTCCCAAAGAGACAAATATTTTGAATATTTAAATGTGCTCTAATTGCGCCATGCACTCACCCTTACTAAACATATTTCAAATTTATGGGGTAGAAATTGAAGGTCAAAAAGTGATACAGAATGAACGATATTAGCTGGATTTTCTAATTAAACATATTTTTAAATATACATTTTAACATTGTAAAGTATGTTTTCTCGACCTACTTGTGTAATAATGAGATTGTACTAGCCAGGGACAATGCGGGATTATTAATAAGTCGGTGGGGAAGAGAGGATAATTCACATTGTGTTTATACGCTTGTTAAAGTCTGACATGTGGCTACGTGCTCTGAATTGTGACTAGTTTGTTGCTAAGTAGCCGGTGGGAAGTTGGACAGTGTGATGGTTAATTTCGGGACCAGATTGTAAGAGATTGTGAGACTGGCTTTATCATTGAGAGGAAATGTGATCGAAAAGAAAAGCTGCAAAAGTCCTCTTTATGACAATCTTTTAACACGAATATGTTTGAAAAAGTTCATAAAAAAATATTAATAAATTATTTAGCACTAGCATTTATAGCGCGGGAAAAATACTGGATAAAGGATTTAGCAAGACTTTTATTTTATCAGTCAAAATGCGAATGTGACAAATTGTAATACAAAAATTTCCTTGGTTCGTTAATATCAATGATAAACCAGCTATAAAGACAAATTTACTGTTGACGTGAACGTGTCAAAATGGAAAACAAAACGAGTATATTGACGGAAAGACTTGAATCTGTCAGTTGCTTTGCTCTTACATTGTTGATCGTTATTGCGCCGGCTTTCTCAACCAGTTTCCCCACGTTCCAAGTAACAACCACATTTCCGGCAAAGAACATTCAACCAACTTATGACTTAGTTTGTATTCCACATTAATTTTATTAGGTATACTCAAAATACATTTTATTTCAAATTTCCTGTTTCCTTCGGAGCCGATTCCTGCTTTCCTGCAACTCATAACTATAAGTCATAACTAGAGAACTAGAGTCTGCATAACCGTCGTTGTATAACATTAGAGATTATGCAGTAGATGACAAACATATCAATTAAAGTCTGACTTGTGATTGAAGGAAACGTGGGGAGACGGGTCGTAAAACTTATATTTATGCAAATGTGAACGAGCGTTTGTAAGAACTGATTCTCTACATCAAACTTCTAGATACACCACGCTCTGTCAAACGTAAACATGGTGCTTTAAAAGAAGCGATAAACATAATTTCATAAAAGTTAAGATATTGTTTTGCGCTAGGTGATGTAAACATGATATTTAAATAGTGCTAAGCAAGTGAAACTTCGAGGGTTTCCTCTCACAATTCTAGCATCAATCGGATTCTCTTCAAACTAATTGACATTATAAGAACCTCATCTAAGCATGAATTTAATGCAAGGATAGGTACAGTACAGATTTACCTAAGTGATATTTTATTTGGACTACAACTTAAATTTAAAATTGTTTTATATAAATAATTAATAATACATACATTCCATGTTCTAATGAGACTGGTATTAATATTCATACTCTGTACTTCGTGACATTCCGACGTTACCTTGCCCTTTTACATTTCATGCAAAGACTAAATAAATAAACATATTCTAATTTCATCATTCAAATAACAGTACTAGGTCAAAAACAAGACTTTCATTTGTTTATAAATAAATTTACCGTTATGAATAGCGATATCAGTGTGCACGAGTGTGTATCCTGACAGTCGCTCCTAAAGCTTGCCGGACACTTCTATATGTATCACTAGTCCATCAGTTCTTGTCTTAGGTATTAGTAAACGGTGACTTTAAAGCCGGCCTAGCAACGAGGCACATAATAAACTTAAAGTTGTTCTGAATCGGCCTTGTTGATTCGAAAAATATCGATCTCTGGTTGGTTATCGCTCACTCGTCGATTGCGTCGGGGCCTACAGGATTGGCTTGGTCGCTTTGGTTTAATGTCCCCCACTGAAAATCAGTTATGACTGAGTGGGTAGGTAGACTCAAAATACGAATTTATTTTATTGGATGAGCGTAGCGAGCGTAGCGAGCGAAGCGAAGATTCCATTTCACTACACTGGAGAAAAAAATCCGGAATGTTTTTTTTTCTTTTTTTTTTTTTGTATTTTTGTGTGTTTGTTAACACGATTCCGGCTAAACCGATACTCCGATTGCGATGAAATTTTATGGAGGCCTTCGAAATCTCTGAACTTAGAACTGCCACGTTTTTGAGCGCAATCAGGAAAATTTTTCTTATAAAAAACGCAATTTTACGATTTTTTTCGATTTTTAAAAAAATTCTTCGATTTATTAACACTTACATGCTTTATCCGATTGTAATGATTTTTTATAAGAACCTTAATTTTATGAATTAAGATATTCGTGTGAAATTTGAGCTTAATCAAAACATTATTTCTCATGAAAATCGAAATTTTACGGTTTTTTTTCTTTTTTAAAACAATTCTTTGACATATAACACCTACCTGCTTTATCCTATTGTAATGATTTTTTTTAGAACCTTTATTTCATGAATTAATATACTTGTGTAAAATTTGAGCGCAATTGAATAATTATTTGTTATGAAAATTGCAATTTTACGATTTTTTTCTTTTTTAAAATTACTTAAAAATTATGATTTATTAAAAAAATTAAGTTTATTTTTATTTTAATTTAATTTAATTTAAAAAAAAATCTTCGAATAAGTAATGATTTTTTCACAGAACAACAGAAAATCCGCGTAACTCAATGCAGCTCAATGCACCAATTACGCTCATCCAACAACGCGGCGGGACTTAAGCGTTTTCCTAGTTTATTTTATTTAAGCATGTAGACGTAGAGGCCTTGCAAAAAGGCTGGAGCTAGTGTCGTATAATGCGCACATCCTCTCTGGTGTCGGCTCGGCGGCGAGTATGACCGGGTCCTCGCCTTCAATCAGTCAACCTCCTCCCCACACCCGGCGAAACTAGGCTCAATTGTGACGAATTGCCGAGGTCAAAGGTCGCCACTCTGGTTCGCGGTCCAGGTTCAGTTCACACAGAGGAACGAGGGATTAGGAATACAAGACCACATTGGTTCGTAACATTCTTAGAACTTGGCTATATTGCAAGTTTATTTATTTATTTATTTATTTATTTATTTATTTATTTGTTTATTTATTATTTATTTTTTATTTATTTATTATTTGTATTTATTATTTATTTAACGTCTATCCTATTCAGTTATAAAAACTGATTTACAAATGAGGACAACTAAATAAATCTAGGGTAATTGCATAGGCCTAGATGCAGAAACAACAATAAACTACATTTAAGTAAATATTTGAAATAGTAATATTACTACAACAATGCATTAAACACAACCATTTTGGTAACAAATAAAAATGATATTAAATGCATTTAATGAATGAATCAAATATAAAAAAGGGTGGATGAATGAATGAATGGAGGGTGACAATGAAACTCTCAAGTCATATCCGTTATTGTGATAACACATTCCTTGTGAATTGTGGAAGAAAGAGGGTGTGATAGTGATGAATGTTAAACGGGAGCGATGACCAATCAGTTTTTACTTCTTCCGGTGATATTTAAAAAAGAAACTTTTAAATTTGAAAACTTTTTTTACCATTCACAGAACATTACTTTTCAAGTGTTTAAATTTTTCAATACAACAACCTGTCTTTTAGTATTTCATAAGAATTTATAACTTGAACCCATTTTTATTTATTTCTATCGTCTCCTATTCAGTAAAAAAAACTTATTTACAAAGGGGGACAACTAAATAAATCTAATTACAGAGATGCAGATTTGATTTGCATTTTATAAACTTTCATGCTTGAAAGGAAATAATTCGCTGTTATTAGCTATATTTTATAGACCACATTCGTCTTTCAGAAAGTTTGTGTAACATTTCTAGTGTAAATGGTTTAATTGACGTGTTTCGCTTGACGAAAGCTTTAAAGCTAGACCCTCCTTCAATCCAAGTTGTCACTCACAAGGAGATCTCGTTACTTCGTGTAATGTCTGTGCGTGAGAAGTCTTGTTTTGAGCGGGTTGATTCTAACAAGCCTCGTTAGTTCTGCACGGAACAAGACTCACTTGTCTCCTGCCACCAGACACTAATAGAGATGACCACAGAGGTGATTAGGCCATAATGAATTAGCGGCTGTTTCCTTCCTAAAGTTTTTACTTCGTTTCGAGGTGTTTCAAGAAGAAATCTTATTTCTAGAAGTAGGTACACTCATCTCTAAAGGTTATGATTATACATTCAACTACACATTCTTTACTGATGACTTTACCTCAGAATTGTACATTATAAGAAATAAAATCTTCAAGGAAAGTAAAGTCCCAACTTCCAAATTCAGGAATTCTGTTTTCTACCTCATTTTCTCATGGACCTTATTTAGAAATACCTTAATCATTGTATTTCGCAACTTTATAGCATACGGTAAAAGATATGAAGGAAGACAGAAAATAATTAAATTGTATGGTCATCAATCCAGAAATAAATATATCCATCTCAGCGGGGGATGTTTTAGTTTCTGGATTGATTTACATAAATTCAATTACACCTACGAGTGTTCCCGATTAATGAAATTGAGAAGATGATTAAATTATTGAATTAAAATATATATTTAATTTATTATTACAAAGGCGTAAAAAAAAAGTCTAAAGACTACAAAATATTGTAATTTATTATTTATCTCTAACAACAGGTATTAACCCACAAGTGTAGGTATAACTAAAACTAAACAATTCAAAAATATACAATTCAAAACAATACAAATACGTTACCTATACAAATATACTATAAAATTAAAATTTTATCAATAAATACAAACAAGAAAATATTGAATAGATACAAAAGACTACAAATATCTCAGTTAAATCCAGGAAACGAGCGCATTCATTACAGAGAGTTGTATAACAGGGCGTACGTGTCCCGGCCTCGCAACACACGCGAAGCTAGCAACAAACTTACAGCAAGTGTTGAAGCGGAGCCAGGAATGCAACAAGTACCAACCACTGCACGCAACAAGGACAACAAGTGATTGGTGACGTCATGTATGTTGTTATTGGCCGCGGCTCAACACTTGTGCGTTGTGCTTTGAGGAGACTGGAATATGCAACAAGTAAATTAATGCTTGGTTAGGTCCAGATGTTAACATCCTTGATTCCAATGCATAGGTCCTATAGATTCGAAGCAAGTTTCTGTAATTCTGCAACTAATTACATTAATTTTATTGGTGACTTTGGAGCCATCTTAAAGGGGTATTTAACCGCTATACTCAAAAAATATATTTCATTCAGGCTAACTAGTAATGAATTTAGCAATCAACAGAAAAATTATTGGGGCCACCATGACCTCCCCAAAAAATTGTCAAACATGACATTTTTCGAGCTAGGTCCACACGGCAAAAATCTCTAAGAATACATGGACGACTTTAATCTTTATCCGGATTGGAGTTTTAATCCAAAAAATATTGTCATATTAAGTTACTCATGCAGACCTTATTCTATAACTCTCTAGTATTGTTTTGAGGATTGGAAGCCAATAGTCTCGTCAAACAATGCTTATCTAACCAACGGATCGGGCTGTGGTATGGAAATGCATATTTATTGCGAATGTTGGGATGAGTTTATTGCTGGGCCACAGTTTTGCAATGTACTAGAAGAATATGAAGGTTGAGTTTTAGATGTACTATGCTCTAATCATGTGGACCAAGATTAAGAAGTCTGGTATTGATAAGCGATTTAATTTGAATTGTACCCAAACAAAATGTTGAAATTTTTATTGTATCAAATAAAATCGGAAGTAGAATTCTGTAGATCTACTGTTTCAAAGAGGGGCATTAGATTTTTAATCGGCTTAAGTTAGTCGACAGTTCAATTGTAAGCTATTAGATCACGTGGTTAAAGAAAGATTTTTTGGGTATTTCAGTATTCGATCGAAAGCTAGTTTATCATAGATTTCGATTCAAGGTTGTTCAAATTCAACTATAGTATTTCGAGTGAAGTTACAAGGAAGCTAGGACAATGGGGTGATCGATTCGTTTTGGTGGCATTATGTTTAAAGGCGGTGGTCGCGTCAAATGTTGGTCGAACCACTTCCATAAGAATCATTCCAGTAATAATGTTAACGTAAAGCAAAAAATTATTTTATTTTTGCGATGCATAAGCTTTTATTTAAATTTTGCGGTCGTGGTGTATTCTGCTTAATATGGGGTAGTTGAAGAGTTTTTGAAGGAGGACGAAGGGTCATGTTTGCTGTGATTGGAAGTTTGCATGTTGAAGGCGTGCAAGCACACACTGCCTCTGTTTTGCAGGTTTGTGTAATCGGTATAGGTATAATACAGGAACAGAGCATCTGTATTTGGGTAGAGTATAGCTGGGGAGTTTGAGAGAGTTTTGTAAGTCTGGGTACTTGAAGCTTCAATAGCTGGGGAGTTTGAGAGAGTTTTGTAAGTGTAGGTAAAGCTCATACTGGGGTTTAGGGGAGTTTTGAAGTTTTGTAAGCTTATATGGGGAGTCTTAGAGAGTTGGAAGTCTGGGATTTGAGTTCAGCGCTGGAAGTTTGTGAGGAGTTTTGAGGAGTTTGAAGCTTATAGCTTGAAAGTGGGAGTTTGAGAGAGTTTTGTAAGTCTGGGTACTTGAAGCTTCAATAGCTGGGGAGTTTGAGAGAGTTTTGTAAGTCTGGGTACTTGAAGCTTTAACAGTTGAGAGAGTTTGAGTAAATTTAATAAGTATGCAAGTACTGGAGAGTTGTATAAGTGTACGAGCTTAAGATTTAATAACTTTAGAGTTCTAGCGAGTTTCATAAATCAATAGTTACTTGAAGCTTTAATAGTTGGAGAGTTTTACTGAATTCTATTAGTATATGTAGGTACTAGAGAGTTTCAAGTGAGTTTTATAAGTGTAGGGTCCTTAGGATTTAATATCTGGATACTTTTAGTGAGTTTCATAAGTCAATAGTTACATGAAGATTTAATATATTTCGAGCTGGGTAATTTCTTAGTCTGTAGACACTGGAGAGTTTTATGGTGTAGGGGTTTTAAGATTTAATGTCATAGAGTGTTAGTGATTTGATAAGTCAATATAGTGATTGAATCTTTCATCACTGGAGAGTTTGAGTGAGTTCTATTGGTCTACTTTCAAATTCCCGTAAATTAGATCACTATCAGTTATGAAAACGAAAATAAATGTGTTAAAAATCATTAATACCACTTGGGCAAATCTCTATCAGTTGCATACCTGCAGGTAAACAAATTAAATAAACTGTTTCTACAGTATTGCCTCATATCAGATTCTTGGAAATCCAGATCGATTCCAATCTCAAATAAAGTGAATTAAAGGTCTAGTAGGGGTCCGTTAATAAGTTAGGCTCAGAGTCTGTCAATAAAAAACAAAACGCACGAGGGAAAAACGCTGAATCTTTCATTAGGAGAGGGGAAGGGAAGTAAAAAACAGAATAGAGAATGATTCTCCTTTCTTTCTCGCCTACTGTAACTAATGTTGGTGTAATGAAAGCGGGGGGGGGGGGTACACAGATGCAACGAGATGACAATGAGAGAGGCAATTACAGCAGAGAGTGAGTCATATTCATGAATAAACTACGTAATTGAAGGAATTGAACTTAATTTGTGATATAGGACGCGGTAACTTAATTTAATTCATCATGCGTAGGTTACATTGTGGTGTTGTTTATTTAATTAGGAGTGGGTGGTAGGTTTGTTCGGGAGTGTTCGGGTGTCAGAGCCGAACTTGCACGAAGACGAGGGCGCGTGTGGAACTTAATTTTCTCTAAATGATCATGTTTATTATAAATAAATACAAAGTTGCAGAATATTTTCAGAAAAGGATTTTATTTTAAAGTTAGTTTGGCAAACCCTGTCGGCGCCGACGTCAACGTCGCAAATGACGTCGTCGTCGTCGTTGTCGTCGTTGTTGTTGTTGTTGTTGTTGTTGCTGTTGCTGCTTTTGTTGTATTGTTTGAACCAGCTAAAGTCCCCTCACCGAAACGCAGCTCTGAAACGTCAGACTGGAAACAGTCAGCAGCATCCCGTCATTAAAATGTAATTTGAGCGGAATGTGGATGTGGGAGCCTCCAGGTCTAACCAGGAACCAGCGCCTCCGTCATATAACACTCTTCTTTTATTTGGTTTTTCTCTGCTTGGTGCAAGAGTCTGTAAGAGATAGTGCTTTGTAAATCATTATTAGGATAGATGTTAAATAACAATAAACCATAATAATGCGTCTCAATAAAGCGACGCAATAGCGTTCATAGGAGCACGATGTATATCAAACCGCTATCTAAATTTCATAACATATCCACTAAATTAAATCATATTTGTAGAAATCTGCACATGGAAAATGTTACCTTTTTCTCTGGATGTGATGAATTGGGAGGGGGGGGGGAGGGTTTACCGGTGGACGGCATCGAACCGGCGACCTATTCTATAGCGAGTGATCCACTTCTTATCGAGTAAAGATTAGTAGTAAGACAGGCTTATGGATATTAATGTTTCGAAGATAAAACTAATTTATGTTGTTTTCCTAGTTGTGTATTATGACTACTCATTATTTCAAAGTCTTCACTTATTAGTATTTGTTCTCTGAGTCACGACTGCAGCGGCGAGTGTCCTAACCACAGAGTGGTCCACTCTCAAACACTCGTATTAGACTCCGAGATGTGGGGCAACACGGACGTACAACAGCCCTCAGCTCCTGACCAGTAATTAACTAGACAGAGAAGCTGAAAACACCTGCGGAATACAAGTTTTTGCAATTACCCCACAAGGTAGTTTAATGAGTAAAAAATGTACAGTAATGATTCGCGAAATTAATAGAATTAGAGCACTCGATCTTCTAGTGTCTACTCTGGTTGAAACTCGGCCACCTGCCTTAGAGTTAGAGCAATCCTTGGTTTACTATACACACTCCTCATGATGTCTTCCTTGTTTGTTTACTATACATACTCCTTATGATGTCTTCTTTTGACTCTGGGCTTAGTTATATTTTAGCTAGCAAAACCACAATCAATAAATTAGTTACCACAAAAATATATTTAATCTGTGTGTATTTCTAGGTTCTGAGAATATCTCGTAATGCAATATTTATAAAATATGTATAGTATATTATTTTAAACATGTTTAAAATAATATTAAACGAAAGTATATTCAAGTATTACATTTTGAGATACTATTCTCAGAAACTAAAAACATACAGTAAATATAGTTTGTGGTAACTAAGTATTTATTTATTTTTACGTTGTTCCAAATATCTAAGTCTATTATTGATTCAGGAGAGACCAAATTGAACGTTTGTATACCTTTGTTTCTCGTAGCCCTCTCTCAAACTAAACACACGCCTATTTGCTATGATATAACATCTTGCAAGCTCGATATTTCTTTGTTTCTCTCCCGGAAAAGACAACTTGTCCCAGTAACAAGTCAGTCCTGGCCCGTGGGACACCTGTGATTGATCCTGTCCAGTGAGTGATGAGATGATGATGATGATAATGACGGATCTTCATCCTTGTAAACACTACGTAATAAACTAATCAACAAGGCGGTGTCTTCTTACAAACACGCACTTACTGTGTAGTGGGCGAGTTAATTACCAAACATGTTTACACATGAGTCTCCACCTTTACGTGTTGTTGCTCTTACGATCATCCATCCATCATAATGAGGCGTTCTCAATGTATTACATTTTACTAGACAAACATTTCTAGCTCATCATGTAATTCATAGCTTAACGTTGCCACTCGGACCAGTTATATAGTAATATTTCTCACCTTCTGTTATAAGTACATATACCTAGTACAAAATTACTTTAGATATTACATAACACTTTGATTAAATACAAATTAAATTGCTGATATACCCTGTGTGTAGAATCGACAGAAAGTATTTTTGTGACAAGAATTTTAATATTATTATTCTACTGTACATTTTTTATGGACCAGTAAGATTGTGACATCATATCGGTGAAATGTTTGATGATGCCAGCATAAGTTTATTAATATCATCAAGTTTTGATGAACATCTAAATTACTGTTTTATTGACATCACAATATTATTAATTTCTACTTTAAGTTGATTTTCGTGACTCCGTTAAACTTAAGTCACATCAGCAGAACGATTTTGTCGATAATTCAAGGAGGGATTTCAACCAGGGGCGTCAGTTCAAATCCCCCACAGACATGAGACATCTCTATAGAGTCGCCACAGTCATCCATCTTCATCTGTCACCATTCATCGTGTTGAATAGCAAGCTGGACGAATAACGACTTTATTCAACTAAACCTAATTGAATGTATGTTGATTGTTGATCTATTCTGAACATGAATAGTCATTTTGTTATGTTTATTTCTGTTCCCCTGATAACCGAGATATATACTTGCTTGAATTATCTGTGTACAAACTTATGTATTGAATAAAGAGTTCTTGAAAGACGAGAAAATACTTATAATATAAGGAAGTGGGGTTATCTTTAATATATTAAAACTTGTGTACAAACGTTTATGAAACCTCAACCAAATATATTTTTATGAGTAAGAACAATGTTCACAACGCTGTGAGCTGACATCACGATGAGCAGCCATCTTTAAAGATGGCGACTGTCCGTTTTCCACTGTTCACATGCATATAATTACGAAAGAAATTAGTTATAACAAAACTAAGAAATACGTTTATTATATTTTTATCAGTATTTAAAAGAAGTAAAGAATAAAGTCACTTCCCTATAATTCCCAAGCTAGTCGCATCTTCGCGCACGCGACATTGCTAGTGTGGGTAGGGCCGTGTTTATCAGACTAGAGCCACGCATAGTGTGGCCCATCTAGGTCGGTGCATCGCGGCCTGCCTAAAACCAGGGGCACCAATCATCTTCCTAGACATGAAGGTCAGGCTACTTAAGCTGTCAAGTGTTTTATAGTTGGTACAACACGTTCGATCTTTGTTATAAGTTTGGTTGTGTTCGAGGGGTTTAATTCTAGCACCTTCTTTGATGAACTTCTCAACTTCAAGTTCAACATTAAGTTCCTAAAGCTTCTGTCCACCATTCCATCCACGAAACCGACAGTGTTAGCTCTTGAATTACGTGTGAGATTCTGATTTGGTAGGTCGCGGGTTCGAATCTCAATCCTGACTGAAAGTTTGTCTGAGGTTTTCTTCAGTCATAAACGCGAATTCTGGGAGAGTCAACTATACCTATTTGAAACTTTTAAACTTGTTGGTATTATTCCATGAAAGCTCCTAACTGTTATAATCGGTGAACAAACGTCCCATGGAGCATGTTTTCCCAGAGAGAGCCCGTCCACATGTTGATGTCAAACAGATCCGGATGTGTGTTAATTTAATTCAATGCACACCACTTTGTTTGGGCTAGGACGGCTCATTAATAATTATGAGGGAGAAGCTAAATATAATGCACGTTTTAATCTGTGTAATTATAAAACATTCTCAGGCCTCATAAGACTGTTCCTAGATTTAATTAGCAGGGAACACTTCCGCGAGTAGGGTTGATTGATAACTGTTTGGTTAAAGCTCTCAACATATCCCATCTAATAGCATTTTCTTTCAATCTATGTGAATTTTCGTTCATACATTCAATTTATCTGTCTTGAATTCGAAAACAATACAATAATGCAATTTCCTGGAACCTTGCTCAAAATACATATGATTACTTTTCATAACTGTTAATTACTGGCCAAATAATGCAACCTAAATTCAACGTTAAATCAAAACTAAATTAAATTTCTTACCTGTAAAAATTATTAACTGCTTCTACTTAATTCTGCCTTAGCTTAATTTTCTGAAACTAAAATATACAATTATAACATTATATCAATTTTCAAGAGTTTTGTCGTAAAAAATCCGACTATTTCATGCTCATTAAATTAAATACTTTTGTTGCAACCTTATCTTTAAGGTGTATTATTATGCAACGTACTGATAACCCATGCACTTGTTTGAGTTATCACACGTATGCCACACATTCTAAATGCCAGCCGTGCCGTCATGCACCTGTATGTTGTGTCGGTAGCTTCTCATCCTCTTGTAAACAAGACCACTACCAGGCACACAGGAAGCCACAAGGAGTACCGTAGTGTTTACCCATCTTCTTCTTCTTCTTCTCAAGGTGGTCCCGGATCTATAGGCTAGAAGCAGCCAGACCAATAACATAGTTTACTCGATTGACATTTCCAAGGCACCGTTACGACAACATGTCTTGTTTGTCATGTTGTTAACCTGATCATGGCCATCTTGTTCAGCTTTACTTGTTCAAGTAGGTGTTGACTTTAGGAAGTTTGGGAACAATTCAAAATTAATTTCTCATGGGAAGCCTGCCCCACGGAGCAATGCATGCCGCTCTTCAGATTTTTAGCTATAGAGGTTTGTTGCTGATAGAACAATTGTGAAGGGATGTCCGAGGGCTATTTAAGAGGACTTCAGTCAGGATTGACGGTCTCGATGGGATTTGAGCCCGGTATCTCCCAAATCATTGTGTGTGTGGGGGGGGGGGGGGACATATGTAGGGCTCACATCAGATTTATCCAGTATGAATATGACCCTATACAGGTATTTATGGTGTTTAGGTATAGTTGTGAAGAGAATGTCGAAGGCAGTTTTAGATGAAATCAATCTCTTGCATTCGCATAAACGACTAAAGGATCTAAAAACACTTTGGTCAGGTTTGACTGGCGAGTTACACCCTCGTACGCTAGCATCGAGCTCATCATTCTCTCTCGAACGTGTAGAAGGCATGGAAAGCACACACGACGCGACACGCATTGTACTTGTTTGTTTTTGTTTGTGGTCTAAGTGGGCGTGTAAAGTTGTAACGCTTTTACTCCTTCAGATAACACACCGCGACAACGACTATCTTCAGATCTGCCTGTTTTATAACACGTAACTCTAGCGTAACCTGCAACAATCAAACAGGTACCGTCTGTAGATGCGAGATCTTTATAACGCGACGGTGATTTGTGGGCTGGAAGGTGTACATGGACGATGATGATGTTTTAATCGATAGAAATTAAGATAGATAAGCTTTATGCACTCTCATTTACAACAAAACATTACAATATAAATAAATCATCTTAAACACATTTGAATAAAATACAATACCAACAAAAACAAGAATACAAAGAAAATTAATAACCACATGGGCCTTGCGGCCTTTGCGTGAGGGCTTCTTACTTTAAATAACTTAATTCAAGAACAACGGTTCTAGAAATAATGGCTTTACAATGTACAATAACTAGGAAAACGCTAAAGTCCCGCCGCGTTGATGGATGAGCTTTTTAAAGTTTTGAGTTTGCGTGGAATATCTTTACTTTTGCAAGTGCTTGCCTACGCATTGTAGGTGAATGTTGTCAAGTTTCTTTTGTTTCTTGTCAATTGGTATTATTTACCGTAAAAAACTTTTATTAAAAGCTTTATTTCTATGGATTCTGGCTAACTTTTTCAACTTTTTCTTTCAAAAGGTACTACATCACCATAACCTTAATGTCCACGTATAATATGAACGTTGTAGCCCCACCCGTTTGGTCAGAATTGGGCCAAATGGCACGAAAATATCGCACAAAAGATCAAAAAAGACTTATATTAAAAGCTTTATTTCTATAGATTCTGGCAAAAAAATTTCAACTTTTTCTTTCAGAAAGCAAAACATCACCATTACCTTAATGTCCATGTGAAATATGAACGTTGTAGCCCCACCCGTTTGGTCAAAATCGGCCCAAATGTCACGAAAATATCGCACTAAAAATCGAAAAAAATCGTAAAAGTACGATATTCATGAGAAATATTTCTTCGATTGTACCCAAAAATGTATCAAGTCTAAGTCAGAGAAAACGAAGGTCGTGTCAAATTTCATCAAGATCGCATATGCCGTTTGCCCGGTAGAGAGCGAACAAACAGACGAAAAAAAAAACAAACAAACAAACAAACAAAAAAAAAAACACCCGAGCTAAATTTTTTGGGGGGTCAGTGAAATTGAAGTCTTCGCTTCGCTCATCCAATTAACAAGGCACACAATAATATACGATTTAATAACAAGAAATTTATAAGACAATTTCGACAATTTTTGTAAGTGAACATAACAAGCAGAATATAATATAATGCTTATGAATAATGAAGATTATTTTTGTTGTTTAACGTCTATATATTAATGCACTAAGGCTATTCGAGACGACGAGTGGTGATAGATGACGATAAAGGACGATTAAAAAACCATGTCTAATGCGGGTTTCGAACCCACGTCCTCGTAGAACCATTCGCTTCGGACCTGCGCCCTAATCGTATGTACCACTGTGGACGATTTACATCTTCCGTTATAACTTTATTTACAAGATGGCGTATCAACTTATTGTTGTCAAATTTATTAAAGTCATTGCACTCTTAGTGATACACACACGAATTAAAAAGACGCGTACTAGACGTCTGCATTGTTTCGCGTGTGTTGCCTGATCTTCACTCCATTGTTATTGTGACCATTGGACAAAAAGAGACAGTGATTGATTTGATTGAGTTTTGTTGTATCTGTTATGGTTATATTGCTGTTCGAGACGATGAGTGATGATAGATGAAGGCTAAGGACAATTACAAAAAAATGTCGTATGCTGGATTCGAACCCACGTCCCTATGCAATACACCTTGGACCTGCTCCCCAAATGCGTGTGCTATGGTGGACGGCGACATGGTATATGACTATGTATTTAATTTTAAGAACTAACGGTACCATGTGCTGATAATAGAAATGTACCAAATTTTAATGAGCTGCATGTCTTATTTAATTGATTCTTGATGTAATGTACATTGATTAGCGAACATATGAGTGAAGGAATCAGGTGCAATGCCATCAGTTCACCACACGTTATAGAGGTTATTATTTCTATAACAAATTGCGACGTCGTAGTTGCTGTAAACGGTTTTGTTCTCTTTGCTTGAACTGTTGCCAGTAAACTCTGTGAAGGTCTCTTGGGGTCAATCAATCAATCAATCACTCACTGACACCAAGGATAAACCCAACTGAAGTGTCGCCAAGTTGACATTATAGTCAATAACGTCCCTACTTACGATTGAGAAAACCTCCATCTTTAGAAAACCTACTTTAATATTTCATAACGAGATCGATGAGGTAGTTCTGTTCATGCGTAACATTCCAGACTGAGGGCGTAGGTTCGATACCTTCCTCCGGCAATCCTGACTGAGTACACCCCCAGGATTCCTCAGTATTCATATTGTTGGGGTCATATCTACGTCTGTACCTCTGCATCTGCATCTCTGCATCTGCATGCAGAAATATACCTTTTCCACAACTTTTTAAGCTTGTTTTCAATCACGTTTTCATGAATAAATTCAAAATCTGCTTGGGCGTAGTTAAGCCCCTCCTCTTTATAGCGCTAGGATGGCAATCCTGACTGAAATCTTCCCGAGGTTTTCTATAGTCTGTGAGGCTCGTGCTGGGATTGAATCTTCATTTCCAAAAACCACAACCTATATAACCACCTTGTTAGTTGTTAGTTGTTGATTTTAACCGGGGAAAGGTTCCCTACAGGGACCCTTACGAAAAAGTTTTACAATACCTAGTTGTCCCTGGACCGGTATCCTACAAAAACAAACCCATTATTATGTGGAATAACAAAATATTGAGTCCGTAAATACAATTGAGTATGAATGTCCATACAATCTCGTTGGTGACCATGATAACTTCAACCTAGATTCACTTCCCGTTGATCGAATGTTGATCTCATCTATAAAGTCAATGCATCAATTCCTTCGCTTGTCACCGGTCACAATGCTTCGTTTTCTTTCCTTACATTCACCTTCAAACCCCTCTCTATCTTATCTTGCATAAAAACTCACCACGTTCCATATTTAGCCAGATATTTTCGGCGCTCACTTCCACAGCTCTTGGCCTTGTGATCTAACGGTACAGGTTGAAACTAGTTGTCTGTCTCGCTCGTGTGGTTTAATTCCTGTGATTAGGATCTGATCTGATTGATGTAGATCGAAGTAAAGTAAAGGAGCGATAGATACCGGACACTCCTAGTAGGTACTTGTTGACCAGCTACTACAACCGGCGCTTCCTGTTGTACTCAACTCTAGTTTACCGGTGTTTTAATGGAGAAACATACTATAGTTAGTACCTCCAATTAGCTATCTTCTCTCATACACTACGAGAAGAAAATAGAACAAAGTAGTTCGTCAGGTCGGTCGACACAAGTCACCGCAAATCCTGACTGAGGTGTTTTAAATCAAATTGCTGCAAATGCTGCGATTTATTATAATCTAATTGTTGGACATTCCCTACCTTCTTTTCATACACCCCTCTACAGCTTACAAACATTATTTTATCCCGAGTATGTACCAACCTCTACGTTTCAGACAGAATAAAAGCAGGACCTCCCTTGTACTACCTGTGTGTTTTCTGTTCTCCCCAAAAAGGAAATAATTACCCTTATGAATCATGAATCTTTTAGGCAGAGCCAGGGAGAAACATAATTATCCAGGGGCAGGGCATATCCCTCAGTCTGCCTGCATTGGGTATGCCTTTTAAGGCAGTACTGAGGATATCCCTGGGTTGTATCCCTTCTTACCTACCGGAACACCACCCTAACTACCGAAATCGTCACCTAAAGAAAGTCAAACGTCCCTGGACAAGCTTTTCCTACGGGAATTCACTTTCATGCTTCCACTCGTTATTCTGAAAAGACTCCAAATGTGCCCTCCCTATACACGAGTGCATATCTTCGTGTTGTGACTTGTTTGACTTGTCTCCTGGTCACCGCCTTCTAGAGTTCTAGCTAAACGCTTCAGCCTAGAACGCGGCGCGTGTCAGAGTGCGGTTGTAAAGTTAGTCGGTCAAGAGTGGTAATCAGGCACCGCAGGCCTCACCATCCACTCAACCAGTCTTGCCGCTTTTTATCCGGGTTTTAATATGTAAAACTAATTAAAACACGTCTTAGGGCTAAAGGTCAAGACCGAATTTCAAACATCATTGGCTGCACTTAGTGTAGCTCATAGCGGAGATACATCCGTGCAAAGAAATACTGAAATACTGAAATATCAAAAATAAATCTTGATTAGGCCCTACATCAGAAAACCATAATTTTTTTTCTATGATAATGTTCATTAAAAAAATAAAACTTAAATTGCGTATGTCTTTTCTAAATGGCACTACATGTATTGAGATATTGTTTTCGTGTATTGTGATAAGTGAGGTGTTTATAGTATAAAAAAAACTTTTTAAGACTTCTAGCAAACAAATGAATCGAGTCGAAGGACACAGAGGCATAGGAATAGGGGGTGCAAGGGGTGCAGTAGCACCAAGAGGGGGGCAAGGGGGCAAGGAAGCCCATCGAGCAGCTTCACCCAGGCCGTTGAATTCCTAGCTCCGCCACTGGAAGGACGAGCCACAGGTTGTTCAGGAAACCTGTGGCTTTTCCTTCGTTTTGATTCATTTGTGTTGATGTTCTTGTAGCAGAGTGTTGCTAGAAGCTTGATTTAAATAGTCAGTTAATTGCAATCTTTACATCTAGACAACAAAGGCCCAGTCTATGCAAGATGGCTGATTCTGCAGCAGTGTTCTGTCTTCTTGTTTGTCTCGAAAGCATTGAGTGTAGGGCCTCTACCAAGTATCATTTCGTCTAAGATCTCAGTGTTCTGTCTTCTTGTTCGTCTCGAAAGCATTGAGTGTAGGGCCTCTACCAAGTATCATTTCGTCTAAGATCACAGTGTTCTTATTTGTCTCGAAAGCATTGAGTGTAGGGCCTCTACCACGTATCTAGGTGCCCGTTAGGGCGCCGCAGCCAAGCCGCGGTGCGCTACACACTCAAGCACCTTATACACCAAGCAGAGTTGGGGTGATTTCGAGGTGTTACCCAGCCGTCATGTAACGTGATGTGAACTTGAAAACTATCACAATCGAGGGGATTTAGGTACCTGACAACACATGCCAAATTTTATTGGGGTACGACCATTCCTTCTTGGTGAAAAAATGTCTTCAAACATGCTCAAAATCACTTTAAGGATGTTAGCTACTGCCTACTACTCCTACTACTGCCTACTACTGCTCACATCTAATACGTCGGCCCGCGATTCTGACCAGACGGGTGGGACTACAATGTTCATATTTTACATGGACATTAAGGTTATAGAATGATAGTCTCTTTTGAAAAAAAAAGTTGAAAAAGTTTGTTGGAAGGCTTCCAAATAAAGGTTTTAAAATAAGCCTCAAACACTTGGCATACAATCAACAAGTAACCATAGTTACTTGACACTTGTTGACGGTATAAGCAGAGTTAGGCGGGAAAGTGCGATACGTAAACAAATAGCGGACATTTAAAATTTTTCTTCTTTGTGTGGAACGAGAAAAGGTGTCATTATACTCTCATAAAACAAATCAGAAACCGTCCCTGGCCTAGGCCCAGATGTGGAAAATTATTTATAATGCAAAAGTGTAGGTCTAAAGTTCCATTTGGCTATAGGACATAGTAAAATTCATACTTACATTACATGTTTGACAAGCCTAGCCAACCCTATGCCAGCACAACATTATGAACTTGCTCAACTGTTTGTTTACATAATTGCAACAATCAAATCATTTCATACAACTTGTCTTTCGATTGGCCGGCGTTTATGAAGGCACTGCCATCTAGAATAAATATAGAACTTTTTCGAGCTCTTTGCTATACGCAAATCTTTTTAAAGTGTTTGGATTTCGTGATACTCTTTCAACCATAGGCCTACTATAGGGGTTTAATATCAATGCTTTCAACTCACAACCCATGACGTTTTCCACGATACCGTTCAAGAATACCAATTCCTTCGAAAACGAAAACGACTTCGTTTTCAAATTGCGTTTTCAACTCATCTCCCACGAACTCAAGAATTGGGGTCCAGTCCTTATACCGTCGTTATACCATGGTTATACCACCTATACCCAGGATGTACATGAATCCGGGTCTAGATATTTTACATCCTATATTGTTACTGCTAATACCATAGAATTTAAATCAACTTTGATAAAAATATTATATTTTAGCAAATAATTTTGTAATGGAACTTGAAAAAGTAATGAGATCACACACATAACAAAAACTTGTAGAAATACAGCCAAACCTTACACACTCAAAAGAAATGAGATCTAAAAAAAGGGCCAAGCTCATCTACCCTTCCACATAAACGTACAGTGTCCCATAACAGCATCCTCGAAAAGCTTGGCAAAATAGAATTTGCATGTTATTACGTTTAAATTAATTAGAAAAAAGAACTTGGATAAACTATTACGTTAAATTAATAATCGCAAATTCTATTTTGCCAGGCTTTTCGAGGATGCTGTTATGGGACACTGTACGTTTATGTGGAAGGGTAGATGAGCTTGGCCCTTTTTTTAGATCTCATTTCTTTTGAGTGTGTAAGGTTTGGCTGTATTTCTACAAGTTTTTGTTATGTGTGTGTTATTTCGTCTAAGATCTCAGTGTTCTGTCTTCTTGTTTGTCTCGAAAGCATTGAGTGTAGGGTCTCTACCAAGTATTATTTAGTCTAAGATCTCAGCTCCCACGGTTCCTGTACTGTAACCACAACCAACTGGTGAATTAATCTTCTGTGATGACCGCTCCGCGCGGTGGGAGATTCTCGAACCTCAGTCCTCGTGGACATCATCAACCACAGACCGCATCACCCCGGGATTTACTGGCTTGTAGGTCAACTCGGACAGCATTCCTTCATGATCCTGTGGGTTCATCCTGTCTTCGGTGCAGGAGGTCCCGGGTTCTATTGTCGGGTAGGTCATGTGTGTCTCATTCTTGCACACATTTCAGTATTCATAGTAGAGGCTAAAGGCTATACCATACCAAACGGATACTGCTTGTGAAAACGGTGACTTTGAAGTATGGTATTGTATTCATTTGCTTATTTAGCTATATTGCTACAAAACAATTCACATACATAATATATTTACAATTTTGTTTTTTAACATCAAGTAGTAAAGTGTAAGTGGTAAGAGGAAAAACCAAACATTCGTGGCGCCTCCCCCCCCCCCTCCCCCTTCCCAAAACTGATTATCAGCTCAATAAACGATAAAAATATACATGTTTTCATCTGCGATTTATAATATAGTAAAAGTTACCCCATTTTAGACCACTCACGTATTCCAGGGAGGGGTAAAGTGAATTTTACTTCAATGACAACTAATGTGGTTTTTACGTGATATTCGCTCTTACGACGTTGCCTGAACATATCTCATCAGTAAAAAGGGGTCGACCACTGTAGATAAAATATCATAACGAATCTCAATCTCGGATGTGAGATTCAATGGAGGTTTAATTAAACTTTACATTACCGCACAATTAATTAATTTACACCGTGACCACAAGTCACTCAGTCTCTCTTTGATGTCTAGGCTTCTTCTCTGGAGTCTCGAACCCGGTGCTCGTTGGGAGCAGAAGAATTAACCTCGAACCCATCCAAGACGAGATTAGGAAAACAATCAGCTGGATGGGAGTGGGTAGAGCTTTAATATGCGTGAAATTAACGCGGTGTCTTTACAGAATTAACTACCGTTTCTAAGTCACCTTGGCATTCTAAGTACATCCATCTTCCAGCACAACTGTTTAGAAATACTGAATTATCTCGTTCCTGCAAACAGGGCCGGATTAAGACATTTGGCGCCCATAGGCTAAAACAAAAATACGCCCCCCCCCCCCCCCCTTATTTCAAGAAGCTGAAAAACATTATATGCGTGCATTTTAGCTTAAAAAGAAAAAGTAGGAACTATAGTAACTAGCAATGCAACTTGATCACCACAGTATAAAATTTCCCTGGCCATATAGTCTCGTCCGTTGTAGTCGCGCAAATCTGCATTGCTTTTGCAAGCGTTTTTTTTCCATTTCCTTGGCAAAAGAGTCAATGACGTCATCGTAATTTAAACTTAAAATTTTGTTAGTGGCGAAGGAAGTGCATTTGGGCAGGGGGGGGGGGAGCAACAAAACACTTTTAGAACTGCCCATGAAACAATGGTTTCGGAAAAAATATGGATCCTGGTACAATGGGGGCTCCGGTGGGGATGCCTCCCAGCTAGTGCGGGTCTTGGGTGCATAGCCCCAGAAAATTTTGATTTTTGATATTGCAAATGGTGGCATTTTACTAGATTTTAGCATGCTTTCGTTGATAATTTTAAAGTTTTTAGTTGTTGCTATAGGAGTTTGACAAATCGCCCACGGCGCCGAGTGGGGGGCGCTTTGGCGCCCCCAAAATGCCAGCGCCCCAGGCTCCAGCCTACTTAGCCTATGCACGGCCCTGCCTGCAAACATAGTTTGCCCAATGCATCGAAATAGCGTACTTGAAACTTGATAGTGGCGACAATATTGATACATTTTAAAATCTAGACGTCAAAACTGTTATTATGTGACTCGGTTTTAGGAAATGGTGGGGGGGGGAGGGGAGAAAAAATAGTTTTGACGAGGAAAAAATAACATTTCCAACAATATTTCTCAACATTTTTGTGTTTGGAGGATTAAATGGCGAGTAAAGTTATAAGTTCAGTGAGTTATGGTCAAAATCAAATGTACAGAAGAGCTGAAATTCACAAGATGTCTGGATGCCTGTGTAATAAGCACATCGTTCACAAGGCCTACATCACATAGCTTGACAATATACAATACAATACAATACACGGTCTTCTTGTATAAGTTGTTGCTTGGAATGCCTCTGGTTCTCACATCTCACCACTATTGATGATGTCATCTATTCTTCACCCTCTGTCGGTATAGGGGGTGCAGGGTGGTTCTATTGTCACAGTTTCCTTGTCTGGACCAACCTGAACATCTTACCTGAGATGATGCTCTCCTCTTGGGAGCCAAACAGAACAGGTGCAGACGATACGAACAGGGTAAAAAACTTTTCCCCGGGCGGAGTATTACGAGTTCGGAATACGTTGCTTCGATCTCAGTAGAAACACACCAGAATGAATCTGAAATGTGAGGTTGTATTCCGAACTATTTCCAAGAGAATGAACACGGTTTGGTTCGATGTGTTTACGACCTAGGTGTGCCCGCATCGGGTGGACAGCAGACTGCAACTGTGATGCAACTGTTGTTTTCAAGATGCTTATTAGCTCAGCTCTTACAATCAGAGAACCAACTTGTCTCATAAACTTTATGGTTACTGATGCTGTGACAAAAAATTATCAAATAAATCGTATTTTTGATTATGATAACATCAAACTTGGTAATGAAACTAAACATTCTCATTCAGTTTATAAAATCCATTAGATTAGAATGAACTTATTTATATAGTGGCAGAGGTACATAAATTATGTGGAACTCGTAAAGATCTTAATATTACATGTTTCGTGGGTTAACTTCTAGGGCCATCATATATCAATCACAGCATCGACATTGATTGAAGGGCAATAACTTCCTGCATGATTGCCGGTGTATATGAAAAAAATAAAAAATATAAGTAAATAGCAAAGTCCTATTACATCCTGCTGCAGTAGAACCGTCTTCCCTACAAACTTCCTTGTTTTAGCTGAGGGCCTAACATGTAGATCACGCCCAAGAAGACCCGGCCAACTGGGTAATATACTTCAACCCACAGTCTCTCTCTTGTTCTAAAAGCTATTTGGTGTAGAAGTAATACGCCCGGAGCGCGGTGCATTGTGGGTGATTAGGAGAGGACGTTTATCAATGATACGCCTGCCCCTCCTAGCCAAGCATTACCTCATGAGGAGGATTATGAAAGTGTTGTAACACTTCGTAGTCATAACATTCATTATACACTCGATAAAGAATAGTCTAACCAAATAAGATGGTCCATCATTTAAGGTTGTAGCAAACAATATATAACTACATCGTTATTCTGATTAGATCAATATGTGCTGGAATTACAAGAAATGGCCATTGTAAGAGGGTTTGTCCGGTGGCCTAGATAGTAGATAGCTCAATTGGCGAGAGCATCGCGGTACTTACTTACTTAGATATAGCCGGAGGTTCTGGGCTAGATCTAGAGACGATATTGTTATCTCAATATGTAGTGTCATTATTACTACAAGAGTATCATAATATGGAGCTAACATTAGTTATTGTTCCTCGTGTGTTGTATCCTTCATAGTTGGTGGAGGTGCCGGGTCACTTGATGTCTAAACTTTCTGGGGTTAGCCCCCCGCCCCCTCGCCCTATGGTCACAGAAATCATTCTGTATCGGGAACAACGGCGTGTAATCGGATGTTATGTATATCGTGCTACGTTATGATTACACGCACAGACGGACAGAATAGTGTTTTATATAGAGAAGCTTCGTTGTACAAGTGTAATTTATTTGATTTGTTTCGTCTTCACCCCGTTGTTTTGTTGACTACTTGAGTATTGTGTAACTCAATGTTTTTACTACAAGATGATAATACTGATAGATGAGGACGAAAACCAATTGTGGAATCGATCCCACGTCCCTCTGAGCGTTCAACCCTCACCCCTATGAGCCACGTTCACCACCCATCTTCTCGATAGCCTCGCTACTATCTCGCGAGACACAAGTTCATGTACCCCCAACATAACCTGTAGATCTGGACCATCTTGTCTGTAGTCTCAGTAGGGTCATGAACCTTGCATTGCACGCTGCAGCTGCGCGCAGGCTCATTACATGCAGGGCACGACTCTTGCGGACCTGATTGAAGGCGGCTCAGTCAGTAGCTGCTTCTCGAGGTCCTAGGCTCGACATCAGACAGGGGCGATCATCACTGAACGTTTTCCAAAGTTTACCTCTTCAGATTATATACTATAAAGTAACATTAGGATATTTCTTCTGTACTGGAAATGACAGAAGATTGGAATAATATATGTGGTTATAGTATGAAGGGGACTATCACTCCTCGAAACTAGAGGCGAGCTCTGGCCTGCGACGTGAGAAACTCCTCTTGCCCGTGGCTGGTTCTGACCAGCATGGGACTTGACACGTCCTATAAATAAATCGATAAGTCATGTTCGTGAAGAAAACGAAATATCTTTCAGAAAAATACCCTGACATTCCCAGGAAAGAATCTCAAAATATTTGTGTACATTGTGACAATGTTGTAACATTTTAATTTTTCTTAACCAAATTAAATCAACGAGTAGATTTCAAGGTATCTCAGTTGTATTTGGAATAGAGAGCAATGACTTTATAAACTTTCTGTCACGATGAGGTGATAGTCTCGAACCCACAGCCTCCTAGGTGAAAGCCCGTCCGCTCCTCTGAGCTACATATGTCAGTGTCAGCCGTGATCTACAACCAACCAGCCACCTTCTGTACCCGACTGTCACACTCGTCAACTCTAAGTACCTTGCATTGTAAAAACTCTCTACTTAGATTTTATTGTTTTAATCCCATTATTATAAAAAAATTGAGGAAAGTTTTGTCTGTATTTGCAATATTCTCCACTTTTTAACCGTAAACTTTCAAACTTTTTTCGTAAACAAAAAGTTCGTTCAAACGTTACACTTTTCAAAATTTGGCCTTATACTTTCAAAAT
Organism: Sweltsa coloradensis; assembly: GCA_024449915.1. Classification (NCBI taxonomy): domain Eukaryota; kingdom Metazoa; phylum Arthropoda; class Insecta; order Plecoptera; family Chloroperlidae; genus Sweltsa; species Sweltsa coloradensis. The sequence continues at coordinate 125,593 of JAMZAV010000917.1, read as the reverse complement.
TTTGGAAAATTTTAGATTGATTGTGTCCCCAGCATTGTTTTGTTTTGCCCGTCGATTGAGTGGATGTTTTATATGAACGCTTTAAGTGTGTCATTGTGGTCTCCGTTTTTGAACTGTATTTGTATCTTGTATTTGCGCCCTAGAATAGTCTATAGAGGCCCACACGTGCCCTGCATTAACTTCCCTGTCATAGGGCAGCTTTATTCCGATAAATAATAATAATATTTTTCTTCATAAAGTTAATAACATTACCATCATGTAAACTGTAATGGAGCAAACCGCTTAAAAGCATAATGCTTGTAACATCACATAATCTGTTGAACCGTCCTGTATAGTTCAGTGCAGGTGTACTGGGTAAGAGGCAATCAACACTTTGTTGTCGATGCTGGCGACAAAGAATGCAAGTATTGAAGTGAAGTGTGGATACTGGGTGTCAAGGAAAAGAACAAGAATGCTCGGAGTCGGGTATTGTTTACTGTGTAGTATAGGGACCTTGGCTTTGGAGCGGGATTCGAAGCCCGATCACCTTGGTCGGTTGTGACAGTCACCTGTACTGAGAAGCTATAGCCTCTCCGCGTAGTCTTGTCCTAGAGATGCAGGTGCACTCTTGATAGAGGTGGGTAAAATGAGTAAATGCTTCTTTCTTGTAGAAAATTTCACTTCACGTATAGCATCGTTTGGTCAACTAGGTACGTGAAAATAACGTTTTGTGTGTGTTTTGTTTGTGTAACATCTATTTAATTTAATTTGACATAATATCTATAATTTGTTTATTATACAAATTTTAATTCAGTTTATATTTATTCAAATTTGATGACATAACTTCGAAATAAAAATGTGAGAAAACTTCATACACAAGTTTTTGAAGGTAGCCAAAAAAATATGCTATAAAACGCTAAATAACACTGAAAATGCTACGTTTACGGCTATCCCTGGTCTCAACCCTCGCACACTAAGACTGAGCCACACCGCTGCATAGTGCATGGTCTGACTTATGGTGACCTCCGTGTCCAATACATGGATCATAATAATCCCATCTGCTGCCTGATTGGGGATCTATATTCATTCTTTAAGTTTAGACCATCTGTTGGTTACCGTCAGATGTGGTGTGGCACAATGCTAGTGCTCGAGAGACGTTAGAGGTTTCTTCTCATTGAAGCCAAACAAAATACCAAGAGAAGTACGAAGAGAAATCATACTATAACAATGATAAGAAAAAACTTCCCATGTTAAAACAAGTAACACATTACCAATAATAACATTATGAAATAAAGTAATTACTAATTACTGACATGCTGAGTGAGTATACACCACGAATATATGTTTTTTATAGATTCGACATAGCCTAGTTATGTTTGACATAGCTATGACAGTTTGCCCCTCCACACAAAGGAATTGCGCCCCTCATAATTATTATTTATTACTTACACCTGATACGTTGACGTTCACCATCTGCTCTCAAATGAAGAACTTGCAGCTTTACATTAATTTATTTCGCTTTATTTTAAATTCTTATAATTCATGGATATGGGTCACAATTTCAAATGTGTTCTAATTATCTCATCTTGGTTCGTGACGTCACTTGCCATTATGAGCGACTTAGCCCGACTAGGCCTCCGCGGTTTAATGGCTCACTGTTGGGGCGCCGTCACGTTCGCAAATACGATGTTATTCATCAGATAAATGATATTTTGTGAGAGAGTGAATTGAGCAAATTTTAATTGAACATATTCATAACGTTATTCTCGACGGTTCTGTATGCCATGGTATGGTTGAAATTATCATTTAGTGCTAAAAGCCAAGTTTATCGAAAACCTGATGTATTAAATCATTATAAGAATTTAAAAAATTAAACTTAACTACACCCAAACATTTTCTTTGTCCTCATCCGGCATCCGTATACTTTCTTGGAAGGTACTTCGGAAGTGAAATATGTTTAGCAAACTAGATGTAACGAAAGGGAATAGTTTGATTGTTAATATTGGACTGTCTACATAACATAGGTTTGAATCCTGAATGAGGTATATGATTCGTGAATAATCATGTAAGACTCAGCGAGCAAGATTTTGAGTTTAGCGACCTCGCTGGCTCCACCAGAGCTCTCCACATTCTCCACGGCCGCTTCCTCTCGGATCCTCACATGTCTAGAATTATATGGCAATTAAGTGAACCATGAAACCAAATACCGACCAACTCGTACTATTAACTCTGACTGGCCACATTCACTCACACTCACACTCACTCACACTCACCACACTCACACTCACACTCACACTCACACTCACACTCACACTCACACTCACACTCACACACACTCACACACACTCACACTCACACTCACACTCACACACACTCACGGCTGCTCGGGGTTCCTGGGAAGCGCCGGAACTTTCCTGGTCTCAGATTATTGTTACCGAATCTTTTAATTCGATCTTGTTTGAGCTCGTCGGACTTCCGTGTAAATCACTTTATAACAAGCTACAGACGCATCTGGCCAGAACAAACCAAACCATTGCAACAACAACTTTACACCTTCATATCTTATAAATAACTAGGAAAACGCTAAAGTCCCGCCGCGTTGATGGATGAGCTTTTTAAAGTTTTAGTTTGCGAGGGATATCTTAACTTTTGCAAGTGCTTTGTTTTGCTGCCTACGCATTGTAGGGGAATGTTGTCAAGTTTCTTTTGTTTCTTGTCAATTGGTTTTATTTGCCCTAAAAAACTATATTAAAAGCTTTATTCCTATGGATTCTGGCTAACTTTTTCAACTTTTCTTTCAAAATGTATTACATCACCATTACCTTAATGTGCATGTGAAATATGAACGTTGTAGCCCCACCGTTTGGTCAGAATCGGCCCAAATGTCACGGAAATATCGCACTAAAAATCGAAAAAAAATCGTAAAAGTACGATATTCATAAAGAAATATTTCTTCGATTGTACCCAAAAACGTAGCAAGTCTAAGTTCAGAGATTTCGAAGGTCCTGTCAAATTTTCATCAAGATCGGATGAACCGTTTGCCCGGTAGGGAGCGAACAAACAGACGGAAAAACGAAAAAAAAAAAAAAAAAAAAAACACCCGAGCTAAATTTTTTGGGGGGTCGGTGAAATTGAAGTCTTCGCTTCGCTCATCCAATAAACTGATCTAGAAGGTGGCTCAAATTATTTCTTGTCTCGTCTTCAAAGGAAAACACCCAGAAAAGTATATTTATGTTATGTATAGACCTACTCACCTACAAGAAAATGTTTAAAAAATTTAAAATAAAATATAAATAACTCATTTCATAATTGGAACAAAGTGATTGCAAAGCTAAATCCAAACTTCGCATCGTCTCGTCTATACTCGGTACAGTTTGTACCATCAATGAAAAGCTAGATTTCTAATGATATCGCATTGCTGTTGTTTTGTTGTAATAATACTTGAACTTGTAAAGTTGGTTACACTTCCCGTGACCTTGTCCGAGGCTACCTACACAAGTGTGAAGTGGATCCGTACTGTGAGTGGACACGCATGGTCTGTCTACCATCACCATGCATTGGTGCATGCAGCCACACACACTCACTTGTTTGTATGTGGTGTGTACGTCTATCAGCGTGGCATAAGAAATAACTTTTACTAGGAAATCTGCATGTTGTGGCTCGAAAGTTGAGTTTAGATGATCGTTATTCATATTATTAAATATTTAATTTTTGAATTAGTTTGGGATCATCCTATTCAGGAAATAAAAGTGATTCACAAATGAGGACAGTAGCGGCTCCATCGGGAGAATACAGATGCTGGTTGCATCGCCGGACCAATGAGCGATCAGTATTTTAAATTAGGGGCCGTTGTTGGTAAAACACATCCAAAGAACTTGTTTGGTGGAGGAGCCGGGTAGAGGCTAGAGATGTCCCCACAACTGATGGAAGTGTTGTAGTGGACTTCTAAGTATTTGTTGTGACAACGGTGGTGACATTGGTTGGTGCAGACTGGTTTGATGTTACCCCCTCCCTTCCCTTCCCTTGTCTGTGGCTGGATCTGTCCAGCACGGGTCTGTCCTCCCCACATTATCAAGGCTATAGAGTGGCACATTATGACCTGATGGTTGACTCGCTTGACCAAATAAAACAAACCAGAAGTAATCACATAACCTGCCGAGATAGGTCTATGATCTTCACTGAACCATATAGGTATATGAGAAGCCTGTCAATGTGTGGAGCCGGCAGGGGTGGGCCACGTGCCTCTGAGCACTCTCCGTCTCGACACCGCAGCTCCCTGAAGGCCGAGCACCGCCTTGCGATGATATCTTTATAATCTACCAGGCGGTGACTTCATTGTTTGCTCTCGGCGTCATCGGACCGTGACGCTTCTTTGGAAGGTTCTATCTACTCCCCTGTCTGAGAGATGGTCGCGGAGAGCTTAAGCTGGTCCTTGTGGTCTAAGCCCGGGGTAGACTTTAGCCCAGAGCTTGGCTACGATAATCGTAAAGGCGAGGAAAGAGAAAAAGTCCATCTCGCTAACATCAGATAGTAATTAGGCCAATTTTACTCCCCGAAACTAGAGGCGAGCTCTGGCAGTCTTCGTCGGTGACCTCTCATTACGACGACGACACAGACAACAACGACGATTAATTGAGAAACCCCTGATTTCCTCCCCCTAAATAATTTCTAATTGGGAAAACCTGTCCACGAACAACCTCCCGAGTTTTTAATTCCACCAACAAATGATGAATAAACACCTCCACATTAGTGTGGTGACCGAGGGGTCAAGGGGCAGGGGTCACAGATACTCAGGGTCTATTGCGATGATAACAACCCCCCCTCATAACCCTGATTTACGCGTCCCGGTTTATTCCCGTCTGCTAATTGAGTTAGGCTCACAGCGGCAACCCTTTCTAATTGCAAAGCCATGTTCGCACTGATGGGGATATTTGCATACCAACCGCACGGACCCCGCCGAGTTATATTGGCAACACTGAACTTTATCGAACATTACTTTGACTTAGAGATTACTTGCTGCCAAGTTCTCGCCTCTAGAGTAAACTTGGACGGAGTTCTATAATCCAGAGAGGTTCTTCCTTGCCAAGTGCTTTGCTACACCAAGCAAGCTAAGTAGCCCCCGTACATCAGGGACGAATAACCCATGACCACAAAATGTTAAAATCGTACTTATTTTGAGTATTTTGACGGGTGCTTGCCGGTGAGATGAATGCATGTATAGGACCTGTGGATTTGTTTAAATCTTCCGCTTGCCTTATTATGCCCTCATAATAAATCAACAAATATATTTTATATTCATCAAAAACAATAGGCTGTTCAAACAATTGTGCTATTGCTCGCGCTTCGATGGCGTCGGCACCGACAGGGTTGACCTTTGTCAATCATTGAGAAATAATAACATTTTAATAATCAAATCCTCGATTTTGGTTTAGAATTGAGTTTACACCTTGATTTCTATCGATATCGAAGTCAATTCAACTTCGATAACCATTTGAGTAATCAAATTCTCCATTTTAGTTTAGAATTGAGTGAACACATTGATTTCTATCGCTATCGAATCGACTTCGATCTCGACCAGACTAAGCTCTAGTTCTCTGGGTTATTAGTTCTCCCGTCCATCCTACGTCTGTGTCGTAGATGGTGGAAGTCTTTATCCTCGCTCTGCCGGGCGCGACCATGGAAGGTTTACAAACGTCCAAGACGCGACGACGCCGACCGAGTGAATGGAGGCGACCGTGATTATAACTGCACCTGTAGTGAGTCCATGTCATTCAGAGTTCCGCTCCGTTGACTTGGTTCCTGTGTATAACTAAGACGTCGTTACTGGTGGCGCCGTGCGGACTGACCGACAAGACAGAAGGCGTCGTCGCCGACAAGAGATGGGCAGACATGAGACATGTTTGTCATTCAAGGGTGCACGCCTACTGTAGGGAAGCCTGGAATGTGTTCAGGGTAGGAGTTTCTGGAGGAGACTCGTTTCAGAAAACCATTCATTGGACCTAGGATAGTTTTAGTTTTTGTTTGGCTTGTTTCGATTACCTCAATAAATACGAATGCGCGTCATGTTATTTTATTTCTCTACAACATTTATATTAAAATTAATTAATATGTCGAGAATAATTCATTTCAAGCCCCAAAATCGAACTCGATCGTTTTATCGATCTTAGGTTTTTCTTGAACCATTGAAAGCAATTTGATGTGGGAGACTGATTGCTCAAATACATAGAAATAGTAACACATCATTTTTTCCCAGACTCATGATGCAGTATTCACTTAGCCAGGTGCATGCAGTCAGTGTCCACGTAGGGTCCCAGACTCGTCTGACAGCAACTCATGCAGTATCCCTCTAGCGTGGACCCCACTGCCCCCCAGGCCCCCGACACAACAGTCGACCACGTCCCCACACCGATCTAGGCTAGGCCGCGAGAAGTGGGCTAGACCCCTAGCGTGGACCCCACTGCCCCCAGACCCCGACACAACAGTCGACCACGTCCCCACACCGATCTAGGCTAGGCCCGCGAGAAGTGGGCTAGACCCTAGCGTGGACCCCACTGCCCCCAGACCCCGACACAACAGTCGACCACGTCCCCACACCGATCTAGGCTAGGCCCGCGAGAAGTGGGCTAGACCCCTAGCGTGGACCCCACTGCCCCCAGACCCCGACACAACAGTCGACCCCGTGGCTAGGCCCGCGAGAAGTGGGCTAGACCCCTAGCGTGGACCCCACTGCCCCCAGACCCCGACACAACAGTCGACCACGTCCCCACACCGATCTAGGCTAGGCCCGCGAGAAGTAGGCTAGACCTCGGGCGCAAGTCGTGCGTGGTATCTGATGATTGTCTTCGGACTTGTATATTAGTTTTGTTGGCAAGGATCGAAGTCCATTGTCCGCCTCGGCCACTTGGATCGCACGATCTAGGTGGCCCCGATGTCTGGAGCAGACGTGACTGCTGGCCTCGAGCCCGGGCCAGGGTGCCAGGGTTCGAACCCCGTACATTAGATAAGATGATCTAGGTGGCCCCGATGTCTGCAGCAGACGTGACTGCTGGACTCGAGCCCGGGCCAGGGTGCCAGGGTTCGAACCCCGTACATTAGATAAGATGATCTAGGTGGCCCCGATGTCTGCAGCAGACGTGACTGCTGGCCTCGAGCCCGGGCCAGGGTGCCAGGGTTCGAACCCCGTACATTAGATAAGATGATCTAGGTGGCCCCGATGTCTGCAGCAGACGTGACTGCTGGCCTCGAGCCCGGGTCAGGGTGCCAGGGTTCAAAACCCCGTACATTAGATAAGATGATCTAGGTGGCCCCGATGTCTGGAGCAGACGTGACTGCTGGACTCGAGCCCGGGCCAGGGTGCCAGGGTTCGAACCCCGTACATTAGATAAGATGATCTAGGTGGCCCCGATGTCTGCAGCAGACGTGACTGCTGGACTCGAGCCCGGGCCAGGGTGCCAGGGTTCGAACCCCGTAGTGATTGATTTTTTAAATATATTAATTTTATCGTATCTCATTAGTCATTAGTATTAACTTAATTTTCCTTGTTAATTTGATTAGGTACGGTACCTCCACAATTCACTTATGATTTCACGCATTTATAGTGTATATTAAAACTCAAATCCTGACTAGAATCATTACTAAAGTTTTTCTCAGTGATACTCTCACTCAAAATACAAAGGCAATGCTGGGTTTGAGCCGCATGAAGATCTGTTGGGCAGTCTGTCTCTCCAAACTATGTATATTTTGTACGTTAACTACCTGAGATTGATTACTAAGTTTCTCTGCACAACTTTCATCAAAGTGAGCGAATGTTAACTCGTTCATAGTACATCTTCCGTAACCAGAGTCTGTATTACCGGCAATTAATCGTACATTACTCCAAGGCAATTCACAATCAATCCTCGCGTATTATTCAAGTGGGACACCGGCTCATTCGTCCCGCCTCATTTCCTTCTCACGTTGTGGAACACTCTTCTGAGAGGAAACACAATAATGAACGACCATCACAGTTCTATTGACCGGGGTTTGCAATTATTATCTACGACCTCAAGAAATAGACCAAACCTCGACCTTTGATTGAGGCGACTCAAGCTACTTGTTGTGTTACTCGGCGCGGCTGTCCCTGACGAGTTAGCACATTTCTTGTTGTCAGGTTCACGACCTTGTTTCATGAGACGGGTAGTAATCACCTTTGTTGTAACCGGTAAACGGCGCTTTGCGATGCTTGATCTGTAAGTGATCGTGGGAATGTACAGAGAAGCTTTTTATGAATGAACTTTTTAAAAGTCCATTTATGATTAAAGTTCTTTTACAACCACTTCAGTGGGCCATGATTTTAATTTAGATAATTTATTTGGAAGTTAATTTGTTGGAAAATGTTTAATTGTAATGTGTCGTGCTACATTAAACTTAAGGAAACCGTATGGAGAAGTAGTAACCCATACATATACATTGTTAGGGAATAACTATGATAACTTCCAAAACTATTTAAAATGTTACACCATTACACCACAATTTAATTTGTTTAATATGTCTATATTTAATTGACTAATTAATTATTTAACGCCTATCATATTCAATTATAAAAACTGATTTCAAAGGAAATCTTCCCTAGCTTTCTTGTAAGGTCGTCTGATTATTTTGTTATTATATCATTATTTAACATATTTGAATCGTGACTCTCATCAACCAGAGTCGATAAAGAAGTTTTCACGCCGGGAAACGACGGGGAACTTCTTTATCGATTCTATTCTCTCCCTGTTTTTAATGTTTCTGTTTCCATCATATAATTATAAAATAGAAGTTTATTAGTAATTAAAATCGATTATGCTATATTATGTTGTCCAGCGAGTTCAATGCTAAGTGGTAGGTAAGGTAGCAAGTCCTTCAACAGGTGTTTCTGCCTTGACAGGGGCCGAGTGAGCGGGGCCCCCTCGAACAACGACGCTAAGCGGGCAGCTCAAGCCTACGAGCAGCGAGCGGAGCCTCTCTTTGTGGTAGGGTTGATCTAGGGGGTTGAATATAGGGGGGAAAGAGCCCACCATATCAGAGAGTTGAATCTGGGGGGGGGGGGTTGGGCCAGCTGGGCCCATATGAGTTCACGCATGGCTTCTTTTGACGTATGACCTTCGCTACTCGCCATAAAGACTAGGGAGATTGTCTTTGTGTTAGGGTTGATTTAGGGGGTCTGGGGCTGAGCCCATCTCGTGTTAGGGGTTGAATAAAGGAAGGGGTACTGGGCCTATATGAGCTCACGCATGGTTTCTTTGGAAGTTTTACCTTTGTTACGTACCTTAGACTGAAGACTGGAGCCTCTTTTTGTGGTAGGGTGGATCTAGGGGGCTAAATATTGGGGCGGGGGACTGAGCCCACCACATCTGAGAGTTGAATCTAGGGGGGACGGGTCCGTGAGAGCCCACGCATGGCTTCTTCTGAATTATGACCTTCGCTACGCGACACAGAGAACTAAGAAGTCTCTTCTGTGGTAACATGGATCTAAGGGTTTGAGCCCACCACGTGTGACTCTATGGTTGAATCCAGGGGGCAGACCCCACGCATGGCTTGATGCTGTCTTGTTGAATGACCTTTGCTACACGCCTCAAAGAAGAGCAACTACCTTTAGGGCATGTGTGCAGTGACGTTCAAGGGTGTTTGTCAACTGCTTGAACAAAGATCCATAAGTGCAGAAATTTCGTATCGTTCTGGCAAAACCTAGGTTCGTTCAAAACTTTCCCGCCTTAGTACGCCACTGCACTTAAGTTTAGCCATGGATGAATGAACTACTGATATAGATTTCCAACCCTTTGGTATCTACGCTTTCCACTCTCAATGCCTACCCTTTAAATCTTGCAACATCTAGTACTGCATCAGGTTCACAAGTAGGGCTGCACCATTGGCTGATACTTTGCAGCTGCAGCGCTTCACGTGTTAAGATGTCTTACTACTAGTCTTTGGTTTAAAGGGGAAGGTGAAAATTGGGGTCACAACTGGAAATCTGATCAGTAATTCCCTCACCAATGGTTTGCCTGAGTAGGATCCCGATTACACCATGGCGACGTTGTTAATACTGTTCTGTGCATGCAGTATTTTAGGTTTTACGGTCAGCCGTCCAAGGGGGGGTATGGCAAGGGCCGCTGGGCCATGGAACCACCTGAGGAATACGCCCCCCCTGCCCCCGCGGGTCTCCCGGTCCCCGTAAGAGGATGGTACACGCGGCACAGTCGCCAAGACTTGAGGTACAGCAGGGGCTGGGGGTTGTCTATACATAGGGGTAGTATTACATTTCTCGTGGGAAACCTGCCCAGGGTGCAGTGGCAATGCAATGCCTTCTTCAGGTGTCTAACTGTAGGTATAATTGGGGTTAGGTCAAATTGTGAAGGGATGTCAGAGGGTTTTAAGAGGACTCAATTTCTTGCATTAGTATTAACGTCTTAGGAAAACCTCGGAATAAACATTCAGTCAGGATTGCCGGTCTCGACGGTATTTAACTCGGGACCTCCCGAATCAGAGTCGCGCGCCAACACTGTTGGATGTCAACAGTGACAGATAGATGCCTAGGTCACAGTGACCTAGGCCTTGTGGCTGTGCTGTTAGTTTTTTTTAACGAACTACATGAGTGTAGAGATCTATGTGGGATGAATATCTACTTTATTTTTAATTGAAATGTGATAGTTGACTTCAGTCTGTCTAGAGTTAGTAAGTCACTGGAAAAATTCACTACGTATTTGATCCAGTGACGTTTACTGCAACATAAATAGTCAATATTTGTCAATACAATACGATCGTAAATAATATGATGTATTTCTACGACATGCAGTTAGTTTCACCCCCCGTGAAGCAATAGGTCAATATAGTACGAGAGCTCGGCAAAGCTCGGCAAAGCTCGGACCGCCAACTCGGCGGCAATGTCCAGGATTCGCTACTCTCTCATCAAGAATGGATCGATTCGATCGTCCATCAATTTTACTGCCGTTTTATCGTCTTGTAATACATTCACTGGCTCCATAAAACGTAGTGTGGTGTTCGTCTTTATCGCCGACCATTGCGGCCTCCTGCCTCTCTGAACCTGATGAACTTGCCACTAATGAGAATCGATACGCGCAATCGATACTTGATGCTTTGCGACTCCTGTGCGCTGTTTGGTGGGGAGATGAAGCGAGTAGGAGCCTAGCCTGGCATACAATGTTATAAAGTGCATCGCTGTGTTGACATAGTTGTGTACACTGTACAGCAATGGAACAATTGAGTTTAACTGCGGGTCAAGCCACAGGCTGTCAATGATAGATAATCGCAAATATTACAGGGAGGACTGTACCATGGTGTGACTACTCATGAGTGCTCTGGTTATCTTGTCTGTTCTTTGAGAATCTTCAATGTTCACTCTAATTTTAGAACTCGGCAAAGACGAGTAAAATATTATGTCAATGAGACAAGAAGTGATTATTTAATGAACAACCTTCTTTATGATGGAATGTAGATCGGCAAGGAATCAAGATTGTTTCAGTACTTTGTTGCTTCCTAGTTGTGATTTTAGACTTAAGTTTAATTTAAAAAAAAGCTGTTTGTAAGACTCACGGTTCCATAGATGTCCACGCTCCCTCTAACCCACCACGAGTAGACCTCATGACGTCACACCCTCTCGCTTTCAATCCTCATATCTCCCGAACCAAACATCGTATCCACACGAAGTTCTCGATTTCAAACCTCCCGCCTTCTCGACAAACAACTACCGTCGATTTCTTTTCAGACTCAGCCCTCCTCTGAACACTTATCTACACCAGCTGTGTGGTAAACAGTGCGGCACCACATGTCGCGTGCATGCGGTGATCTTAGATTCACAACGAGATTTTCAGCGCGGGCCTCTCTCACACTTGGGTTCACAGCAATTGCCGAAGAAGATTTTTACCGCTTTCACCCGCTAAGTATCGAGATACGTATGTGAGTCGTGGGCGAGGTTTTGAGTTTGACAAATTATAGTTTTCTTCGATTTTCCGCTTGTCCAGTTCGTCGTCATTTAGACCAGTTACTTTCGCCCCCTTGTGATATGTGGCAGTGTCGAGCGCAGAGCAGGGCGTAGCGCCCACGTGACTCGCTAGAGGAAAGTCAGTTTTTAACAAAATGTTTGGAACTCCTAAATGAGAGAGATTTATTTGTCAATAAGTGAAAATAAATTGCGACACTGAGACAAATTACTTTTTTTACGGTCGACTGATAGGAGGTAGATAGTCTTGTTCTGAAAGCAGAAATCAAGTGTCATTTTGTTGTAACTTTCTTGTCTAATGTAAGAATAAATAATACAACTAATTAATTAATTCCTATGGTTTTTTAATTATATTTACTACATGTTAATTTAATTTTTAACTGACGCTAGTGCTGTAGGACATGCGTTTTAGTTAAATAAGTATTTTATTATTTCTTGGAGATGCCACACGATTGTGATATTATTTCTAATATCTAAAACCAATCATTTAAATAATCAATATATGAATGTATTCAGTTCGAAGTGTCAAACTATTCTTAGGAATTAGCTTTATGGTCTAAACATATAAAAATGTAATTTATTATTGTATTTATTTTTAAATGTAATTTTTTTAAATGTTGTTAATCAATGAATGTTATTTTTATTCTGTGTCCTTGAGGCAATTGTATCTGAACAACAGAGTTTTATTTTATTATTTACTACAATTCAGAAATTAAAAAAGTCCGCCCCAACCGGGAGTCGAACCACGGATCTCCCGCATTCCAGGCAGGCGTCTTAACCACTAGACCATCAGGACGGGTACATTTCAATCTTTGAATTGTAATTGCATTATACATCTCAATAACAGCTTTAAAAAAAAAGCTTAAAAAAAGCTTACAAAAATCAAAGTTCTATATATACGAAGAGTTATTACACTATCGTGTATCCAACAGTGTGAACTCCCCAGCAGCGCGTGTATAAGGTGGGGCACGTAGTCTACTTAGAGTGAGGGATTGTCGACTGACTGTCCATCATGTGGGTCTACGTCTGCATGCAAATCACGAGTGTGACCCTGGATCTAACTGACCACACAACATACTGATGCGCGGCGCGTTGTTGACACGTTGTTGCTGTTGTTGTACTGAATTCCTCCGTGTTGTTATCGACGTGTTTAGCATTCCTTTTTAGCTTGGGCTCGATATTTATGTATTGATGACGGTAAACCTTCTAAAATAGATAATGTATAGAAACCAATTTATAAATATTACGGAATAATGGTAAGTTGTCCCTATCTTATGCTCAGAGATGTGATTAAAAGTTTTTACCTATAATATATTTTTTTAAATTTCTAGTGGGTAACCTGCCAGTGAAAATTGCATGACCCTCTTCAGACGACTTTCTAAGTATTTTTTAATAAACCTATATATGTGCTCATTAACGACTGTATGACAAAATCTTTGGGAAGATTCTCAGTCAGTGTTGCCTGAAAGGTCTCCCGAACCGATGTTTCAATGTTGTTGTTTTCGGTGTACAATTCTGTCGCGTCGTCAGTAAGTTTCTCCCCTGACGACGCGCCCTAGAAAGGTCTCCCGAACCGTGTTTCAATGTTTGTGTTCTCCTTGTTGCAGACATCGTCACTATGAGGAGGAGGACGAGTGGGGCTGCGGCAACTGGTTCGAGTACATGCTGGTCGTCGTGTTGGCCAGCCTGCTGCTGCTCGGCTCCATCACCATCACACTCTTCTGGATGTTATATTACAGGTAAATACAATAAATAATATACCTACAAGAATACAATACTAATTAACAGATTGGGAAATAGAGATAGTAAATATAGACTGTACAGTATTAAATAAATAAACATAAACAAATAAATACATAAATTAAAAATATAGACAGAAATTAAGAAAGTGCCTTCACCGGTTCAATCCCCGGTGGAGGCACTTTTTTTTATGTAATTTCTGTCTGTAATAACATTATTAAAAAATATTCATATACATAAATGGTTAACCTTGGTTTTCTAGTAGTAGTCAACTGTTTGTAATTTCTGACTATCATACCATAATAATATACACAAATACAGATAGATATAGATATAGATAAACAGTACACAATGTCAGTTGAAGCTTATACGTGTAATCACACTCTTCTGGATGCATAATTTCTGCTCACTCACAACTGATAATAAAGTCTCAAACCTAGCGAGATCTGCTGGTATGAAAACTGAAAGGTAAATACCAGCAGCAAGGATTTGTGGTGAAAAATAATCGGAGACAATAAGTTTCTTATTCTAGGATAATTTCTAGATGGGATAATTTCCAAAGATACAGAAAATAATAAAGATAGAAAGAAACATTGTTGTTACCTCTTGCTGCTGGTGTAAGGCTTGGGCTAGCACAAGGTACAGGAATCGGGTCTAGTTTAGCTGGTCCATGTGCTGTAGGCTACCTTAGACAGGCCCCTGTCCTGTGGGACATGTCAGCCATCGTGAGAGGACTCGGCTTCCTATATGTGTGAGAAACTGGGATGTCAACTTAATTGGTTAATTAAGTCTTGTTTAAGGCCAAAGTGTTACGTTAGTTAAGTTTAGTTTAGTTGGAAAATAGTTCACAGGTCGCTAAAAATAGATACACGAGTAAGCCTAAATGCAAAACACTACCAACATAACTTTATTAAATGCTGGGGGGGGGGGGGGCAGCCTACTTTTTATACATGTCTTGAACCAGTGGCGTAACCGCGTAGCTACGAGGGGGCGACCGCCCCCCAAATTTAGTCAGCTTGTGGCGAAATGGGGCAAAGTAAAAAAAAACTTTGTTGTGAAAAATTTTGTAAACTCTCAGACAATCTTCATAATTTTATAAATTATTTACGAAATCATGCTAAAACAGTAAAGTACCACCATTAGCAATTTTAAAAATAAAAAATCTTTGGCTATGAGCCCCGGACCCGTACAAGCGCGGGGGGTGGGCTTCCCCCCATTGTTTCAGGATACATAGTTTTCCCGATACATTGTTTCATAGACAACAATGTTCGCTCCTACAAGGGCTAGTTACTGGAACTAGTAAGCAGGTTCTCCGGCGAGTGTTCTAGCAGGTGTTCTGTGTGTTCCAGGCAAGGGTTCGCCTGGACGGAGAACCCCAAGCTTCAGTTCAACCTGCACCCCGTGTTGATGGTCGGAGGCTTCATCACGTTCAGCGGCTTCTGTAAGTACAATTATTCAAATTGCTGTTCGCTCGCCGACTGACACCACAGGTGTTTGAAATTTTGAACATCTGTCAGCAATGTGGAAATATAGGGCTCTGCAGAGTGCACACATTTCCAAATTTTTTTAAAAATAATTTATAAATAATAAATTAGTTTACACGAATTTTGATTTTGTTAAATACTCCAAAATGGGCAATGTTCGTGAATTCTGGCTGATTAAGATATTTTTTTGAAAATCTTTTACCGCAGGGCTGTCCATGTATGCTTTATATTGACAACTTTGCACATTTTCATACACATCGGATGCATCTTGGCTGAGCGAATAGATATTTGCTAACTGCCAAAAAGAGGTTTCGCAATACCGGCTTCTAAATAAGTTTTCTGACAGAATTATGTTATTTAAAATGTAAAATATTACTTCATAATAAGGCGTAGGCCTAATAATAGCGGAAATTTTAAATGAGGAAACCTTGGGCTGACCGAAGAGAGCTTGGGCGTCAGATAGGAATTATTGTTATTGGATTAAAACTAAATTTAATATAGAAATGACGAAAAAAAAAATTTTAAATTATAAGAAATGATAGTAAAGTTATGATGAGCGCAAGTCACATCCAGAATGATTGAAGTAGGTATTCTCTTTCTCTCTCTCTCTCTCTCTCTCTCTCTCAACATCATTAGTATTCGCCAAGCTTAACTAGCGATGTTGAACACTAACACATATTTCCCACGCTTCTAGTCGGCTCCGCATTAAAACTGGTTTTCGCTAATTCAAGTATAATAATAATTACAGACAACATCCCAAACCAAACGGTATTCTTCATAAAGTCAAGGAAGGCTCCAATTAATTCCGAGTTTTCAACGGACTACATATTTACAGTATCTGAACTGACTAGTTACTAGTGTTAGTAGATTGATTGCAGGAGATCGTGGGACAAGAGTTAAGTGGTCAGTGGCGGATCCAGGGGGAGGGCGGTAGGGGAGATCGCCCACTCCCCAAAATAATTTCTCGTGGAAGCCTGCCCAGGGTGCAATTCATGCCCCTCTTCAGATGTCTAACTAGGTATGTTGCGGATAGGACAATTGTGAAACTGAGGAAAACCTCGGAGAAAACCTTCAGTCAGGATTGTTGTCTAGACGGGATTTGAACCCAGGACCTCCCGAATCGGAGTTGCGCGCTTTACGCTCGAGCCAACACTGTCTTTAATCATAACTTTAATCATAAACAACCAGACGTCGTTGGAAATGAGTTTAAGATTATTTTTACAAACAAATTTTGCAATCTAATTTGAAATTGACCCTGAAAAGATTCTAATTTACTTTGAAATTATTTAAATATTTTGTAAATGGAATTACGTCCATCGCAAAGCAATCACTTCACTTATTTTAAACACACTAAAGCCAATACCCGAGCTTGGATGCTGTCTGGGCCCGCCCTGTACTATGTAGTCTGGAACAAAGCCCCGACCAAGTCTATTACACAACACAATCGGTCGTTAAGTCTGGGCAGTTCACTCCGCCACTGGTTCAATGTGTGGTGGCTCTGGTGGCGACAAACAGTCCAGACACCGTGGTTTGGTTTAGTTATGTTCATAGGTCCTTGAAGGAAATTATGGTTAGCCTATTTGTTGATCTTTACGTTTTGCAAATAAATTGTTTAATTTTTAATGCAGATCGAGAGGAAATGTGAAGATCACTTCCTCCTTCTGCTACTCGTGGCTCGAACGAGGAGCCACGAGGCCTCTAGGAGGCAGTGGTGGAGATATTAGCGCTAGAGAGGAAATGTGAAGATTCCTTGATGCTACTCGTGGCTCGAACGAGGAGCCACGAGGCCTCTAGGAGGCAGTGGTGGAGATATTAGCGCTAGTTTTTCCCCGTTGGGAAACTTCTTTATCGACTCTGGTGCCACGTCTCACGATGAACACCGAACACGACCTCCGATTGACACGCGTGTTTGTGTGTTAGGGTGCCCTGCAGCAAGGACGATACAGGATGTTTTGGTGACCCGGGGGGTTGAGGAGGGGGGGGGGGCTTGCCCCCAGAAAGTTAGAAATCTCACGACCCGGCACCTCCACCATTCGTATACCTTCTCCAGCGAGCTGTGTCATCCTGTCCTTCCAACATCTCTCTCACATAATTTTCCACTTGAGTATCGTGTATTCGTTACCACAAAATATTGTATCGGTCTATTTAAAAAATTGTCTATGTAAAATCCCACACTGACCTTGAACCTGCCCACCATATCCCATCAATCAATCGTTGGAACCGTCTTGCACCTCTCTCTCTCTCTCTCTCTCTCTCTCTCTCATTTGTATACTAGCAGGTCGAATATAACTCTCCGAAATCAAATACACACATCACTGCTTTTAGGTATACTGGTAGTATAAGTAAATAATTAATATTAGTGTACAATTATATATGTCTCGCTATTGGAATAGGTCATCTTATAATTGCTTGCAGAATTTACCTATGTATACGTTTATATTATGTCATCAATTTTCACATCAATTGTAGAATTTGTATCCACAGTTATTAGTATGTATCTAATATTAGTTAGTAGAAATAGTAGTAGTAGAAGTAGTAGTAGTAGTTATAATAGTTTAATTAGCAATTAATTAGTATGATTAGTATATTACTTACATATCTATTATAAAACTTATGTATTACATGTTGTAGGGTTGGCTATGGTCAAAGGGCTTTATAGCCCTATGTAGCCCACCTTTAGTCAATAAATATCAAATATCAAATATCTCTCTCTTACATTATTCTCTTATCATTATTTCAAATGTTTATGTTTTAGTTAATTATGTTTAATTTAATCAGGCCAATTACTTTGTGTTCAAATTATCTATAATTTTCATAAGCCTTCATTATCATTGTATTATTATTATTAGTTGTATTAGGTTGGATGGAAGATAGGCTTCACTAGCCTTAATTCCGCCTTACAATAAAGACCCTTATCTATCTATCTATCTATCTATCTATCTCTCTCTCTCTCTCTCTCTCTCTCTCTCTCTCTCTCTCCGTCTTCCCACTCTTCTCTCTCATAGCCGCCCGGGGATGCTCTCCTATGCCTACACTCCATTACACTACATCCACGTGGCTTTAAATGAGTAGGTAGCCTGTAACCTATAACTAAATGAAGCAATCATTAATAATGATTCTAACTATATCGGATGTATTTATTGATCTGGTGCTAATAATATATTACCAGTTTGTTCCTTCCTAGTGGGTTTGAAGCCATCACTTGCATTAGGTGGTGATGTATTGTCTTGTCCTGTGTGGGTGTAGGTTAGCCCCACCTTATAGCTGCATGGACACACTAGCCTACTTGACCATCTGTACGAGCGTCTGTCTGTCTGTCTGTCTGTCTGTCTGTCTGTCTGTCTGTCTGTCTGTCTGTCTGTCTGTCTGTCTGTCTGTTGTTCCACATGATTAGCAGTAGTAACAACAGCTTCTAGCTGACATCTGATCACGAATGTCAAACAGATTGCTTGTCACATAACGTGGGTTCGACTCTCGCACAAGGCATGGTATGTTCGTAATCTTCCTTCATCCTATATCTATCAGTATCAACCTCTTACCCTCATGTATAGAGCCAGCCGTCATCTGTCTATACAACGGGTAATACAATTAGCTCCTAATTGACACGTCTAACAGCACTTAACTCAAGATAAAAGTTCAATTAATAATTGGTCTTTATTAATATAATTCAATTGTGCGATAGAGAAATGAAAGCTGTATATTGTTTCTTGACTATAAATTAAAACATTTTCGGTTTCTCTTTGGCTCCATATAACTAGTATCCTTCTCTCTTGTAACCTCCTCCCTCATTTATTTGTCCGAACGAGACCAATATTCTCAGTATACAGTGTTTTAAAGCAAAATGATCCCAGAATTGAATTAAAATTTGAAATTACTCCATAAAGTGGTTTTTATTTTGAGTGTGTTTCGTAGTCACCTCGCCGTGACTGGGTATGGAGCCAAGGAATCAATCCCCCCCCCCCCTCAGCAGGCCATGAATCTCTGTGATAAGGAAGAAGGAAGGGTTGTAAAATATAATGGGCTCCCGGTGGGAATAGAACTCGGCCCATGCAGGGAAGTGCTATAATAACCGGCGGCCATGTTTGAACTTTACTTCACCGGCCGAACCAAGGGAAGGTAGGGGCTGGGTTGGGATACGCTTTATAAAAATAATAATTTAAAAAAAACGTGTGTATGTAAGATGGTATTTTCATTGATTTAGTCAGTTTTCGCATGGGAAACTTGGATGATGTAAAGACTAAAGATGAGCACGGGAACGGGATATAAAAATAAAATAATATTGTTTCCTTGAAGCGTTCTTATCTCGTTGCTTTTTATGTGGCGAGTATTTATTTAATTTAGTTAAAAAACTATTATTTATAAAGGAGGACAACTAAGTAAATCTAATTACATAGATGCAAAACATAACATGAAATACAGTTAAATAAATATTTGAAATAATATTACAACCATGTATTAAATTAATAACACAATAATTTTCGTAACAAATTCAAAAAGGATAATAAATTAAAATTCAATGAACTACGAATATGAAGAGTGAGGGGGGGGGGGAGGAAAAAGGAAAAAATGAAAGAAAAAATACATAAAAAAAGAAAAACGTAAAGAAAAAATTATTAGACGATCCACTCAACGAATATGAGGTTTGCCAAAAATCAAGAACAACAAATGAGGGAGTAATCAAACTTTCGCGAAAGAAACCACCGAACGTGAATCTTCATTCTTGCGCAAGTCAATTTTGGGTGAGGCTAGTAACCTTGGGAAATGTTGGAAAACTTTCTGTCAGGCTTGTCGGTAGCGGGTATCGAACTCGGTGCTTCCCAGCTCAGAGAGTCGCGTTTTATGCATGAGCTACATCTGTGCTGTCAGTAAGATATGATGATGATGATGATGATGATGATGATGAATGGATTTGTCTCCAGTGTAACGTGCTCGTTAGGTTTTCTCTGGTTGCAGTAACATCAGGTCATACGATCTCCCTCGCTTGACTTGTCCCTCCCCCCCTCGAGTTTCCCTCGACACAGAGGGGGGGGGGGGGTCCCCTTCCCTCTCGATATCCTGTGCGCTCGCGTGTACAGCATTTCGAATCAACAACAATGCTCAAAGTGAACAAGGTCGACTGCTCGACAATAGATACAAATATTGTCCGCCTCCTCCAACATTGTACAATGAAAACAATACATTGCACCGGTTGACTCCGGACCAGACATGATTGGCTACTGAAGACTTATGTGGATAAGCTCCTTAGTCAAATACTCACCACCGGTAATCCTGACTGAAGAACATTTACCCCAGGGTATTCCTCATCATTGGGGACCCTCTCCCCCTCACCGACCTCCTCGACGACGACGATTACGACGACACGAACGATGATAAAGACGACAACGTTCTGAGAAACTCCTTGTTTGTTTTTAAAACAAATTTCTACTCTATAATTCACACAAATCCTTGGGATCCCACATGGAGGGCTATAAGTACTTATGTATCTTTGCACACATGGTTTGTTTTTTAAATCTGTAATACATTTTTGTGGGAAGCCTGCCCAGGGTGCAATTCATGCCCCTCTTCGGGTCTCTAACTATAGGTATGTTCCGGATAGATGTCCGAGGGCTGACGACTGAGGAAAACCCCAGATAAAACCTTCAGTCAGGATTGCCGGTCTCGACGGGATTTGAACCCGAGACCTCCCGAATCAGAGTCGCTCGAGCCAACACTGTCGAGTCTGCGCTTGTCGCCCCCTCTCTTACGGTAGACACTGTCTTCTCTCGTCAACACTAACGCGTTGGTGGTCTCGAGATCGACCACCGGAACACAGCCTACTCCACTTCCGACGCCAGGAGATGATCCATGCGCTTGTTATTAGCCAGGCAAGGGTGGAGTGTATTACCTAGGTAGGCCTACTGTTTGTAAGGGGAGAGAGACTATGCCTGGATAGACAGCGAACGCCTACCCCTCCTTTGATTGATTGGAAATTGCTTAACGTCTCATATTTATGCAACTTGGCTAATCGAGACGTAAGGGATGACGCGGGGGGACAAGGGGTGGACAACTGGACATGCCTGTGCTGGTCAGAACCAGCCACAAGCGTATGGGGAGGGCAGGGGTTCCCCCACGTTGTGGTCGTCTCCGTCCAGTGGCGTAGCTACCGCCCCGCAGCCCCCGCGACTGCGGGGGGGCCCTGGCCTGACTGGGGCCCTCGGGGCCCCTGTCAGGTTACAGAAGGCCCCTTCATCTTTCGAAATGAATTTTGAAGTAAAAAATCTCTCGCAGAACTTAACCCCAAAATTACATCTTTTGTAAAAAAAATACGCATTAGTTCAAGTTGACAAAAGAGTAGAATGAACCGTGATAACCAATTTTACACATATTAACTTCAAAAATGCACACCTCTAAACAATTTGCACAAATTTGTCAAATCACCCGAGTTGAACATGGCCAATCATCTGTGACATGACTACTGTCAGTTCTGTCAATCTTTTTTTAATTTTATAAAGAACTTAGTCGTATTAGTAAGATTCCAATTCCAGATTCTTTTGAACGGGGATATTTACAAAATGCCTTTTCAGAGAAATCTCATTTCACATAGTATATAACGCGGTCAATTACACTAATAAATCATGACAGCCCTTCTGTTGTCTGACAGAGGGATGTTTCGATGATGGCATGCAATTATTAGTTCATTGACATTTCATTCACACTTCAAGTGATCCTATGACAATGACTTCACACCCATTTTAATCAACATCATCAACATCATCAGTATTATCATAAGTAGGTAAGTGATTAGTTTTTATATTTTTATTTAAAAGTGATGCAAGTAATCCACCCACTTTGTCGTCAGATTTGTTGATTGGTGTGTGTACGTAAATGTATGCAAGTTTAAAAATGTCTATTTTCTGGGGTATTTTAATTTATCATTATTGGTGTTGATATTATTAATATAACATAATGGTTTTAGCCTTTTAGTAAACAAATGTATTAGGGATGTCATCGAAATCGCGTTTTAGGCCATCAAACATAATGTAGGGCCCAAAAAAATTTCACCTACGGTGTTAATGCCTCCGGCGGCTGGGGCTTCGCCCCAGACCCCAGCTATTCCGCGCAAGTCGCGGGGGGGCCCAGGAATTGTTGCTACGCCACTGTCTCCGTCTGTGTCATCATCCGTCCGTGTTGTCATTGTCGTCGCCGTCGGGGAGGTAGTCAAAGGGAAGGGGAAAGTTCCCCGACGACTGTCCAATAAACTCAATGGTCACATACAGCAATCACCAACTTCTTCTGAAACACTTAAAACCACATCGAAAAACACATTTAAAAAAAACTGTTATTCTATATTTTCTCCCCCGCACCATTCCTCCCCCCCCCCCCCCATAACATATAACAGCAGCACTGGAAATATATTACTTTTCCAGGACTTACCACAAAAAAATCTGTTTTTCACCTTTTTAGCAGATATGTATTTTCAATCTTCTCTCTAAACAAAAGGGGGGGGGGGCACTACGCTATTCGCCCCATTTTCCATGGGGAAAATGTATTTATTTTGTATTTACCCCCAAAAAAATTTGGGGTTAACTGAAAAACCGAAAATTTTGTCGCATTTTTTTTTAAAGTTTCTTTTGCCATATGGCAACGTCTGGTTAGAAAGGGTAACAAATTATTAACGATTAATCAACTAAAAATTATTCAATCACAATGTGGCAGAGTAGATAGCTATCTTGAACGATTGACTGATTGATTGATGATTGACGTTTTCAATCCTTTACTCGGAGGTCTGGAAATAGATGTTTTCAGACTTTATAGAGTAGACATTAGACATTATACAGCTAAACTGTGCTGTACAGTCTTCCCTGGGGCTCGCATTTCAATCTGCCATCAATAATAAATAATAATACTATACACTTGTGATCGGTGTCAAGGTGAGGTAATCAACATTCAACAGGTTGACACTGGTTCCTGGGAGGATCGTGACTGTCTCGGAGAAGGGGCGATCTGTTCTCAAGGACACTCGACCGGAATGCAACTTATTTACATCACTCAAACGTGTTGTGTTGTTGATACTGTTGTAGCAAATCACCTTTCACAGTTTGCGTTGCGTCTCTTTAGGTTATGTTAATAACAGTTAGTATATTGTACGTGTTATAGGCCAAGCAACGAAGGTCCATTTTAATACATTTAGAAAAAAATTCGGACAAGCCGAATTTTTACACAGACCTTTCGGAAAGCGTCCTTGATAAAGAGACAAAAAGTCCTGAAAAATCGGACTGGAGCGTTGGCCGCCATCTTTGAAAATGTTTGGACAAAAGTGGTTGTTTTCGTATATCTCCAAAATGGCGGAAGATATACAAAATGATAGACTTTCATGAATATTCACTTTAAAATTCCTTACAAATATTGTGTCTACCATGTATTAGACAACACTGTTTACGTAACAGTTAATCTTATCCGAAAAGTACTATATTTCGTCTTTTAGACGCCCAGCATCAAACAATGGCCGCTAAGTCCGTGAGAAATGAAGTCACATACAAGAAAACATATTTTCTATTGTGTTCAGAAAGCTTCCATTAGTATTTTTTAAATCTCCTGCGAAATTGGTTAGTGCATTTACCGAGAATTTTTAGTTTTCCAAGGGCCATCAAAGTCCAACTCGCAACCTTCTCGTGGTTTGGCCCGTGAGTAGGGGAGTTTCACTCCCTAAAATTAATGGCGAGCTCTGGGTCGTCGTCGGGGAACCCCTTCCCTTTGACTACCTCCCCGACGGCGACGACAATGACAACACGGACGGATGATGACACAGACGGAGACGACCACGACGTGGGGGAACCCCTGCCCTCCCCATACGCTTGTTGCTGGTTCAGACCAGCACAGTCCCCCCGCGTCATCCCTTACGTCCCTCCCTTCGTCTCGATTAGCCAAGTTGCATAAATATGAGACGTTAAGCAATATCCAATCAAAATCAATTTAGTTTTCCACTGTTGGTATTTTCTCTATTTTCAAATAATGCCCTGCTCCATATGTTTGAAGGAAGAAGGAAGAGAGTTGTGTCAGTGAGTGTTGTAACTCGTTACATCACGTGGCTCTGCAGCTCTGTGTATAACCACCGCAGCAGCAGAACGAATAATTGAACAGTTTGTAGAAAGTAATCTAATTAACGTGTAATGTTTGGGATGCAGATCTCACAAACACAAAGGAAACTATAATTTAACCGAGTCTTCCGTGGAGAATTGAGAAACATTGGTTAGAATCCTATTGGGTTTGTAGATTTGTTCAGTATTTTCTTCTGATAGATCGTGTCTCTCTGTTCGCTCTATACTGGTGCAAACGACTACTCCGATCTTCATGAAATTTTGAGGGGACCTTCGAAATCTCTGAATTTATATCTGATACTTTTTTTTACAATCAAATAAATATTTCGTACTTTTTCGATTTACAACAGTTTTTGGTCCGATTCTTCGTTCTCTACAAAAGAAAATAATTTGCTTCTCCGATTTTGATTAAATTTCCAGGGAACCTTTGAAACCTTTGTTATATAGTATAGGTGTCACTGTCATGACAATCTCACTGTTACGATTTTTATCGAATGTAGTGATGTAGTGAGATAGTTTATATTCTCATCCACCAACGCTACCAGGGTATATTATTGGTAAGGTTTATTTTTTAGAACAACCACAACATTCACCTTTTGAGTGAGAAACCCCTTGGAAAAACTTAATGTAGGTACGGACTTTACCCGGAATCGAACTGATGACCCTCTGAATTATGCCGTGTCTCAGTCTTCATAGTCATAGTTGACCAATCAACAATGAAAGTGACGTCACAAGAAAGCATCAGTGGGGCTTTGAGTGGCAGACTAATATTAATTTAGTTACTTATTTGGAACATAGCCATTTTTGTCGGGTAGACGTAGCCCACAACCATGTACCATTTACCAGAACGACGCCTAAACTACAATGACCACTTTACCGACGATTATTTGCAAGAAATTAGCACTAGTAATAATGAGAGAGAGAAAGAGAGAGAGAGATGTCTGCCGACCAAAGTTATGGCGACTGCCGATTGGTATAATTAGTTGACAATTATTTTAAGTGTAATTATTTCTCCGAAGACAGCTCAGTAAACTGGTTTTGAGTGAGAGAAGCAAAGCGCCTAAAGAAGTTCTTAACAATGATGGTCCTGATCCTAAGTGTCTTCACCTACCTGACCAAAGTGAGTGCCACTTCGGTCACAACAGCAAAGACGTTTTATATTATAGTGTGATAACAATATTTTTATCACATTTCTTCTGCACCATCACAATATTATTGAGTATTTTGTAAAATATATTTATTTACTTCAAAATTCATTTTACAGGTAAAAACTATTTTGTACAAGTGGTAAGTTTCTAACACTTCCCAGTAACCATTGTTTTCTTTGGTTGTAAGGTCAATTAACTGCTTGCAATGTCAAAAATACTAATATAAATCTCAAATTATAAATAATGTCTTCAAATAGGCTTACCTTAATCTGCCTCATCAACAAAGCTAAGTAGTAATTTAATCCACTCAGATATTGTTCGATTAATTAATGAATATATTCCCAAGTCCAAGTAGGCTATGTCTGAATAATTGCTCATTTAATTTCCAATTATAATTCCCCCCCCCCCCCCCCCTCCATTAGAAATCCCCTGTTTTAGGAAACCATTAATTTCTCCCAATGTCTTGAGCCTTGATCTCATCATAGTTAAAGTATGGACTACACTTCAAAGGTTCTACTTGGCAAAAATGGTAATATTATTTTCACCTAGTAAGTAAACTTGATATGTGTACCCAAGGCCAGACAGCAATGTCCTGTGTTTATTTATATTGTATAAGTTCAGTATTTACATAAACCACTTCAATATTATAATAAATGCAGAATAACTAGTCCGGAACATGAACACATTGCACAGCAACTTAAAAGCACAATAAACAATAAACTAATTGAAATGTACACTTTTAGGCAGAAGCCATTTACTTTTAAATTAATTACGCCAAAGTCAGTGAAAGTGAAAGGGGAAAGTACAACATGTTAAGCTTGGTGGATTCTTTTAATAGATTAAATGTTTTGTTCAAGTGAATTGAAAATGTTTACATCTTTGGCATGATTTATTTTATTACTGTTATCCTGTTTGGATTTGCTGCCCTGTGTAAGAATATAATATTATAGTGTTATTATAATATTATGTAAATTCCCAATTATTGATGTTTTTTTGTTTGAAAGCATGAAGACATTTGGATTTGATATACAATTTGACAATTTCCATTTGAGGAAAAAATACGTTTTTTAGTTTCAAAATTCAGGATATTTTTTTTCAGTTTTTGGTTTTAAATTGTATTTTTCCGTGAATTCGAAAAACCTTGCACTTGTGAGAGAGGAAAGGGGTGCATCAATTTGGTAAAAAATTGTTTTGTTTTACACTTTCTAATTCTTTTTCATAATTTTAATTTTTGGAAACATTAGCGTAAAATAAATAGGCCTACCTACTTTTTTAAATATAGACCTACCATTATGTCCTTTAATTTTAAAAGATGATTGTTCGTGAATTGTTTACTTGTAGAGTCTTTTCTTCACTCTTATCTCTGTACTTGTACACATTTATAACTTGAATTATAATATCTTTTCAACGTATTTTTAAAAGGTGACTACGACTCTTTCATAATGGTATTTTAAACAAATATTTTTAAAAAAATGATCCATTACTGGGGATTGTTCCAGGGCCTCTGCAATTGTTAACAAACCTACAAATAGACATAATGTAACTGGTGTCTTCTACAAAGCTCAGCATTGTCAAGCAAAGAAATACTCTAAAACAATTTTTCAATCCCCCATAGAGGGTAGAGGCACTTTTTTAATTTGTGTCTAATAAGTAAAAACCCATATCTATTTCTATAAAATACTATATATTACTAAAGATGTCTGTAATATAAGAACGTCTCGCTTGTTTGTTGCAGCGATCTTACTGTACCGCATCTGTCGTTGCTGCCGGCGCATCTACGTGAAGCTGTTCCACACGATCTTCCACGCTCTGGCCATCCCCTGCGTTGTGGTCGGGTTCATCGCAGTCTACGACTCTCACAACCTGGCTAATCCGCCCATCGCCAACTTCTACTCGCTGCACAGCTGGATGGGCTTCGTCACGATGGGACTGTTCGCCCTACAGGTATTCAAGAGGGTAAATACGAGCGACGAGCATCCCGGTTTGGCGGCCACACACTCGCAATAACCTCCCTACATCCATCAGTCCATTTCTCCTTGTTGACACTTTTAGTTTTATATTTAAAAAGGTTTTAATTTCAAGTTGTAAACTATTTTTTATGTTTTTGTATGTCAAATTTTTAAAATAAATTGTAGGTATTATTTTATATGTCAAAAATATTGTCATGTCAATTTCTTGATTTTTTTTTTTAACTTTTTAGTCAATTTTGTATTTATTAATATACAGCATTTCAATCTGGCGGATTACATATTTATTTTGACGATAAATGTGGCCCTTATAGGTGGGGAAATGCATTAATTTTGTATTATTTTTTATTAGAATTCTAACAATACAAATATTTGCAAAAAAATTATAATGGATGTACAGTTTTGTATTTGAGCTTCATAAAATTATGTAGTATCCAACTTGCTTGTTTCCAACAAAGTCGGGTCACGGGTTGGCTAGTGAATGTATTTCTTGGGCTTACCAGTCTGGCATGTCTCCTTCACGCATGCATTTAAACTTACCTCTCATCATGTATGATGTAGCTCTTAGCTCACTCAGATCATTGTCAGTTGGCCCCCGGTATTGCCCGTAGCTCATACATACACTCTTCTCAAATGTCCAAACCACAACCTCATAATGTCTAATTTAAGTTTTTAAACATTTTTTATTTTTTTTAAATACTACCGTACCACTTTTTAACCTACAATTTTCTTGAATCTTTAAACCATTATTTTTTTAGACATGGGCTCACATTAACTTCTTTTTTTTCACAATTTTAATTTCTGCTGCTTGTATTCTACTCGTAGCTAGCAACAACGTACATTGGTTTGACCGTTAGTGAATTCCTCACTTCAATTTGACTCTATTTGTTATTAGAATGTGGCCGTATTCATAGTCTGCGGTCTAACCCAATGGGAACCCTATTGTTGCTTTGCGATTGTTGTTTTTGCATGTCATAATCCTTAGTAACAATGGGCCTCTGTGAAGTATGTTAGGATTTTTAATACTGACTGCAGCCAACTCATTCTTTTTAAGATCTAATTTTTAATATTTCTCATTATTAGCGCTGTAAAAATAGCTTTAAAAACATTTCAGTTTTGTAGTATTATTCTCCCATAAAATAGCATTAGAATCTAATTAAATAATTATTTATGGAACTGGTAATAGCATTAAATACACATGCATTATTTTCCCCTTGTCACTTTTGGTTTTGTGGGAAAATGCTTTCAAAAGCTAGGCAAATACAACCTAGATCTTATTTTTAAATAATTTCTCTAGAACAGATCAAGTTAAATTTGCCTATTTATAGGGAAATAAGTTATAATTGGCTCATTTTGCTACAAATTGGCAAACATTTGCATTTTTAGCTCAAGTTACTAGATTTTGCATTAATCATACAATCTATCAGTAGTAGTTGGTAAAATAAACTCTAAACCCAATTTCTTATCAGCTACGGTTTTAGCATTTATAGTAAAAAGTAAAATCCAAATTTACGACATCTACTTCAATACAATATAATAAAATTGTGAATTTTTCTTTCTTTTCACCTCTCCAGTCTAGACTAACCTACTAACCACCTCTACCGCATTACTCGTGCATCTTTCATGTGATAAGTTTCTAACATGTCCTTCCGTTCTCTCCACGACTTCCCCACCGGAGCCTCTCTCGAATGCGTGTGTGTTTGTGAAAACATTCTTCCGTGGCTGTCCAATAACTCTCGGATGTTTGTTGCTTGTGATTTCCGGGTTCGTCAGATACAACCTGACAAGACCTGTCTATCTAGTATAACTAGTATACCATAAATTGATATTAGTATATGGTTTTAGTTTGGTACTTCAGACAGAAATTTAAAGTGTCTCCACCGGGGATTGAACCCAAGACTTCTGTTGTCGGAGTAGATGCTCTTACCACTGAGCTATGAAGGCAACAGATTAAAATCTGTCTACTTATTGGTTTGTTAAAACATAAAGTAAAGTAGACGGATTTTATTCTGTTGTCTTCATAGCTCAGTTAGTCAGAGCAGAGGTTTTGGGTTCAATCCCCGGCAGAGGAACTTCTTTATTTCTGTCTATAGTTCATAATCGCCACTATAAACCAAGGTTACACTAGTTGTTATTTTGTTAAACCTTGGTTTTACATGACGCTGTTATGGTAGTGTTTTAGACAAACATTAATAAAATGCCTCCTCCGGGGATCGAATCTGTTGTCTTTATAGCTCAGTTGTTTAGAGCATCTGCCCAGACAGTGGAGGTCCCTGGTTCAATCCCAGGTGGATGCACTTTTAATTTCTGTCTAAAATATCTTCATGTTTGTATTTATTTTAATGGGGGACAGTCCAGTGCTGACAACATTCACTCTAGAAATGTGTGTGTGTACTTGACAATTTCTGGCTACTATCTTGGTGCTACTGATGAGCAGGGGTTATGTTTTTTATCCTTATATGCATTTTTAAATTAAAATCGTCTCAAAATTTTAATTTCAGCAAATAATGTCTTTTAAATTGTCTCAGAAAAGCTACACATGAGACTCAAACTTTTGTAGCTGTTTGTAGCTAAAAAATGAAGAGGTGAGTGAATATAATTTGTATATTTTCTTAAAATTTATAAAACATTTAAGACTTTCGCGGCCCGAATATATTAAAAAAGGTGTGAAACGGGTCATTTCGCCGCGTCGCGTGTTTACACTTACTAGTGTGTGAGTTCGACGTTTCGGAACCACTGTGGGTTCCATCTTCACGATGACGAAACGTCGAACTCGCACATTACTAAGTGTAAACACGCGACGCGGTGAAATGACCCGTTTCACACCTTTCTTAAAATTTGTTTATTCTCACAATGTTTTGTGTAGAGGCTGCCAGACACCTTGTGTTGGGGCATTCTGCCCTTTTCTGCCAACATTACTACTGAAAGGCAGGACAATAAATAAAATAAATCTCTACAGTCCATACCAAGCCGAGTTGGCACTATAAGGTTTAATGCTTGAAAATGGTTTTTATAATGCCTGGCAATGCCAACTGGTCCAGGGCCCTGATTCTATAACTTCTGGATTGGATTCATAGGGAATCGCAAGAATCAAACTCATAAGTCACTGTGTATATCAGGGGCGGCTCGTGTATAGGTGCACAGGTGCACGCGCACCCCCAAATATCTGCGCGAACTAAATTCCAAATTTAAGGTTCGAAGCAAATCTCGTAATATTCCCAATAAATCGTTGGATTGTTTGCATGGATATTTTGGCCGGCCCAAAGCAAGGCATATTCGGCAGGAGTGATTCTTCAGTAGGTAAGTGCTGCCACCGGAGGGTGCTCTCCGAATGTGAGTTCATTTTTGTCATCGTTTTCTACGGTCGGCATGGCAGAACGAGCCCCGGGCCATCTTTAGAAATCACGTCTGAAAAAGCTTGCCCGATCGCGCAAGCGACTGGGTCAAAACCAGTTATTTCATTCAATGCCCTCGCAGGCGCAGCATTCATTCACCCCCACAACCCGCTCAGTAGCTAGTGAAAGTTGTTCGCGACAGGGTTGGTGAAGTGCAAGGTTAGTTTGGGTGAAGTGAGCAAACAGTGTTTAAATTGGACTTGGTTCTCGAAATGGGCGATTTCAATGAACTAGTAATTGACCGTTTTTCGAAACTAAAAAATCGAAGAATGGACTTCATTTTAAAATAAATATACGATGTGATGTTTGAGGCGCGTGTCGGAGGATATGAAGGGACATTATTCGGGTATGTAATATTTTAATCAACCATATAATAATTAATTTTTGGATGGTTTTCCATAAGGTAACAGTTACACATAGGGGAGTTTTTCCTGACCAATAAATTCAAAAAATATACTCTTAGAGTCGTTTTCTGGGTACTTCAGACCATTAGTATCTGGAAAAATTTTCGCCTCCGGCGGCTGGGGCTGCGCCCCAGACCCCTTTGTTCCCGCAGAATAAGACTTCAAAAATATGTGCACCCCCACAATAATAACTCACGAGCCGCCCCTGGTGTATATATCATGGTAAACAGACTTGTGACACATCGCTTTCGAGTTTGATTCGTGCGATCACCTACGAATCCAATTCAGTAGAAGTTATAGAAAAAGGTCCCTGGTATGGACTATATAAAGTATTTAGTAACAGTTTAGTCCAAAATTGTATTTTTAAATAATAATAATATTAATAATATTATAATAATATTTTTAAATTAAAATTTCAATGAACAATTAATTGTATATGGAAAAACATTAGATGGTCAGTTTTATTGAACCATATTTTTGTTTTAATGAAAATTGAATATCAAAAAAAAAATGATTCTTCCACTCACAGTACTCATTACAACCTAAGTTATAACGTTATGTTTTATCTGTTCCAGTTCGTTGTCGGCTTCTTCAGTTTTCTGATCCTGCTCTGTTGCGACTCCGCGACGGCTGCATTCCGCGCGTCTCTGGTTCCGATCCACGCCTCGTTCGGCATCACAACATTCATGCTTGCCATCGCCACCTGTCTCACTGGCCTGACGCAAGACGCCATCTACAAGATTGGGTGAGTCTAACTAGGGACGGCCTATCAATCACACATCATTCATATATCGATAGAATACAAAAATTTTGATAATATTCATATATCAAAATTTTATTTTTTGAATTTTTGGGTAAAAACAAAAAAGCCTTAAGGGTGGCTCAATTTTTTTTTCATAGTTTTGCCAAAAATTCATAATAATGTTTTCGTCCTCACACTCCCATTTAATGACCCGGCACCTACACCAATTCTTAGGAATCTGTGCCAAAACCAAGTTCAACAATGCACATCTCTAAAAATTCATATCCTTATATGTACTTCAAATTAATCATATCAATCCTATAATATACTCTGATCCACATCTCTTGAATGTCACTTCCATTTGATCCAATAGGCAATATGTCCTTTGTTTGTCCTTTGTCCGGTTGATCAACTCTCTCTCTCCCCCCAATCTGCGAACCGGACCAATCTCTCCCCCCTCTCTCTGTCCGACGTCTCCTTCATTTGGTTCTCCTGATGTTTTCAGCAAGGAATACTCGCAGCTCGGCGAGGAGGCCCTGGTGATGAACGGACTCGGGATGGTACTTGTAGCGAGCGCGATCGTCGTAGGCTACATCGCGATGAGGAAAGACTTCCGCTTCCGCGGCCACATGCTAGTCACCGTACATGGCGAATAAACACACAACAATCCTACTTTTTTTATTAAAATAAATCTTTTGAAACATTCAGTTTTGTTGGACTGCAAACAACAGTTCTACCCTAATAGTAGTAATATTTCCTGTTAGTTTTTAATTTTGATTAGGTAAGAGCCTGTGTTCAAATTCAAAATGTGTGACTCGTTTGGATTTGTTATCGATTTTGTGCTATGCATGATTTGATTTTTATCTTGGAATGATTGTTTCAATCTTACCATGGAAGCTTTTACTGTGTGAATAATTATCTCATTTTTCTAATATATAATACTCAAAATCACAAATAAATTCCTACATTTCATTAGAAATTACATTTACTATTATTATTCTTTGATTTATAATATGTAAGGTACATTTTGACAACAAAGGTCCTACACATTGCTGGAAGCAAGATTAGAGTGAGGCCCCATAAGCAACACATTGTGCCTTGCCACCAGTAGGCATATGCAGATTATCCCCGTCATGCACAAAGATGGCCGAATTGTCTCCGGCAATAATGCTGGAGATCATTGGAAACTAAATGCAAGTAAAAATCAGACCCAAATGACACGAATAAATTATTCTAGCACAAAATGAGATTTCTAGAAAGAAAATAGCAAACTTGTATTAAATATGTTACTGGTAACCTTTAGTACATTATGTAGTGGTCAAAATTCATAATATTTATTGATCACTTTGGAGTAATGGTTACTGAGATGCATTTCCATACTAAAGGTAGCAGATTCAAATCCTACTTTTTTAGAACTTTTTAAAAATTTTACTCAATATTTCACGTTTCTTGCCTGCCTCACTATTATGTTGGTACAATTTCAAATATTTATTTTCTGATACAAAAAAAAGTGGGGGTCGACATTTGCGGCACGTCTGTAGGAGCCGCAACTTTACCGGCCATCCAGCAACTTGCAGACGCAAGTCTGCTAATGCAACTATCTTTGTGCAAACAGTTTCTATAACCCCATGATTTAACATATGGATTTGCCCAAATCCGCCATTTTTTACGAGACGCAACTTTGCGGCGGTAAATCTTTGTGCACGAGGGGGCATAATTACCTCTCACTTCTCACCTATTATCAAACTACTTTATACACAAGTATTTACATAGTTCAACAGCGGCATGACTTAACAGTTACAAGACGGCAGGTAAAGGTTTCTGTGCATTCATTGGTTTTAACGTTGCAGTTTAAAGAACTGAATTTTTCAAAAGATTTATTATCTATATTTTTTTGCATTTGTTAAGTATTATTACACATACACTTGTAGAAAACACCTACCAGTATATAGTACGTACATTGGAATAACCTTACCATGTATTTGTTGTGCCAGAAATTGTTGCCAACTGCTACAACAATTTTTTTCAGAATTTTTGTATGATATTACATTAATTCTACAGCTAAACTTGACATTTTTTAGTTGATAATTAATGATATTGGCAAGCTATTTTTGCCAAGGTGTGTATGAGTATGGGTGCGTATTTCTAGCAACGTTTGTGGTGCCTTGGTTTCTAAGGAGAGCTATGTACTTGTTCTACGTACTACTACGGTGTACTTGCTACTTATCGACGTTGTTTTTTTTCCCTTCCTTCCTTCTCGACCGACTTCAACTTGCTTGTACAGTAACCATGTCATCACTGATGACACTACTAATTAAATATCTTACATGTGGTGATTCTAGTTGCACTGCGATCGCTTGTTCATTGCACTGTTTTCAGCCTGATTTTACAAAATAACCTTTGACATACTAATGTTTTATTTTCTAAATAATACCGGCAGCATTCTGAAATGTGTGTCATTACGGCTCTCAACTTTTGTCAGTTAAAAAAATAGTGCAGATCTAATGTATAATTTTCTGTCCCTGTGTCACAACTCACGGTTTGACACTCAACCTTCAACATGAATGATACTAAATGTTGTTGGTGGCTCTGGAGATAAGAGGGGTGTGAATTACTATATATTTGGCACCTCCACTAAAGAGAAATGAGTTCTAGAAGGAATATGTGCACAAGAAAGATTTAACAGTATCTTTGCCTACAGGGTTGACTTGGTCGTCTGCCTTAAAAATTTAATGTACCCCACTGAAAATCAGTTATGTAGACTAGATTCTAAAATACAAATTAATATTTTATTTATTTTTGTCTGCGCTTGATGTATGAATTGATGAATTGTGAGAGCCATAATGACCCAATGAAAACAATGTCGTAATAACCATTGCATCCGACTGTTTGCTAATCAATTAATGGTCTAACCGCACGCGGTGTTTCTCTTTGCAGCGAGGACTATGTGAACTTGCCCGAGGAGGCGATTGTGGTGAATGCGCTCGCAATGGTGTTGGTTGCTTTGGGTATTCTCCTATCCTACGCTGTGCGGAGGGAAAACGCTCGGAGCGGCGAGATTAAGACCTTCGTCACTGAACGGCTATAATTCCCGGCACCAAAACCCGTTTGTTTAATTTAATGCGTGATTATTCTTATTCACCTATGTAAAGTACAGTATGTAACATGTGCGAGTCTTGAGTTTG
The DNA here is from genome assembly GCA_024449915.1 of Sweltsa coloradensis. Classification (NCBI taxonomy): domain Eukaryota; kingdom Metazoa; phylum Arthropoda; class Insecta; order Plecoptera; family Chloroperlidae; genus Sweltsa; species Sweltsa coloradensis. The sequence continues at coordinate 90,495 of JAMZAV010000917.1, read as the reverse complement.
GAACGAGATTGTCTGGAAACAAACGTCGGCGAATACGACAACTTTCTTGACGACTCTCGATCTAAATTCAAGTTCCTGCGAACTCTTCTTTGCATTTAATACCAGCATTTACTTTAAGTTTGTCAGTAAAAATCTGCGAAAGAAGGTGGTTGTCATCGCCTAGCTTCTTCATTACAGAATAACAAAACATTAAAAATGCATCTCGGTAAAAATATTAACTAAAGGTGCTTCCTTTATAAACGAAGAACCTCCCGAGTGTTGTACTCCTGAACAATAACTAAGGTATTAAGGTTGCACTGGTTGGACATAATCTACCCTGTACACATATCCTGCATGGCAAAATGTATTTTATAACACTTGCACCTCACTGCTAAAATAAGCTTTGTTTTGTATATAGAGAGATCGGCATTTGTGATGGGGATAAAACAAAATATCGTAATGCATATTTTCTCAAAGGTGGAAACTTACTTTGCTTACTGGCAAATGTAATTTTACACAAATTTGTGGCAAAAACGTGAATATCGAGTTTCTATAATACGAATCTTATTTTTTGTCCAATTTTACAGAAAATTCTCCAGAAAATTTGTAATTTTTAGCGAGTATTTAACCCACAAGTGTCGGACTCTGGATATACTAGCAAGATTATTAACAAACTTACCTAATGTATTTCTCATAATGGTGGATGTTTCATTTTATTCCGTTGTTGAGGAAAGTTAGTCTAGCAGTGTGGAGCATGTCTATCTATTTAGCTTTCTTCAGTATTTATTGAGAGTAACTGGTTTTACGCACTATGAAGCTACGAGATTTTCACCCACGTCCTTGCGTTAGGTTTTTACTGGCCAAAATAAGACGTTCAATCAGAAAATAAAACTGTCATAATAATATATGTGTTGTTAAAAAACAGATAAGCTTTGAACAAAGATTCAGAAACAAACACAAATTTAATAGGTACACAACCAAAACAATTGTGTTCAAATATGAAAATATGCCAAGAATATATATTATGTATATATATGTTCAAAATCAAATTGCTCACAAATGATTAGTAATACTAATACAATCTGTTGAGATTTAAAAATGTCACCAAGTAGGAATACGGTGAGGAAACTCGGCGTAATCTTAGCTAGCTTGCCTGGATGTGTAGTGTAGCGAAGTAGAAGCTCGTGTTGCTAAATCTGGTACGAAGACTAGTTTCATTATTGTCAATGAATGTTTGTAGCTGTGCTGATATCAGACCATCGAATCGTTGGACGTCTGACCATGTAAACCATGTGTATGATAATTATCTGCAGAGGTTAATACCGTCGTTAAGTGCGCGCCGAAACGGTTTACTAACTGCGTAATGCATTTACCGTCAACTTTGGTAGCATGGTGGTCACCACAGCTGTAGTAAAAACAATCAGAATAACTAAACTAAAATATATTCAAGTAAATTAGTAATATTTTATATTGAGATATGAATAAACAGTCCAGCTAACTATTGGTGATTTTTACCTTTGTAATTAGGTTTTCAAACATTATTACAAATTCAATAGTGTGGTAATGATTTCATGTAGGAACTTTTCTCTACAATATCATGAAATATATATATTGCTGTTTTTTACAACGAAAAGTTGACAGTACAAATTAGCGCTACGTCATTTCCAGTGTAGATTAATTGTGAATCAAGAAAATAGAATCAAGATTTTAATATTACCTACATTCATGACAGTATTTTAGTTACCACATTCAAAAGTGCTTAAAAATGCAGACTATAAGAGAACTATTTTAATGTTCAACTAAGAATGTTTTTGATTACAAATATGGGTCCATTTCATTGGTTATACTGAAAGTGAAAGCAAATAAAATAAAACTATTCATAACGGGTCAACACTTTTGAAGTTTGTTTCTCTATTTATTTATTTACGAAACTGTGGAGTAGTTGATATTAAAAATCACTGTCAATGTTAATTTGAGTCATGAGATTATGCATTGGAAATGTAGCGGGGTATGGCAGGACTAAAATAATCTAGATTGAGCATGCAAATAAAATCCTTTTCAAATAAACACAACCAGGAAGACACATTAGCACTACTACCTACTAGGCCTATACTGTACATGTAAATAGAATTGGATTGCTTTTCAGGTTAGTAAGGTATCTACCGAGTATTATTGATGTACGGAATGCTAAATAAAAAACTATGTGTGTGTGAGGGCTGGTTCTTTTTAAAGCTGAATTATTTGCACTGGAAAGACTTGCTTGAAAATTGAAATCCATATTGCTGATTCATGAATTAATTAATTCTTAAATGCATCAAATTATAAATAAACATGCAGGTATGTAGTAGAATTAATAATGGTTAACAAAGTAAAAACTAAATAATGAGATTGAGAAGTAACTAAGTTGACAGAATTGTGCTTTTAAAATTATTTATGGGGCTATGGGTGTGTACACGTTTACTGTCAAACTGTGCTCTAATAGCTTTTTATTAATGCTCGTGTCAGTACAATATTACACTGTAAAAAAATTATTTATAATTTGATTGTTTAAAATTAATTAGAAAATACAAGAGAAGATGCAAGAAAAGTTTAGTTCATTTGGTTTAAGGGCGCTTCAACCGTTAGGCCTAACGAGTAATAATAATAGTCATCATAAGTTTCTAAAGTCTTTACATCACAAATTCTATTGGGTCTGTTGGATGCAAATAAAAACAAACAAACATACTAATAGGCCTAGTAAAATTACAAAATTTCAATTTTAAGTTGTATTCATATTGCGTACAACGTTAGACGCTTAATTGTAGATAGATAATCCAGGAAACGTTGAAATCATCTTTTGTACATAATCTTTTACAAGGGAGCTAACTATAGGTATATTTACAACTCAACGTACATATTTAAACAGTTAAGTAGCTCTTGTGCGAATGTGTATGCATGTCTATAATCAACTACATACATTACAGAAATAAATTATGCTGCAAAGTGATATTATTATTATAATAATTAATATTTGTTATTGTCTTAATATACTGGTAGGCCATAGCAATCTCAAGTCGCTAAGTGTTTTAGACGTAACAATTGCCGAACACTCAATCAGTATCATAGTATAAAAGAGAACTAATATAACCGTTTTGTAAATTCGGAATTTGTAAAAAGGAATCATTGTTACCTTTTTGTACGTTCAGAATCTATAAAATCATCTATTACCTTTTGTATGTTCAAAATTTAGAAGGTATATCACTGTTTTGTACATTCAGTAGACCTATTTAAATTAAATAGTGCTACCGTTTTATAGGTTGAGATGCATTGAAAGGGCAATAGGTAAACAGTATTGATAGATTTGTTTGTTTTTAAAGTTGATTAAAATCAAATTCAATCTTCTATCTTTCACATAGTGAAGAAGTAATTTGAAAGGGGAATTTGACCAAGACCTGAAGAATCTGCAATCAACGCAACTTGCTTCTTTGCTTATTTATTTTGTAGAATTTTTTCAAAATCTCTTACAAATTTCTTTGGGGAAACGATAATATTTTCAAACCGGCAGCGTTAGAAACTTTTGTTTCCGACGTAGGCTCGAGATAAGGAGACGATCGAGTTTATGGGACCACGCCACCCTTTGTAAATAGTTGTATAGATATTTTAAACCATTCTCTGTGTGTTTTGTGCAAATTTACACAAAGTCGTACAAATCTACATTCATTGTAATCATGTAGGCTTGATGTGTTGCGTAAACCTATTAATGTCGGAACGTGAGAAGAGATTCGTTCCGGCATTTTTTAAACAGCTATAAAACCTAGAGTTTTAAGATGTTAGCATGTTTTCTATTTCTCATCAAACCAAGGTTATACAGAAAATATTTAGTTTTTAAGGTGTGTTTAGATATTTTTTATTACTTGTATTGTCCAGTTTGGATCTATTGCTATTACGATATTCAATATTATTCTATATGTTAATGTATTGTACAAACCATAAAAAATAAATTAAAAACAACACGTCATGTTCCTTTCAAGCGTTTTATACACGTGGACATTTCTGCCCGGAGAACGGTGAGAGAGAATTGAATACATGTGTTTCAATGGCTTAATTCTCCGTCTATAAATCTCCACGTGTACCAAACTCTCCACTGTGTCTACATCCCATATCCCATGTGATCATCTCCTTGGACATGGAAGGTAGATAGATTTAGTGATGTTGCCATAGATAAATACATAATATTTTAATCAGACTGTCAATTTGAACCTGTAACAATCAGGTAGATCAGTGGTTCTCAACCTTTTTCAGCCTAGTACCCCTAAAAGGCATCGCAAATTATCACGTACCCCTCCATATATTTCTTTATTACTAGGCCGCTTTGTGAACGTTTTTTCCAGAAGCGTTGATGGATGACCTTTTTGTGGAATATTTATGTCCAATGATTTCATTTTTATGTGGAATCTCCGAACTTTTTCTATACTAGTTACTTGATATTACTTGTTCATTATACACCTGTAAAAGGCTTATATTAAAACCTTTATTTCTATGAATTTTGACCAACTTTTTCTTTCAAGAGGCACTACATCATCAAAATCTTTATGTCAATGTAAAATATGAACGTTGTGGCCCCACCCCTTTGGTCAAAATCAGCCTAAATATCACGAAAATATCGTATTAAAAAGCGGAGAAAATATCGTAAAAGTACGATTTCTATGAGAAATATTTTTTTCAAATGTCTCTTAAATCATAACATTTCAGTGATTTTAAACGTTCCTATAAAGTTTCATCAATATCGGAGTAGCCGTTTGCCAAATATCACGAAAATATCACACTAAAAATAATAATAAAAAAAAAAAGTACGATATTTTATGAGAAATATTTCTTCGATTGTACCCAAAAACAATACAGCTCTAAGTTCAGAGATTTCGAAGGTCCACTCCAATTTTCAGTTCCAGTTTTCAGTTAGCCCGGTAGAGAGCGAACAAACAGACCAAAAAACTAACAAAAACAAAACACCCTAGCTATTTTTCTTGGGGTAACGTAAGTAAAAACAAACAAAAAAACACAAAGTCAAATTGAAGTCTTCGCTTCGCTCATCCAATGATATATGAGGCTTTGACTATGATCAATCAAACGTATTTCATTCATATTTAGAACAGGAAGGCAAATGTTGAAATTTGTTCAATGTTTCTGTACCAGTACATTGTGTTTTATTTATATTAGTCTTTCATTAATTCAAAATAAAGAACATGCATACGTACCGGTACATATACAAATGACACATTGTCATACTAGAAATGTTACTATTAATAGTTTGCATTGATTTTTACCAAATGTGAACGTTGAGCCAGTTTTCTCGACATCAGTAGGGAAATTCAGGGTTCCAACATGCTTACGGCCATTATTATGTTTCTTTCTGGGTCCTATCGGTTTCTGTGTTCTGTTTCGTCTTTACCACCGTCAATGTTGAGAATGCCACTTCGCATAAGTACGTGGATGCGAAGGGTAGAAGTGACACAGGAATAACACAATTGTTACAATACTTCATACACGTACAAAAATCACGCACACATAAGTTCCGTCGAGGTCAACGCCAAAGACCAAATTGTCCGCTGTCCGAAGTCAAACTACCTGCTTCCAACTGACACAAACCCACCCCCACAACGAGTTCGCTGCATTGCCAGGCCGGTAACTAATAGTTGTATGTCCTCTCAAAGGAAGGACTTCATACAATGCATTGACCATCTTTGCTAAAGTGGTGGTGATTGGTGAAGAATAGTGCATTCAGAAAACAATGATTTAGTTTTAGGATATAATTTAAGTTTTTAAAATTATCTATTTTCTACACTGAAACATTTTTTAATGGCAAATCACTGATGAAATTAGCGATTATTTTTAAATAAAATCCTCTGGTTCTGGATTGCCACAAATCACCTTCAGATGTCGCCAGCATTGTTGACAAGACACACACAATGTTGATAATATTATCCGGTTATTTCTCTATGAATATTATGTTGATGGATAAGGTGGGACCCTGGTCTGTCTGGTTTGAAACAAGGTCATGGGACCATGGACCTTCATTTCCATCACTCACTGACCAACGAGTCTCATTATCTTCTCTTGGAGCAGGACAAGATTTAATAATATGAGGAACCCCTTTTTATGAGATTGACATCTTGCCTCTAAAAATTATTAGTTAGGCATTCTGGTAGGGAAGGTAGGCCTACATGAAGTAAGCCCTTCAGTATTAATATGACTCTCTATTAAAATATCTAGAATGTCTACTTTAGTCTGCATGTTTTATTTATTCCAAATAATTGTAATTAATTGCTATATATACACTGAAAATATAGTACAATCTATATATTATTAGTCACTCAACGGTACAATCAGTGGACTCTCACCCAAGCTAAAATTCAAATTTAGCGCGGAACCGCCTAGCTCTAAACTCACGTTGGCGCACCTGCAACCAAACCAATTTTCCCTAGATCCAAGATGGATGTCGCGAAATAAACAACAACGTGTTTGTCAACACATCACAGATTTGTGTTTGACAGCAAACATTACAGGTATGTAGCCTAATAAATGGTTTTGGACAATGAATTGTTAAAAATATGAACGATAGTGAACCTAATTACAAGCTAGGTTTAGTCCATGATCCAATGATATTCAGCCACACAGAGATATCCTTGTAGGTCTAGGGAAAGCAATGGGTTTAGTCCACACCTGGCCCTTAGCCTAGAGGTCTACATTGGGTTTAACTAGGGCCTAGGCCTAGGCCTACTGGCACTTATTCGGCTAGGGGGGTCCAACTTTTATATACACTGTTAACACTGCTATATTGCCGTGTTACTACTTATGTTAAAGGTGTACTTTTGTTAGGTTAGCCGAACTTTCCGCTGGCTACAGTGCGCCGCGCTAGTTCTAGGATACAATCGATAAGAGCGCACCCGAAATCCTTTTCGTTACAGTGTATATAAAAGTTGGACCCCCCTAGCCGAATAAGTACCGGCCTACTAGCCTCTTATCTTTGTGTGGTCTAGATAATGGCTTTTTGTACGTAGGGGCCTAGGCCTAGGCCTATGAAATATCTTGTTGGTGGAAAGAGGAAGGGATCCCGAGATGCTAGGCCTAGGCTCTACATAGGTCGGCACTTCTGTAGGCCTACTTAGCGGGTGCCAACATTTTTTTTTCAATGAAAACATACGCACCCGAAATCCTTTCCGTTGCAAAATTACTTTCGTTAGGTTAGCTGAACTTTCCGCTGGCTACAGTGCGCCGGGTACTTGTTCATTAACGGGACCCCCCTCAGTTTTTTGTTAATTGGTCCCCCCCGTCGTCGTTTTTTTACTTATTTCTGTTTACGATAAATAATACAACTTGCGAGGAGATGAATATGACTCTGACAGTGAACTTGACTCACACGTTCAACGTTACTCAGGCGAGTACAGTCCAATGGAACGCGTAGGCCTACATGAGAGCAATCGTCGCCGTGCAGCTGACATTGACGTTCACGGACACCAAATGAACCTTCAAAACCTTTAACGTCGCTAATTTAAACGAAAGAACTTTTCCATTGACAGTCCTTTATTCTAGTCAGGAGGGTTCGAGGCTAGAGGGTTTCTAGGCTAGAGGCCTGGGGTAAAGGGATAAAGGTATTAAAGGGATTATTAAGGGATTATTAAGAAGGGTAGGCCTAGCACTTAGAGAGTAAGTGGCTTAATAATAAGGCCTAGGCTACTCTAGTAGGGAACTAGACCTAGATAAGGGATCCCTAGATAGGTTAAGTTCAAGTAAATAGTAACAGTTGTTTATTTAGTAACAGTTGTAGGCCTTCCCAAGAGATGGCTCCTGGTAGGAATAGGAGGTCAAGGAGATCTGGGCAGGAGGGGTGCAAGGTCTGTGATAAGCAATGTAAAAACAAGGGAGTAGACTGCGATATATGCAGGGAGTGGTTCCACCCGAGCTGCGGAGGGCTGACTCAGGAAGAGTATAAGGCCATGGAAGAGAAGGATAGGGAAGCGGAGGAAAAGGGGCAAGAGGGAGTTAAGTGGACGTGCAAAGGGTGCCTGGGGATTTATAAGAGGAACAAGGGTAAGGGAACAGAAGGAGTAGGCCTACTCAGTAAGGAAGGGATGGATAAGGAAGGAGGGACAGAGAAGGGAAAAAATGACCCAGCAAAGGGGGCAAGGGAGAGACAGGGAGGGGGAAGAAGAATGATAAGGAAAAGGAGCTTGATAAGGAAAAGGGATTAGATAAGGAAAAGGGGCTCGGAATAACAAGGCCTAGGGAAGAAGGGGAGGAGCCTGGACACAAGGATGAGAGAGCAACTGGGGAAAAAGGGGAACCAGGACGGGTGCAGATAAAGCAGCAGAAGGAAACAGATAGGAGCAATGACTCTAGTGAAACAAGTCAACTAGACCAGGGGAACTGGATAAGGGAGATTGAAAGGAGATTACTCAGGGAAATTGAAGAAAGAACAAGAATGTTGGACCTTATTAGAAGGGAGGAAAAGGCCATGAAGGAGAAGGGATTCAAGGACAAGGGAACTGAGACCAAGGAGGAATATGAAGTGGGCAAGGGGGAAAGATAAGGGGAAAACTGAAGAGAAGCAGGATATGGAAGACATCCAAACAAGGGGGGAGCTCGAGGAAGGGGAGCTCGAGGAAGTGAGCAGGGTGGATAATGGAGATGACAACGTTGATAACGATGAAAACGTTGAGCGGGAGGGTAGAAGTGAGATCCTTGGGATAGGAAGGACAACTACGGAAATGGGTAGGTGCGACAGTACGCATGAGGATGAGATAGATGCAGAGCAAAGTGGGATAATAGGAAGAGATGTGACAAAGGATAGGAGTGATAAAGCACAAGGGGAGGTGAGCGTACCAGCGAGAGAGAGAGAGGGCCCACTGATCGATAATGGGAGTAAAGAGCAGACACTTAAGTTAGTGGGGAAGGGATTATCATTGAACAGCATAGTTGAAGGAAGGCCTAGACCCCACGACAAAGCTGAAGAACTGGGGATCAAAGTAGGGGAGCCTGCAACCATGGGCAGATTAGAGACAATGAGGAGAACTAGGGGTATAGCAACTGGGAGAGGAAGGGGGAGAGGAAGGGCTCTTGCAAAGACCTCCAATATTAGCAATAGGGAGGCTAGGGAAGGGGTCCCTAATGCAGACGAAACAAATGGAAAAGATACGAAGAACACTGAAACACCGGTAGAGGAGGCTCAGAGGGAGGTAGAGGGGTGCTACCCTGTCGAAGAACGTAGAGTGGAGAAGGGGAGAGGATGGGCATTAATGGGAAGAGGGAGGGGAAGAGGAGGGATAGGTAAAGTAGCCGGGAGGAGCATGACAGTTGCAACGAGAGGTGACCTGAAGGAAGGGAAGCCCGGAGAGGGAGCGAGTTATAATAATAATAACAACAGCAGCAGAACAAGTAGGCCTATTTGGGTACTAGGGGACTCCCTAATCAGAGGGGCGTCTACTTACCTTGAGCGCAGGGGCGCTAGGGTTGAGGCATATGGAGGAGTAACCATAAGGGGACTTAGCAAAATAATCAGGTCTGGCAGGGAGGAAAAAGACTTCAGGGAGGTGGTTATCCTGGTGGGGACTAATGATATACGTAAGGTAAGGGGAGGGAAATACAAGGAGGAAGTAAGAAGGGAGATAAGGAGCCTGATAAGGGTAGTAAGGGAAGTCGGAGGAAGTGGAATACAGGTCATTATGGTCTTGGGGATATTCCCGAGGAGGGATACCAACCAATGGGTTATCGAGGAGATAAATGGGGGGATTGAGCAGGCGTGTGAAGAGTCTGGGGCCTACTTTATGGACACAGAAGGGAGGTTTGGGGTAGGGGACCTAGAAATAGACGGGGTACACTTGTCAAGAGAGGGGGGTTTTAAGTTGGGGGAATTTATTCTCCAGGAAGTGGAAGGGTGGAGGGCTCATAACAGGAATGAGGGGCACTCATGAGGAAAAGAATGGGAAGATAGAGAAAACGAGGACAAAGGGAACAAGGGGAGCGTAGAGATAAGGGAAGTAGATAAGGGAGGGAAAGAATGGGAAGAAAGAGAAAATGAGGGCATAGGGAACAAGGGGAGCATTGAGATAAGGGAAGAATGGGGAGAGGGAAACAGACAAAGGGGAAATAGGAACTATGGGCATGGGGAAGCGGGACATGACAGTAGGGAAGATAGGGGGTTAGCAGTGCAAAATGGGGCATACCACAAAAATATGAATAATGAAGATGCATGTGATAATGGATTGAAGAGAGATAAGAATCTTGAGAGAAATAAGGTTCTTGAAGTAGTTAGTAATAATGACAAGGAAATCCATGGACTGGATAGCGGAAACAAGTACAACCTAGATTGCTTAGGGCAGGTTAAGGAAGGAACGATCAGGGTCTTACTCATGAATGCAAGGAGTATTAAGGGGAAGCAGATCGAATTCTGGACATTGGTTGAACTTTATGATGCGGATGTGGTGGTTGCCGTTGAAACTTGGTTAAACGACAGTATACTAGATGAGGAAATTGGACATACTGGTTACAATGTATTCAGAAGGGATAGGGATAGCCATGGGGGAGGCTTACTGGTGGGATGCAAAATTGAGCTTAAGGGTAGAGTAGCATGGAAGGAGAGTTTAAATGAGCTAATGGGAATTAAAATAATGGAAGGGAATAAGGAAATTGAGGTAATGGCAGCCTACAGGCCACCAGGGAATAATGATTACTCGATTCTAACAGCAATTGGAGATAGGATCAGAGGGGATAATAAAATCATCATAGCAGGGGATTTAAATATGCCCAATGTAAAGTGGGAAGGGGGAGTGGTTAACACTGGAAGTAAGGCACAGAAGATGGCCAATTTAATAATAAATGAAGGATTTGAGCAGATTGTAGAAGGAATCACAAGAGAAAATAAGAGTGGAGGGAATCTTCTGGATGTGATTATGGTAAGACCTACAGATTGCTGGCTTGAATGTGCAGTTATTAACGGTATAAGTGATCATAAGGCAGTTTTAGCAGTGATTGAAGGGGGCGCAGTAACCAGGAATGACGAGGAGAAAAAGACTTCGTGGAAGTACAAAAAGGCGGATAAAGAAAGCATTAGGGAATTCCTAAGGGAGAAATATCAAGGGTGGAGAGAAGCGAGAGGGAGTGTAGAGGAAATGTGGGGTGGTTTTGTAGAACTATGCAAGGAGGCCAGGGAAAACTGGGTACCAAACAGGGAATATAAACCTAATGATGATCCTCCTTACTACAATACTCATATAAGGGCACTAAAGAAGAAGGGAAGGAAGCTATTCAATAAGTATAGAAGAACAAGGGATGAGGAAGACAGAGAAAATTTTAAAGAGGTCGAGAGGAAACTAGTTAGAACTAAAAGGGAGAGATGGGAGAAGCATATGACTAACATGATGGATGAGGAGGATAAACAGGGAAGCTGGAATAGGATGTATAACTACGTAAGGGGAAAGAGAGGAAAAAGAGGGGGCTTACCAGTTCTAAAAGGGGATAATGGCACTCTACTTGTGGATAATAAGGATAAAGCGGAGGCTCTTAATAAATACTATGCTGAGGTCTTCCAAGATAGAGATAAAAACAACAACAAGGGACTGAGGGAAGGAAGGGGAGGTGAAGAAATCTCGGTGAACGTTGATAAGGTGACTAAGGTGATAGCCTCACTAAAGAGAGGGAAGGCCCCGGGTAATGATGGCCTCACGGGAGACTTTCTCCAACTGGCAATGGGGGAGACGGCACTGTACATGTGTAATATAATTGAGGCTTCACTTGAGAAAGGGGAGGTGCCTGACAGTTGGAGAGAGGCAATTGTGATACCTGTTCACAAAGGGGGGGAGAAGGGGAAACTAGGAAACTATAGACCAATATCTTTGACATCAGTGGGGTCAAAAATCATGGAAAGGGTAGTTGGGGATTATATAAAGGGGATTATAAGGGAGAAAAAATGGCTGAATGAAAGCCAACATGGATTTAGGAAGGGATACTCATGCGAGACGCAGCTCATGGGATTGGTTAATGACATTGGTAGCTCACTTGATAAAGGGGAAATAGTGGACGCAGTGTTCATTGACTTCGAAAAAGCTTTTGACAAGGTTCCACATGATAAACTAATAGGGAAGCTGGAGGGGGTCATAGATGACCTATCAAGGAATTTCTCAATGACAGAAGACAGAGGGTGAAGGTGGGGGTGGACCTATCAGACGAGGTGGAAGTGACATCAGGGGTGCCCCAGGGGAGTGTGCTGGGTCCTCTTCTGTTCGCAATATACATTAATGACATAGCAGACAGAATGGGAGCGAAGGTAAAGGCTTTTTGCAGATGACTGCGTTATCTACAGAATAATCAGGTAGTAGGGGACGTAGATGACCTGAAACAGGACTTGGATAGGCTTATTATAAAAAATGAAACTATATAACAGGTAGTAACGTTATAAATATAAATCATTGGACTTTTTCACTGTTAGTTAACAAAATATTTATTTTAATGTGATATTTCAATTTCTTTACAGAAATCTTTATCAAACAAAATTAACAATTAAAAAACCACAACAGACAGGACAAAAAACATTTCACAAAATATTATAAATATGGCTGTGCATTAATACCAAATTATTAACAAAAAAGTTTTTTATGAATAAAAATAAAAATACAATTTAATGTTCTGTTTTTTTTTTTTATTTAAATTCATAATAAACTTTTTTGTTAATAATTTGGTATTAATGCACAGCCATATTTATAATATTTTGTGAAATGTTTTTTGTCCTGTCTGTTGTGGTTTTTTAATTGTTAATTTTGTTTGATAAAGATTTCTGTAAAGAAATCGAAATATCACATTAAAATAAATATTTTGTTAACTAACAGTGAAAAAGTCCAATGATTTATATTTATAATTGGATAGGCTTGGTGAATGGGTAGTGGGGAATAAGATGAGCCTAAACGTAAACAAATGCAAATGGATAAGATTTACAAGGAAGAGGAAGGTACAAGGGTTAGGGGATGGATACTCATTAATGGGGAATGATCTTGAGAAGGTGGAGAAATTTAAATACCTAGGAGTATGGCTACAGAGTAAGCTAAGCTGGGAGGTCCATGTGAATGCTACCACGAAAAAGGGTTTTAGATGTCTGAACTTTGTAATGCGAACATTGAAAGGAGCCAGTAGAGAATTAAAGGGGCACGCTTATAAAACGTTGGTAAGACCTGTTGTAGAGTACGCTGGGTCTGTATGGGATCCATATAGGAAAGGGGAAATAGAGGAAATTGAGGCAGTGCAGAAAAGAGCGGCAAGAAGGGTCCTAAGGAAGGGTAACAGGTGGAAGGAGGAGGTGATAAATGGGCAGCTTGTAAGGACATATGATAGTGTTACAACCATGGTACAGGATCTAGGATGGGAAAAGCTGGAGGATAGGAGAAGGATCGACAGATTAGGGAAAATGTATAGGGTGACCAGGGCTCATGAAGGTTGGGGGGAAATAAATAGCCAACTAAGGAGGGCAAACTATGTTGCCAGAGGGGATCACAAGTGGAAGTATGAGAGGGGAGCATGGGCAACAGACATAGGCAGATACTCCTTCCTGGCTAGAACGGTGGTCGAATGGAATGGCTTACCAGAGGGAGTTGTGGAGGAGAAAACCGTTAAAGGCTTTAAGAAACAAATGAAGCTGCTGCCGAAGGTAAATCCTGAACAGGGTCTAGGGAACAGGCAAGACTAGATCATGCCCATGATGGGATATGAAGAGAGAGAGAAAGGGGAAGCTAAGGGCAAGATGAAAGAAACTGGGCATGTAAAGTGCATAAGTGCAAAGGATTAGAGAAGAGTGAATAAGGCAAGCCTAGAAGAAGGGATAGGCCTACCCTATGTAGAAGGGGAATGACTAAGTATGAAGGAACAAGGAAATGGAATTACAATAAGAAGGAAGGAAGGAAGGAAGGAGAAAACAAACCTACCACCGACTTTAGTCATTTGTAGGGGAAGAAACCAAATACCAAAAATACCAACCAATTATATTCAAAATAGCGACGTTAAAGGTTTTGTAGGTGGAGTAGGCCTATGTTAGCGTAGGCCGTGTCACTCCTGGCGCAAAGTATGTAGCCGGAAAGGATGTTTTCGAGGCTTTGTTCGAAGTTATTGTGTTTTTCTGACCTCCTGAAACTCAGATGGAGTAGATGTACCCGGTAGTAGTTATGATTGTCTAATAAAATGTTTTTACTGAATTTTTACATTTTTTGGAGGGGGTCCCGTTAATGAACAAGTACCGTGCGCCGCGCTAGTTCTAGGATATTTTCCAAAAGAGCGCACCCGAAATCCTTTCCGTTAGTGTATAAAGGTTGGGATTTGCCAAGTACAGAAGTAGGCTACCCATAGGTCTAGGGTAGGCCTGAGTAGGACCTAGGCCTAGGCTAACTTTATGTTCTGCCGGTAATGATAAATTTCCCAAGCCGTTGTGAATCTGCCACACTCTTCTCTTCTAATGCCCAGTTCACATAAAGTCGTAAGGTAGGGTAGGCCTTTAAAATTTTGAGGGCGTGGTTCCAAGTTTTAACAAAAAACTTGGTACTCTTTCGGATGGTATGCCCCAACTTTTTTTTCCATTAAAAACAATTCAACCTTTAACGTCGCTATTTCAAACGAAAGTACTTTTCCTTTGGAAGTGTTTTATATTTTAAATTAGCAACGTTAAAGGTTTTGTAGGTGGAGTATTTTAGTGAAAAAGGTTAGTACTGACCGCCATGTTGGCGTAGTGTTGTAAAGTTGGGGCATACCATCCGAAAGAGTACCAAAAACTTCGCGTAAAGATGCATCAATTTTGGTCGAAGCTCTTCAGCATATGAATGTGGCGTCATTCGCGTAAAATCTTGATAGAAACGGGAACTGGAAGTAGGCCTAGCTACTCTCTCAACTGACTCTCAACAATACTCTTAACTAGTCTTAAATAACTCTTGAATAGGTAGGGCCGGAACAATGGTAGTATGACGGAATGGCTTATTTTGCACCAATTGTTTTTGTTGTTGTTCAAAACCATGCAAAATCACTAGCAAATTAAAAATAAACACGCGGAAACCCACTTTTATCGACAATTTAAAAAAAAAACAATGAAAAAACGTAGCGAGGAGTGACGCGGTCTAGGCCTAAACATACCTGCTGAGATGTTGTGCTCACTGCAAATCACCTTACAAGAACATAATTAAAAAATCCAAAATAGAATCATCACGTTTTTGCTGTTATAGTAACAAAAAAAGACTTCAAAACCTTTAACGTCGCTATTTTAAACGAAAGTCCTTTTGTGGTGAAAGTCCTTTATATTTAAAGTAGCGACGTTAAAGGTTTTGTAGGTGGAGTATTTTAGTGAAAAAGGTTGGTAGGCCTAGGCCTAGTAAGTAAAATCAAGACGTAAATAGAAAACATGGCGATCAAATGACAGTGAAATGTGGCACTACTTTTTAAAACTTTTGACTGCACCTCCCGTAGGCCTAAGCATACCGGTAGCTTCCTCTCTACATTAGGCAGGCCGCATGAGGTTGTAAAGTGAAGCATTATAAATATCCATGAGTTTAGCATTGTATCTACGGAGTGTAGGATTCTTATGTTCAATTCAAACGTAATAATGGCAAAAAATTATTCTTATGTTTGAATGTAAGAATGACAATAAATTATTCTTACGTTCAACTACCGGTAGTTTACAAGTACCGGTAGGCCTAACAACCTAACATGTTTATAGGTGGCTTATTAGTTACTATCAAAGTGCGGTGTGGCAGGATGGTAGCGTGTTTGACTTCTGTGCGAGGGTTTGTTGGTTCAAATCCCTGGCAAGAGTTTTTTTTAAACTTTCTTTTCTTTATGTTTTTTGATGGGTAGGGTATTTGTTTTAAATAGAAACGTTACCTGGGCCTAAAGGTTTTGTAGGGCTTTTTCATGTCCACTACTATAGTAATACTCGTAACCGGTATTTAGGGCTATGAAATATTTTAGGCCCCAAATGTAGGCTAAACTACCCCCTTCAAATTCCGTTTCGGGTGAAAGTCCTTTATTTGAAATAGAAACGTACACATGTTGAACCAGCCTTCTTTAATCAACGGTTGAACGTAAGACCAAGGTGTTTGCTATTTTTATGGTCATCTAGGCCTATCACGTGACGGGGGACCAATCAGAATACCGGTACTGAACGTTACAAGTAACAACAATTCTTACATTTTATCACGTGATGAAAACAACCAATCACATCACTCAACTAAAGATTAAAATTTGCAGTAAATTTTACGTTCAAACGTAAGATTATACACAGCCTTGTATATCTAAGCCGAGGTGCCTTTATGAACTGCAAAAGATCTAGGGCATATGGTATCAGTACAGTACAGATAAAAAAAATTGTACTAGTGTTTTCAACATGAACTAAGACAAGTCATTTATTGAATACACATAATTTTGAAATCAAATCTAATCTAAAACAAGCCTATTAAACATAGGCATACTTACGGTACCGGTACCTTACATTATTTATAAAAAAACTTGTCCCTAGTTTCCCTACCTGATCTTGGCCCTAGCCAACAGTTAAGCAAATATCATTTGACACATAGTTATTGTATTGTTTCAGTCCGCTAGATCTATGATGTCTTCATGATGTTCTTGGTTTGTGTCGCGCGTCCCTTGTTGTCCCTGGGTAGGTTACGATGCGGAAAAAGTTTGTCATGATTCAGATCGGAAGCCAACCATTTTCTTGGGCACCTTGTACCTCTATTTCTAATAATCTGCAGATCTTCCAAGTGTTCAGAAGTTCGCACTGTCGTCCCCAACTTAGTGTTTACTGGTGCCTGAGTTAGAAAATAAGACACAGTATTATTGATCTAGAGTAGGCTTACAATACCGGTACCTAACAAGTTTTGGGGAAACAAAGCTTTCACGAGCATGTAGTTTTTTAAACATCTCTTAGGCCTATTCATTCTCTGTAGGGGTAGGCCTTGGCCTATTTCTTTATAAGCCTCTCTAGCCTAAGGTAGTAGGTACTCAGAGTTTGTAAGTTTCAAATGTTGTAAGGTAGCCTAGTTTTAGAAAGTTCATACCTAGGCCCTATCTAGGCAAGTTTTTTTTGTGCTTGCACCCTTAGACAAGATATAAAATTTTTAAATTGAATTTGACAAACTCTAAATCCTACAGATTAATCATACCCTACACCCCCCACATTCACAACTCAAAATTAGATGTAGGCCTCCGTCCAAAGCTGCTACTTGCTGGGTGGTAATAAGCTCTAAACAAAAAGATAATCTCCAAATAAAATAAACTTCTCCTAACTTGCTTGGCCCTGAAACCGTGGTTATAATTACCTCCGATGATGCTTCCAGGGACAAGTCAAGGACACTCGACTGAGCGACTTGCAGCGTGGATCTCGCAGTTACTTCCTGAGCACCGATCTCGACGTGTGTACCGGAATCCGGGGCAACGCGTTCAGTTCTTCAATACGGACATCTTCAGCAGCACCGTCTCGCAGTTCTTGACAGGTACGCCTGGCTGCATGCAAGCTGAAGTAGAATAGCCTAGTAAGTGCAAGGTGCTGATGTAGTAGCTGCCTTCCCAGCATGTTTCTGAAGATTTGGTTGGAGGAGAGGGAATGTAGGCCTACCTGTAACTACATTCTGAATATATTGGCAATCTATTTTATTTATGCAAATATCTTTCTATCTAGGCTGCAACCGCAGGGATAGGCCTATTTAAAATTATAAAACTAAAATAGTTGGGTGCAACTGCGGCTATTGGCCACGCTAGTATTGCGTCAATATCTGTGTAGTCTTGGATCACCGGCATGCTGTTGAACTGCAGCACAAAACACAGTTCTTTCACATAAATGCTTACATCATTGTCTGTTAATGTTACCCGTATCAAGTTCCGTTCAATGACGCCTTGCAGGTCGCTCCGTTGTCAGCACTTGTGTAATTTATCAATAGATCATACAGCAATGAATCTTCTTTCGCTATTAATTTTATCCTGTAGGCATACTGGTATTGTGCTCGTAAACGCCTAAAAATATAGTTGGATCAGGGAAAAGTCTTTTGATTAGATGGAATAGGTAGAATTGATTATGAGTATCAGCTTACCTATGGTTATTTGTTTGCTAAGTTGTTCAAACTAACAGCCAATTGTCTTTCGCTTGACATTTTCACTCTGAATTTCACACGTTAACACCTGAAAATATATTTGGATCAGGGAAGAGTCTTTAAGTCAACATGTTGGAATGAATGAATGATACATCAACCAACTTGTATACTCACTTGTTAATATTGTTCTCTGCTACGTATGTACCTAGATCTTCGGCCATTCCCGCAGTCACCCTCTAGTTACACCATTTCAGGTCGGCCGTCGGGGCTGCGCTTCGACTTTAGAAAGGCGGAGAAAATAAGCCGTCGCTCCACTTCCCCAGACTTAACCGGGCCATCGCAGACTAGGCTTTTATTAGTGTGCACCTCTAGGTACGCTAACTACTGTGTAGAGCCCTCAGCCTCTCGCTCGCCCTACAAACGTGTCACACAACCTGTTTTAGCCGACGTACACAACCCGGCGATACAATACGATACGCGAGAGATTCTACTTGATGTCAAGTCAACATCTCAAACTTGGACAGTGACGTAGCTTCCCGGGCTGTTGTAAGTGGACTATGGCCCGACCATGACTCCGTACAGCTACGCGAGTGCACCAATGGAAAGCCAATGCCCCGCCCCGTCCCTCCCGCCTTCCGCTAACGTCAGCATCTTCTAGAGGGCACCTCCCCCAGCCGTCAGCAAAGTAGGCACCTAGCAGGGCATCAGTTCTCCACCGGGCGGGTGACGTGGGTGATGAATGAGATGGGTGATTGAGCTAACTACTTAAGATATTTCACACTTAATATTATCTCTTAGAGCTATGTTATACCCACGGCTAATTGTGTTCCAGTATGTAGGAACACAGGTAAATTTAATATTACCAAAAAGCAGACATTGCAAGTTACTGGAATGCTGAATGTTCATTTAACGTTTTTCATTCTTCCGTAATTATATTCCGTTTGGTTGCCGACTTGCTGTTGGTAAAAATGCAGAAAAGAAAAGTAAATTAGAAACAACACAACATTATAATATGTAATGTACACCTACATAATAATAGATGATAAAGTTTATCAGGGTTCTCTAGAAAGTACAATCAAATTACCTACTGTTATCAAGTCAGCAGGTGGTAATGTGATGTACCCAGCTTTTCTGGCAGCTTTATAGGACCTGTTTTATTCTTTCCCTTCTGTCAACTTAAATAACGCTTGCGTTGCCCTTCAGGCTGGGCTTTATGTTCTCTATGCTTTACCAACCTGTCAACCCTTCTTCAATCTAAACTTGAATTTAGTTTGGAACTTTGTAAATAGAACTTGTGTATCCTGAATAACTCACCAATGGTTGCTGATTTGCTACGTTGCTCAAATTTACCGCGATCATCTTTTGTTTTTGAACATTTTCTTTCTGAATCAGAATTGTTCTCGTTAACTCCTGAAAAAAATAGTTTTATTAGGGAAGAGTCTTTTGGTCAGATTGATTAGATTGATGAGAATAGATTTTGAGTAACCTTGTAGGCCTACCTACCAGTATCAGAAAAACTCACACATGTTTGTGTGTTTGCTGCAATGAACAAGTCAACTGCTTCTGCTTAATATTTTCATTCTGAATTTCACTTGTTAACTCCTGAAAAAAAACATTGTATTAGGGAAGAGCCTATTGCCTGGTCATTGCATAGGCCTATATTAGGGTAGATTATTTGGATCAGAATAACTCACCCATGGTTGTTTGTTTGCTACGTTGTTCAAACTAATGACCAATTGTCTTTCGCTTGACATTTTCACTCTGAACTTCACACGTTACCACCTGAAAATATATTTGGATCAGGGAAGAGTCTTTTGGTTGACATATTGGAATGAATGATACATCAACCAACTTGTATACTCACTTGTTAATAGTGTTCTCCGCTACGTAGGTACCTAGATCTTCGGCCATTCCCGCAGTCACCCTCTGGTTACACCATTTCAGGTCGGCCGTCGGGGCTGCGCTTCGACTTTAGAAAGGCGGAGAAAATAAGCCGTCGCTCAACTTCCCCAGACTTAACCGGGCCCTCGCTGACTAGGCTTTTATTAGTGTGCACCTCTAGGTACGCTAACTACTGTGCAGAGACCTCAGCCTCTCGCTCGCCCTGCAAACGTGTCACACAACCTGTTTTAGCGGACGTACACAACCCGGCGATACAATACGATACGCGAGAGATTCTACTTGATGTCAAGTCAACATCTCAAACTTGGACAGTGACGTAGCTTCCCGGGCTGTTGTAAGTGGACTATGGCCCGACCATGACTCCGTACAGCTACGCGAGTGCACCGATGGAAAGCCAATGCCCCACCCTGTCCCCCCCTCCTCCCGCTGACGTCAGCATCTTCTAGAGGGCACCTCCCCCAGCCGTCAGCAAAGTAGGCACCTAGCAGGGCATCGGTTCTCCACCGGGCGGGTGACGTGGGTGATGAATGAGATGGGTGATTGAGCTAACTACTTAAGATATTTCACACTTAATATTATCTCTTATAGCTATGTTATACTCACTGCAAGTTGTGTCCAGTATGTGGGAACACAGGTAAATTTTATATTACCAAAATGCAGCCCATGCAAGTACTAACTGGATTAGTGAACTGCCTTTTTACGTTTGTTTCATTCTTCCGTTATTATATTCCGTTTAGTTGCCGACTTGCTGTTGGTTAAAATGCAGAAAAGAAAAGTTAATCAGGGTCTCTAGCAAGTACAATTAAATTAGCTATAAAATCATCAGGTCAGCAGGTGGTTATGTGATGTTGTATCCAGCTTTTCCGTCTGTTTTAAGGGACCTGCTCTATTCTTTCGCTCAAGTAAACTCTTATTCAACTTAACCCTTGAATTGAGTTTAGAAGCTTGTAAACAGAACTTGAGTATCAGAATAACTCACCCATGGTTGCTTATTTGCTTCGTTGTTCAAATTCGCCGCAAATTGTCTTTCGTTTTTAAACATTTTCTTTGTTAATTGTGCTCGTTAACTCCTGAAAAGATACCCTAGTTGTATATAATGGAAGTATTTTGGTCAGATAGATTCAAACAGATTTTGTTTATCAGAATAACTCACCAATGGTTGTTTGGTTTGTTTGCTTAGGCCTAGTTGTTCAAACTATTGCTTTCAAACATTTTCACCATTAATTTCACTCGTTTAACGCCTGAAAACATATTAGGATCAGCGAGAGTCTATCGGCCATCATCTGGGAATGAGTGAATCCTGAATATGTATCAACCAACATCATCAACTCACTTGTTAATAGTCTGCTACGTAGGTATCTTCGGTCATTGCCGCAGTTGTCCTCATATTTCACACTTAATATAATTTCTTATAGCTATGTTATACTCACTGCAAATTGTGTCCCAGTATATTGGAACACTGTAGGGTTGCCAACCTTCCAATCGTCTCTTTGATCTAATCCGCCGCCCGTGTGGCTTTCATATTTCATTTTATTTTGTGTTCATTCGTGGGGTAAACTGTGTACTCTATGCTTGTGCTTACGCTGTTCATTGTTTGCGTTCTGTTTGCGTTTTGAATAAAGAAATTAAAGTCAATTTTCCTCCTAAAAAGAAAAAGTGAGTACTGTGTTTTCCGTGAAGAGTTGTTTTAACAAGAGAAATCTTTTAAATCACAGATTGACAAAGACAGAGGCGACCAACCTGACCAATCAAAAGTGCACTGTGTTTCATACTTCCATTTTTAAAAAAATCCAAAGTTCTCGAGTTGAGTGAAATGGATGGTTGTAGTAAAAAAAGTTGCGTTCCCCCCTCCCATGTTATTCGGCTTCGTCCGGAATTCCATTCCTGTTAAGTTGGTAACTCTAGTGACCAGACATCCCGGTTTTCCCACATAGGACGGTTTTATTAATTGTATTGTCATTGTTTGTATTTCCAAATAATAATATCTTGTTTTATTTTGTACTAATACTTAATATGTAGGCCCTACTTAGTAATACGACGCGTCAATTTGAAGTTTTCAATATCATTGCGTCGACCTTTGTTTCCTGGAGTATGACTCTTTCCTAAGTGTGGCTTCAGTTTCGCTCGCACGGCAGCCTCAAGTCCAAGCCGCCAACTCGATGCACTCCTCGTTGCTGCCGGCTGGCACGTGTCGTGGGTGATTCGCTTGCTCTTTGTTGTACTATATGTAGTTTGGTCTATGTATGTATGTATGGATTTTGTGCAGTAGTCCTATCGGTTGGATAGGCATCATGGAAATTGGAGCAGTGCAGTGCCCTGTCAAATTGAGTGTTTTATGTTGTGCTGTGCTGTGTTTTTATTTTAATTAAATAAAATTAAATAAAATTTTAATTCAATTCAATTCAATTCAATTTTAATTAAATAATAAACTCTCAATCATTGAGAAAAAATCTTTTGTGCCAAAAACAACCATTTCATTTTTATAGTCTAAAAATACGTTTAGGTAATAATAGGCCTCCGCCTAAGTTTCCTTCCTTATTACAATACCTAAGTATTTTGTGCCTTTCTTAGTCAGATTACTCTAAAAGCTATCTTGAGGACAGAAATACCCCAAAAACATTCCGCCTCAGGCGGCTGGGACCTTGCCCCAGACGCACGCAAGTCCATGGTGATAATAATCTTGAGGTGTCCCGGTTTATTTGTTTTTGAAATATGGTCACCCTAGAACACAGGGGGAAATTTGATATTACCGTACAGCAGCCCATGCAAGTACTAACTGGAGTGCTGAATGGTCATTTAAGTTTTTTTGCATTCTTCCATTTAGGTGTGTTCAGTTTGATGTTGATGTCAGTTGGTCAAAAATTAAAATGCAGATGAGGAAAGTAAATTAGGAACAACTCAACGTCTACTTGCCACTTGCCCTACTACACTTGGCCTACTTGGTCAGTGGGTTCTCTAGAAAGTACAATGAAGTTACAGTTATCAGGTCAGCAGGCAATTAGTATGTGATGTTGTATCTAGCATTTCTGGCTATTTTTTTCCTCATGCCAACTCTCATGTAACCTTTGAATACAGATTAGAAGCTTACCAATGCATGTCTACTTGCTACGTTGTTCAAATTAACCGCCAATTGCTTTTCGCTTTTTATACATTTTCACTCCAAATTGCGCTCGTTAACTCCTGAAAAGATACCCTAGTTTTATTATTGTATTCAGTACTAAATTATTACCAGATGGCTTCAAACAGATGTTGAGTATCAGAATAACTCACCCATAGTTGTTTGTTTGCTACGTTGTTCAAACTAACAGCCAATTGTCTTTTGCTTTCAAACATTTTCACTCTGAATTTCAAACGTTAACGCCTGAAAATATATTTGGATCAGCCAAGAATCTTTTGGTCAACATATTGGAATGAGTGAATGATATCAACCAACTTGTATACTCACTTGTTAATAATGTTCTCCGCTATGTAGATGCCTGGATCTTGGGCCATTCCGCAGTCACCCTCATATTTCACACTTAATATTACCTATAAGATTACAGCTATGTTATACTCACCACGAATTGTGTCCCTTTATTTAGGAACAAAGGGAAAACTTCAAATTAAAACAGACAGCTTAGATATGCTGTGTATTGCCTGGTAGTTATAGTGCTGATTATTCTTTATTCTTTATATTTATTTATTAATATAGCCTACTTTAGCTAAATGGCTTTTTGCAATCTTCTGTTGTTGTAGCTATGCCATTTGGTTGCTGGAACAAAATAATTACTAATAGTAATAGATACCTAGCATATTTAAATTTTTAATCAGATAACAGCGGTTGTTTTGTTTGGGTTTGAAATTTTTCTTTAATATTGTATGTTATGTTTTCGTCAGATTCCGTAGTGATGTTTAAAGGTTCATTGGTTCATTAATTGTCATGTATTTTACCTTTTTTTAAAAAAAAAACTTGTTAAATATTGGTGTTTGTACCCCTAAAGTGAGTTTTTTTTTCCCCATATTTTAAACTGTAAGAGAAAAATTTGTTATGGGCCTAATTATTATATCTTCCTGTGAAGTAAATGTTTATTTGCGCACAATGTTCTAAATAATTTCCGATATTTCGTCTACATTCACATCCACGCGTTTCGCCATATAGCTAACAAAAATACTTGTTTGCTGTCTACTAGCATGCACTAGGCACGCCGCCACACGCATTGGCAACGCACGTTTTCTCAAAACCACGCTAAAAATGGATCAAATCTAGTCCTAATGTTCCACCAAATAGTTGAAAATGTTCTTAACAGGTAACACTACTGCATGGCAGAGCACCCGCTCGATGGAAACCCGTCTTGAATTACTGTGCAACCCAAAAACATCGAAATGTTTATAAACGGGCATACTCTAGCAGGCCGCTCGGGCGCGCACGTCTATAAACGTGTATAGGCCTACCTACTTTTCAAAAGGTTAAATTGGGAATTAATTGCCCTACTAGGCTACGAATGTATGGTTAGGGCTGTAGGCCCTATAGATCTAGATGCAATGCGCTGTGTTCATACATTGGTGGGATAGCTTTTGTAGCTATGCCTTTTTTGCAATAAGCCATAAGGCCTAGCCTACATCATTTATAAATATAATTTCAGAAACAAATAGTCTAGGCCTGCAGTATAACAAGTACTCTTATTTATTGATGCCTAGGCCCTAAAGATGTAGGCCTATGTATGTACTACTTACTTTAGGATCTGCGCTAGAATAGCACTTGACCACTCGAAGCTGTGAAGCCAACTTGATTTAAAGAAATGTTTGTTTCCTAGCATACGGTGTCAGCAACAGTGACTTGTTGTATGTAAAGATACAATGTAGCCAACAATGAAGGTGACATTTTTGTGTACAGAACTTTTTAAGGAATCCAATACTCCGATCATTTTTAGTAAGATTTTATTGGCCTGTCATAGTGACGTTACGACTTCTGAATTCTGATTGGTCGGTCGTATTGATTAGTAGACTATCAACGTCTGATTTTGGTACGTCATAAGGATTTTGTTGTAAACAATTTAAAACCAAAAACAATTTAATACATAAGTCCTTTCCCTTATAACAATAAAAATTCCATCTGATGTGTGAAAACTGGGCCTAATAAGCCACTGGAGCACTCATTTTGTTTACCTTTTACCAAGTTTTGGGATATTTAAAGTTTAGGATCTGGTTTGGGGGAGTAAGAGTTAACAAGATTGGGTACCAACAGCTTACCTGAAGTTAGAGCTTGTAAAATTACAGGTCACATTGAAAACTGTAATATTACCGGTAAAACTACTG
Source organism: Sweltsa coloradensis (assembly GCA_024449915.1). Taxonomy (NCBI): domain Eukaryota; kingdom Metazoa; phylum Arthropoda; class Insecta; order Plecoptera; family Chloroperlidae; genus Sweltsa; species Sweltsa coloradensis. Next base: position 65,236 of record JAMZAV010000917.1, on the reverse strand, counting down.
AGCATGGTAATACTATTAAGTCTGCACTCTGCATACACGAAAAGAAGACATAATAAGGTAACTAGTAGTCAAGTTTAAAAGATGTAGGCCTAGTTAATTTTATAATGAAATATTTGCAATCAAATTAAATATATGCAATGCATAAGATATAACTTTCAAGGTAAAGTAATTGGGAACTGTGCTGGGTTCCAAACGCAAGTGTAAATTTGGTATGTACATTGCACAGCAAGTAGATCCGCTGTTTAAAATACCGAGAGCGCAATAGGCTATTTGCATGAATTTTAGATTTAAGTTAAACATATTTATCTCTAGAGAATAAACCGTCGTGAATCTAAATATCGCGTTTATATAATGTTTTATCATATTGTGACTTGTTGAAGCGTAGTATTTTGGAACATAGGCCTCTGTGAAACGCGCTGTCATTGGTCATTCCATTCTGACGTACTTAGGCCCTACACGGGCGATGATGCGTGGCCCAGAGCTTGTCAAAACAGCGCTTCCGCAGCCTGTTGTATTGTTGCCGAGAGATAATCCAAAGCATTTGGCATTCTAAAGATATTATGTTTACGTTATACTGCACAGTATTTGGAAGACCGTGGGTAATATAGGCCTCATTACGTCCACATTGGACGATTTAAACATCGTTTTGAAACAGCATTTTCATTTTTTTTTAAATATATCAAGTTGCTTCAAATTTTGTTTTGAAACTGTTTATTGTTTATAGGCCTATATGTAGAATCATATGAGCAACTCGGAAAAAATATAAAATAATCTCATGTAAATAGCCTATTGATAAGTTTTTAAGAGTATGCACTAGACACAATGAACGATGGAGGAAACTGTACCCTAACTCAAGGAATCGCGTGTGTTTTACAACAGACATCAAAATGAGATTACCTAACCGGACGCGGTATTTTTTTAATTTTTTTTAATTTTACACACACATTTTCAGCCAGATAACTAAACACTAGCCAACCTTTAAATAGTATAATCTTCACTTTTCTGTAAAATTACTGAATATTACTGTAATGTTACCGTGGCCAGTAATGTTACCACGGTAATATTACTGTAGGGAGGCCAAATGTTTTGTGGGGAAAGATTGATAGGAGGCTAGGAGCCAACAGCTTACCATGAAAGAGTTTGGCGGCTGTGTACAGTTGAAGGTCATTACCGCATTACGACGAAACGTTTTGGCTTGAACAGCCTTCCTTTTTTGCCAAACTCTTTTGAGGTAAGCTCAATCAATCTTTCCCCACCCAACAATAAACCTGCCTCTAGGCTCTATAAAATTCCTATAAAATCTTTAAAAAAATTAACACTAGGCTAGATGTTGGCTAGGGGTGGGGTTGGGGGTGGGATAGACAAGACAGGAGAGTTACCTGAGGTTCATGCTAGGTTTGTGGTAGGCAAGTTCCCTTCTTCTATCTCCCCCTCAGGCCATGAAGGGTAGGCCATGTTGTAGCACCACAGGTTTCCCCAGGTTCTCTTCTCGCTCATCCTGTCGCTGGGCAGCGTGTGCATTTCAGTTGGTACATGACGCTAGATGTTTACTGATTTGTAAGCGTATCTGTAGTTAACTCAAATCAGATAACAGCTGTTTGTTTCCTTTGTGATTGAAAGTTTTCTTCAATATCATGTTGTTTGGCTGCAAGTGATGTTTATACAACATTTATTTATTTAACGTCTTTATCCTATTCGGCTAAAAAACTGATTTATTTATTATGGTTAAGGCTGTGTGGATCAAGATGCAATGCACTGTTGAATGTGTTTTTTCATTAGTGGATATAGCTTTTCTAGTTATGCCTCTTTTGCAAACTTGAAACTAGCCATAGGGCCTATGACATCTTGTGAACATAATAATTTCAGAAACAAGCAAGTAGCTTAAAAATTAATAATACTATTATTTATTGATATTTAATTAATATAATAATATAATAACATGCCTAGGGGCTTAGGTAGATGTACTTACTTTAGAATCTGCCGACTCAAGCTGCAAGCAAAGTTTATTTCAAGAGGATTGTTCGTTGCCTAGCAACGGTGTCAGTTATCAGGCCACAGAGTGACTTGTTTCAGTGTTAAAACACAATAAAGTTAACAATGAAGGTTATTCAATTCTTGTTTGTTGTAGGTGTGGGTTAAATATGGTTGTTAAATATTGTGGGTAGTACTTACATTTCATTTCATTTTTTATTCACAGATTCGTACATAGTAAAAATATACCATCTCCTGAGAGAGAGGGAGTGAATAACTAGCACAGTAATTATAATTAGAATAGAAATAGTAATACAATAAAATATTTAAGAGAACAATTAATAAGAATAGATAAAATAGATAAACATACATACATTATGTGATGGACTAGAAGGATGATGGGACACAAAATGTGTTAGTTAAATTCAATTTTTGCAATAAGGAATTCCTCTAAGGAATAAAAAGGGTTATGAATGAGAAAAGATTTAATTTTAATTCTAAATGATGTTGGAGTATTGTTTTTGATGGATTGTGGAAATTTATTGTAAATTTTACTACAGAGGTAGCTTGGACTGTTTTTAAATAGTGAATGGTTGAAAGTAGGAATGAATTGTTAGAGTTGGTACGCGTTTTATGAGAGTGGTTTGTTGCATTTGTTAAGAACAGTTCAGGATGAGAGTGTGCAAATGTGGAAGCTGACAAAATTAATTTGGATGTAGTTGTAAGGTAAATGTTTTACGCATGCAGTCATTAGGGTAGTAACTTGACTTCCGCCAGCTTGTTTGACCCGTGTTACGTATTTAAAATACTGCTCTCTAGTGGGTAATTGTTTGCTCGTTGATGGTGCCGGCACCTAGGCCTACAGGGCTGCTAATTACTATTTTGTATGTAATATATTATTTAGACAGAAGAGAGTGGAGTAAATTGGTGGAGAGGAAGGAGTTAGATGATGAGGAAGAAACACTGAGTCTGGCAAGCTTAGTATCTACAGTTTCATGTCCTAGATAATGGTGGTGAAAAACCACCACTCAACCCGACATAGTTGGAACTGAGTTATGATTAAACGCGTTTCAGATGACGTCACACCGACTGTCATGGCCGACTGGTGGGCAAAAATTACATTGGCGCCATCGAAACACATGTTAAAAAGGTGAATTTTATTAAAGATTCCTCAAAGCTGCATTACATTTGTTGACATTTGTCAGTTAAAAAAATCAAACATGTGTTTTATTTTCTAATATATTTTATTAACGTTTTAGTTTTAGCAAGAAAACAATGGAAATTGAAGATGTGGTTTTTTTTCAAAAACAATTAAAACCTGGGACATTTTAAAAGCAGGTCCAAGGGCTATGCCAGCTGACCACTTTCGACGCTTTAGAATCAAACCTACCGTTTCGTGGCTGACAAAAAGTATTTCAATATTACTGGAAGAACCTTAGCATCTGACTATTGACATTTTGCGTTGTACAAATTTTTTAATCAGTGTAGGAGATGAAAAAGGGGACTTTTTTCCTATCCGCCTATCAAAGCCATGTTAAAATTGCTTTCGTTCAGTTCAGTTCAGTTCAGTTCCAGCATCCATGTAGGTTACATTGTAACATTGGGTTTGTCAATACATTATTAATATATATATATATATATAGGCCTACATATACGTATATAACAAAATAAAACAACAATACAATACAATTTGGTTTAGGCCTACTATAAACTAACTAAAAATTAGCCTGTTACAAAATGAGCATTTACTACTCCGGACTAAGTAGTACCATAATTATATAAACATACATTATAAAATGCTTTTCCACAACAAGGATGTTTGATTAATAAAACAATGATAAAACAGTGATAAAACAATGATAAAAAGTGATATATTTGGTATCTACCAGGTAAACATGTCATCTTTTTCATTGGTGATGTATTCATTTAGTGTGTAGAAACAGTTTTCTATCAGGTATTTTTTTATTGCTAAGATCTGTTTGTCGGTGCTTGTTAAGTTTTTAATGTTAGGAGGTAGTCTATTAAATATCAGGCGCCCAAAGTTAGTAGATACTGCGCCGCCAAAGCCTTCCTGAAACTCTTGTGTGTTAGAGATGGTGGAAACAGTAAACACCCCTTTACCCAACTAGGCCTAAACGATGTTGGAACTAAGTGTAGCAAATAGCAATATATTAGAGTTGTGTTTTTTATTTTTTTTATTTTTAGAAAAGTGCATTTCTGGAATCATAACATTTTATTAAATACATATTATATACAACTTCATATGCTTGCATGTCCTTGTGATGCGCACATGAGTGACCAATGTAGAAGGTTTTTCAAAATAAATAAATAAATAAATATACTAGCCTTATGTTTACAAAGAATGGATACTAGAGGGAAGGTTGTTGGCCTACAACCGTCCGCAGTGGTAGATACGATTAGGGCCCTGGTTCAATGTGTATGGCTATTTGAGGACGTGGGCTTAAATCCTGCGAGAAATGTTTTTTGTTGTCGTCTTTCATCATCATCTATCTCACCACTCATCGTCTCGAATAGCCTTATAGTATTAAACAACAATTTAATCACAATAATTGGATGGGCTATATATATATCTTTAATTCAAGTGGGTTGATGGATTATTTCCTGTTGTTTCTAGAAGCCGGGTGGCCTTGGAACGATGGCAGTGACGAAGTGGGTATTGGAGGAAGATGAAGGGTGATTAAGATTCTCCGTGTGTCCAGGCCTCTCAATGGACAACACATCGGACGCTGCTACCATGGACGCCGGCGTGTCCCTGGAAGAGAAGAGGCTGAGGAGGAAGGCGAAGAACAAGGTGAAGAAGGAAGACTCGAAGCGGGCGCGGGAGGAGGAGATAAGACGGAAGCTTTACGAGCCCAAGAACCAGCGAGTCCGCTTGGTGAACATGGACGAGATGGTTCGCATGCCCGGGGTTCGGTGTCCCCAGCCGAACGGCCTTTGTTCCTCTGGCGACGTCGTCAGATGACTTCCCGTGTCTGGGCGCGACGAAACACAAGCCGAGCCCCGAGGACGAGAACCGACGTCCTCTGCAGATCCGGAGACGAGAGGCGAGTCTTGCGGAGAGGGCGGACACCTCCGAGCCTTCCAAGATGAACAATACGTCCTTCGAGGGAACGAAAAGCAAAAATCACGAGGAATCATGGACTGAGACGGTGGCTTTGGTTCAGAACGTCAAGCCTAAGAGAGCGGATCCAATCACAATAGACTTGATGTCGGTTTTGAAGAAAACATCGAACGCAACAGAAAAAAAGATTCCTCCAGTCGCGGTGAAGAAGAAATCCCTAGCTCAATTATCAGGGAATCAACTAGATTCTTCCAATCCTGAACGGAAGAAGGGTAAAACGAGAGAGAATCCAAAGCCTCAAAAGCCGACACATTTGAAGGCCGTAATACTTCAAGACCGGAAGGCAAGGCAGGAGGATAGGGCTCGGGCGGAGATGAGTCCCGTTAGTGGATGCAATGGTGGGTTGGTTGCTCAGGGCGAGGAGGTAGTTTCAAGTGTTACGTTGGAAACAGAGGGTGCTGAAGACAAGACTGAAGATGTAGCAGGGTTAGAGTTACGTACTGGAGACTCGGGTGCAGACGTTTTAGGCGATCAGGGTGTTGTTGAGACTTGCAGTGATGATGTTGAAAGTGGAGAGAATCTTGCGGAGAAGGAGAGCGTAAGTTTGCCGGAAGAAATAGTCCAGAATATGAGTGCCTTACAGGTAGATGTTCACAAAGTGACTCCTACGATTCACGGCCGAAAGTTCAGAGATTACTGCGACCACGTTCCGTCGCGCACCCTTGACACCGCTGTGTCGGCGCTGATGACCGATATCGTCAAGTTTCAAGACAGGCTGTACTTTGCCGACCCGGTTAAGGCACACGCGAAGCGTAGGTTTGTGATAGGATTCCGCGAGACTAAAAAGTATCTATGTTTGAAGAAGTTGAAGTTAGTGATCATTGCGCCGGACCTCGAGGCTGCTCGGTCCAAGGGCGGGATAGACGATACTGTCGCCGAGCTGAAGGAGATGTCGCGTTCTCAGGGCGTTCCTTGCGTGTTCTCGGTGCGTCGCGACATGTTGCGGAGACTGACGAACAAGTCGTGCGCTGTGAAGGGCATCAGTTGCGTGGGGATCATCAACTACGAGGGATCGCAGGACAACTTTCACACGATACGAGACGTCTTGCCCGAGCTGCGAGCAAAGTATCGGAGCCTCGTAGGAGAGACAGCGAGCCCAACGGCTGAGGAAGCGATCGAGGAAACCAAGGAGGAAGAAACAGAGTCGCTCGATGTCAACAAACAAGTCGTAGCAACGTTCTTAGGGAAGCTGACCAAAGAACTTGAAAATAAATAACCCTGGTGATTATTTGATGTTTAATATTTGTCAACTAGTTTTAGTTTAAAACATTACAGAAACTAGTGCTTTATCTATCTAGAAAGGACACACTGCAAAGTAATAATTCTAGTCTTCAACATAAGTGGGAATACACCTTTTCTTTGTTATTTCTGGGTATGTTAAGGTTATGTTGCAGATTAGAAAAATCATAATTAATCTGCAACGTAAAGTTATTAATTATTACGAGATAATTTTACTTCTTAAAAACAAAGAAGACATTTTCCAATGATGTGTTATGTTTCCTATTGTAAGATATTATATTTTTTATAAATAGGCTTATCTTATTTTACAAATTGAGGGTGAAATTTACGCATTGTTGGGATAAATTTTAATAGGTAGTGTTGTTAATTAATTTTTAGTGATGCACCGTTTTGTAATGTACATGTAAAAGATGTACCTGAGAATGATATTTGAGCAAGTAGGCGCTACTTTCCGACAGGGTAAAGCTTGGGGATGTGATAGGGATGAGAAGGTAAATGGACTGGGCTAGTGCAGCAATAAAATGTCAATAATAGTACAACCATTATAAGTACGTAATAATACCATGCATCTTCTATGTTACTTTTGTGATGCTTGATTTCTTCTGATGACAATGCTACATTGTAAAGATCTCTAAAGTGTGCCCATAGCTCTTCATTTTGGTCAAAAATATTATACTTAGGGTACCTGTAGCCATATTTGACTCCATTTTGACACTCTCTTAGACAGTTACTTTTTGCTCATCTAGCCTATATATGTAGTAATACACAATACAAAACGATTGTTAGAAAATTTGATTAGATACAAGTTTTACCACAGCCAAGATTCCTGGAATGTAAACATGACAGGTCTGCTTTTAACTAAGCAGTACTTCAATGTAGTGAGAAGTTTGTATTTTTATGTAAAACTATTGTAGGCAACCAAATGGAACCATACGGTTCCTGCAATCACGTTGTATTCTTTTGGAGAGTCCAAATGGATTTCCATCTTTATATTTTCATGAAACTCTGAAGCTAATCTAATAGATGATATTGATGGATTGCCTCTTGTTGTTGTGCGTCTCTCCTCTCGTACTAGCACCATCGCTGAGGCTGTGAGCCATGTCTTGATTTCCTACCTAGTACCTCAAATATGTGTGTTATCCCACTTGACTACTAGGACAGAGAAGATGACTGATTGAAAACCAAGATAGTACATTGATAGGAAGTCCCCTCTGCTGTCCGCACAGACCACAAACAGATTTTCACTAAGAGACTTGAGGAGCATACCGTAAATCAAACAAACTGTGTATTTTCACCAATGATGCTGTACTAACTCGATTGTGCGCTGACACCAAATGTTAGCCGAACCCTGATTGAAAGTAAGTCTAATAAAATGGTTTGGGCTAGTATGTAACTATACTCTTTAGTGTGCAATCGATTTTAAGCCAAGGTGCCTTTTTGAACTGCAAAAATGTGTCGAAAAAGGTAGGCTTGCAATCAGGTAAACAAGGTAGCCTATTTATTATTTATTTTTAATTTGATAATTAAATACCTTACCATATTGTTATGTAGACAAATCAATACTTGAACAACATTGTATGTACAATACAGTCATGGCAAAGCACTCACCATTTCATTACAAAGGCAGTCCACAACAACTTAACGCCAATTTCAACATTAGCCCAGTTCAGTAAGGATGCGCAAACGTTCAAAATCGGAACTAGAACTCAAATTCAAAAAAGTTTGAGTTTGAGTTTGAGTCAAAAAAGTTTGAAGTTCGGGAAAAAAGTTTTTTTATTTTATTTTTTACTTACTGTATTGTGCCGAATATAGGCCAAACCTGAATATAAGCAGACCCAGACACCCTAACTTTTCTTGTTGAAATATTACAAAAACATGCAAAAGCATATTATGCAAATATTAGCTGGTAAGGGACTTTGAGATTTTAAATAATTAAAAAGGGTAGGCTTATATTCAGGACAATACGGTATTTGTAGTGGTGTGCGGGCACCCATTATTTGACATGTCAAGAAAGAAAACAAAACAAAAAATTGGATGGTGAGGTGCCGGTCCAGACTTATCACTATTTTACCTAACTGTTTTGAGTTCAGTTCCAGTTCGATGCATTTGTTTTTTCAACTGCGAAAGTTCGAGTTAATTTTGAAAGTAAAAAAGTGTCCCTGCAGTTTAGGTGATTTACGGAATGTGTCCTTGATTCGTAACTTTTAATTTTATACATAATGATGGATTATATGAATGCAATTGGGACTTAAACATTTTTAATCTGAAATATATGGGTTATTTTTATAGTGTGACTACTTGACTACCATTATGTTACAAAATATGAAATAAAAAATGTCGGTGAGAGAGAAAACTTTCATTTCTTTAAAACAAATCTCTTGTACAGATACAATTGCCATTTGTTTAACAACATTGTAAAAATGGGGATTAAATGCAAATTACAAACAAAATATTGTTTAGGGCTACATGTTCTGGCCACACAGGTGATTTCTTAAAATGGAAATCATCATGCATAGTGCATGCCTTACGTTTATTGACCAATTTAAACCGATGGCAAACATTGACAAAAGACTTGTGGCTTCTACCCCTTGCACCAACTAATTATCCGATGATGGCTGGATTCTGTTACCTGCTGGCTCTTGTACAACGCATGCCAGCACTGGACCAGCAATAAACTGATTGATTGATTGAATATTGCTTAACGTCTCATATTTATGCACTTTGGCTAATCGAGACAATGAGTGGTGATAGATGAGGATGAAGTATGAACAGAAGGGAGGAGGGGAAACCCGGTACCGGCACGTAGCCTACTCCTTTCGAAAAGTACCAAGGGGACCAACGGCTTAACGTCCCATCCGAAAGGACGGTGTAACTTTGACAGTCATGTAGGTTCCTCCACTAACCCGGACTGCTGAGCAGACGTCGAGGAGAACGAAGCCGTTACACTAGCTTTCGAACCCTCCATCTGCTCTAACCAGCGGTAGACGTGAGTTTCAGGGTAGAGCGGTCACCCACTCTACCCATGACCACGCCCGATTCTGCTTAACTTTGGTGTTCGAGTGGGAACCGGTTAAACGAGCTCGGCTAAACCGCTGGCTAGCAATAAACAGAACGCTCAGTACACATGCTGGCTTACTGGTACAGCACATGCAGCAGGTACCGGAACGCGACCGTTGTGTATTGGATTTGCGTTATATTTGTTTTACAAAGTACGTGTCCTGTTTTTCAATGTTTACTTGCTCAGCCTTCTCTACACCTTAAAGCGTATCATCTGGTCAAGATAGCCTTCTCTTGTAGTTACATTGACTGATGTTGTTGATGTCGATTTGCTGAATTTTAAATTATTTTTAAAGTTTGCTATAATTTATTTACATTCATTTTAAAGATGTATGTTATATATTTTTTTAATTTTGACATCAAACCAAATTATGAAATTATATCACAATAAGGAAAAATTTGTAAAAAAATGTTTAATTATTTCGAGTCAATGTTGAGTTTGAAAAATAAAAAGTACCGGTACCCCGTTACCACAGGTAATAGATTACACTGTTATCTGTGCCGTTACCTTTTAGGTGATGCGTTATTTTACATTTACGTTACGATTTAGTATTTATTAGGTGTTTTCAAAGCATTATTACAAAATTTAGATTCTAAAACAGGCTATACTTTTAAAATATGCCAACAATGCCAAGAAATCAATGTTAGCAGCTCTCTGAATGTTCTCTACTATAATGCCTAATGTATAATAATGACTAGAATTTGTATGCCTGTCTCCAGCAAGGGTTACTCCGCTGGGTCATGTGGGTTGTGAAATGCTATTGCCAGCCCCATTTTGTGTTTAGTCCCTCACCATAAAAAAACTGATTATTACTAATTTTCCACTCAGTATAAACTATTTATTTATCTTTTCAAGCCCAAGCCAACTCCCCCATAAAACGACATTCCTACCAGATGTGTTCTGTATCAAATGAGATCCATGTGTCTTTGCTGACTTATGACGTCGTCTAGATCAACCTATCAGAAAATTGATTTATTTACCTGACCACCGATAGAGGTAGGCCACAAGCTATGCGCAAGACTCTAATTCTGGGGATCGCCGGTTCAATACGACGTCTAGCTGAACTGAAGGTTTTCCTCCAATGATGGGATCTTGTTTGAAAATAATTAATAATAATAAGTCGCATGCCTGACTACAAGAACTTTTCTAGATATGTTGTAACTTTTTTTTTGAGGGGGGGGGGAGGAAGGGCAACTTTTTTCATAACTTTTTCATGCAAAAATAAACCACACACGTTTGCTGTGAAGGTTGAGCACAAATGGACCCCAAGCCCCACCATGGCCATCTACAAGTTCATATGTAGTCCTTTTGGTTGATACTACCTACATTTGGACCCCCCCAACTGAAGTAGTTCCAAGAAATCTCTAAATAAATAAATTGTATTAAGAGTCTACCCACTGAGTTATATAACTGATTTACAGTGGGGGACAGTGAATCAAAGTAAAGTATCAAGAAATATGTTATGTTTGTGTTCTGGGTCAACATTTATGATGATGGCAAAGATGAAAAATTTTAACACTTTGTCGGAGGGGTAGGGGGTCGGTTCTGAGAGTGTAGGTACCCTGGGAGTAGGCTACGTGCTAGTACTCCGTCCCTCTATAGTCATCTCGAACTTGGACCGTAAAGGTATATAATTATGGTCTAGGATCTTGACCAGGTTCAAGTCTTGAAAGTTCCACAGTCAAATCCCCCGCCTTGCTCGTCATATTATCGCGAGGTTGGTAACAGTGGTGTGATATATTATCGCGAGGTTGGTAACAGTGGTGTGAATGCTGCTATGACGTCACAGGAACCGCCCCCCGACTGGCAGCGTGCACCAGCGCCACAATCGTCTCGTTCTATTCTCCAGCCAGCCTTCACAGACTTCACATCTTGGACGCTTACCAGGTAACACGCCCTGATAATTTCAATTATGCCCAGTGTTTCTTCTTTATTTTAGCATTGCCCTTTATAAACTACTTTAATTAAATGTGTATTCAAATTGTTTACGAAATCTACAAATCGAGGTTGGTTTCAAGGACCTCGTGGCCCATTTCATCTCCACTTTGCCCATCGCGTCTCTGTTCATGCTAATGTTCTCAATATTCAATTCACTGTAACTCCAGTAACATATTTAACCATTTGTTTAGTCTATTGTGAGAAAATTATGTTGATTTCCGCCTTTCCATGGGGCCTGAAAACTGCAATGCCTCGTGTCCCTGCCATGCTCACTAGGTTAGGAGGTCAACCTTGCCAAATCATGTTTAAAGGGCTTCATTAGGCAGAGCCTACCTTGGTCGTCTAACCACCAGAATGTAATTTTGATACTTTCAATCATGCTAACGTAGCTAAATTTAGGACTCTGTAGGCCTATCAAATGCGTAGGCCCTACTTGCAGTGTAGTTTCAGTGCTGTTTCTAACTATTCTTTAAAGCCCTCTGCTTCCTGATAGTAGTGCTAAATGGGAGTGAATATAGGTCGTGTATGGCTGGCTGATGATCATGACAGGATACCTTCAAATTAGCCCTAGGTAGGTATGTTTGACACCCGGGACCGGGAGGTAAATGCTGGAGGTCGTGGTCGAGGCTTCGTTTTTGTTTGAGAATCCGTAGTAGGCCTACCCATGCTAAAAGATGAAGTTAGCACAGAGCCTAGCTTGAAAACTTTGTAACATTCCTTGTAGGCTTAACATCTAGGTTACCTTCTTGAAGGCCAATGTAGAGTCGCTTGAAGGTCAGGTCTAGTCACTTGAAGGTCATGGTCAAATATTACTGACGCAGCATTGTCCATCTTCTCTCATGCCCTATGTTTTAAAGGGTGCATATCGTTACCTGCTGGAATTAGGGCCTAAAACGTAATGGGTTCTTACCTGCTGCCGTTTGCGGTGACACATACGATTAGGGCGCTGGTCCGAAGCAAGCGACACTAAGAGGACGTACGTAGGTTCGAATCCCACATATAAGGCATGTTTTTTAGGGCGCGACAGCTGCCCTTATAAGTTTACACTAAGAATGGACGAAGGCCTATGTATCCGTGCACATTTTGGTTTGCGCCCGTTGAGTGAATCTAATTAATGGTGCGACCTCTTGTTGTAGACCTACTTTGTAGTTCATCCTCATCGTCTATATCATAGTAATAAAAAATATTCTAATATCAATATTGCATTTATAGTGGGACATCGGGTACGGTACCGGTACACGGTTCTAGAAATTACCCAGAGCCGATTTTAAGATCAGGATATTTTACGCGACCGTTTTTAAGCTAATTCACCGTTCATTATATGCGCTACGTCGATGCGGTCTTTCCGCGGAGCCTTCCCACTGCCTAAAGAGTATCTTGAGTCAACAACAGAGCTTGTGAGCCGCCTCGTGTTTCCGTCCGTCCGTGTGTCCGCCCAGCGAGTAGTGCCCATGTCTACGAGTGAGTGCAAGAGAGATGGATGCGGCAATATATCTTGAGTAGTGTCATGCAACCCTTGAAAATCCCACTCGCACGCTCGCATTTTGCGAGTGACAATTTGGCTCTTGCGAGTAACTTTTATGGACGTGCTTCAAAATATCGTTTTTGCGAGAATTTGAATCGAGCGCCGATTCATGCCGCCGACTTGTGGCAGTGTGCTGAGTATGCCCCCCCACCCCCTCCTGCCTAACCACTTGTGCGATCTTCCAGAGATTATACCGCGTAAATAATTACCACAACATCACTTATGTTTTCAATCTGCTAGAAGTCAAAACTTAAAAGCTATCACCCATGGTGATAAATCTTTCCTTATCTTGTTTACTCTCGTTCGGGCTCCAGTCCCCCCCTTCCCGCGCCCCGAGCCAACGCATTGTGAGTCGTGACCTTGACTTGACTGTGACAAGTTATAAAGCAGATGCAACCGAACAGTGAGTGTTATCTTAACGGCCCGCTGCTGTTCCTCTTTCGTGATTATGAAATACTACTTCATCGGCACGTCATTGTTTATAGAACAGCATTACGTCTGAGATATTACGATAATTGATGAGCGCGTTTCTTCACAGTTCATTAGACACCCCACACGATTTTTTTGTTTTACTACCCGGGTAACCCGCGGGTAATGTGGACGGGTACCCGGGTCGTAAAAAAGTCGGGTTTCGTCATCCCTAGTTAACAGCCAGACACATTATTGTAAGACGCGATCGCGAACATAAGTCATTGGGCATTTTGTTGATGCGGCGCATATGATTTGTACCATCAGTGTTCTTATCTTATCTGCAAGTGGTTTACGAGTTTTCACGGTATAAATACTGAAGTTTTTCAGTACTGAATTAAGCCCGCTATGTTATCCTAAAACGCACCAAACGCTCTTTAATAAAACCTGACCTCAAAATTTTTCGCCTGCGGCGCTATTGTTGGGGGGCTCCGCCCCCCAAACCCCCCTTGCCTTCCCGCCGAAAGTACCTTCCCGCTAGGAGCGAGTACTAAAAGACGGGGGGGGGGTGGTTTGTTACACAATTTTCAAGGGTTGGTGTCATGGGCCCGTGACATGCGCAAACTAGGTGCTCGTTCGATCCAACCAACTCGCACACATGTGTGATGCGATCATGTTTAAACCGATTTACAAAATTTTGTAATCACAACGCATTGGATTGTTATTCCTGAGCTTAGGCCTAGCTTCTTTCTTACCCAGGCTTATCTTGAATCGAGAGCTTCAGCACGGGCAATAGTAGTGAGAGATTTTCGCACGTGCATGCGTGCTTTCCTCTGCTTTCTGCGCGTAGGCCTTGGCCTACATACGACGAGTTACATTGCTCGTACATTGTAATGAATGATTATTGCCTGGTTATCAACGCAATTCTTTATGACGTGTGTACAATTATTGCAAAAGTTTCCCGAGACGGACGGAAACCTATTCAGTCGGTAGCCTTTTATTAATTCATTCAGCAATGACCTTCAAACCAACTTGTAACTTTGAAAAAGCATTTCCACACATGACGTAACGGGATTCGGGTAATTTGAGTGCTGAAACCGGTTCTGAATTTTATTCCCCGATGTCCTCCCTAATTGGGTAATTAGGGATGTTTAGCAACAAAATTCAATCAAATCCGTTACCTACCTGCTAGATATAGGCTCCCAATCCCAGTAGGCTAGCGTACTGGATCCATTCCGATAATTGCTGCCAGGCCTACTGGGTTGCTAAAGCTCGTGTGGCACTCGAAGTAACTGGCAACTAGCCTACTGGGATCAGTAGGCCCTACATCCGGCTGGTAACGGAACACATCCTTAGACATGTAGGCCTTCTTGAATAATCGTGCATTCTTGTCTGGGTGTGAATCTACCTGTTGAGTTTTAGAATGATGAGTGATTACTATGAGTTGTCATTAAGGGTGTGTTCTGTTACCTGCTGGATATAGGCCTACTGATCCCAGTAGGCTAGCATACTGGATCATTCCTTCCAGTCCTAGGTCTACCTTGCTTGATTACTCCAGCTCATGCTGGTGTACTGTAGGTATACTGCACTTTCAGCAACTAACCGAACAGCACATTCAGCAGGTAACTGAACACACCCTAAAGCTGCCGTCGGTAGAGGTGCCGTAAGCCGGTCGGCTCAGTTAAAACGCTCACTCCTCGGGGAATAGAAATGTAGGTACACGAACTTCATGTCTTTCAGAGTAGGCCCTACGTACTTGCATTTCTATTCGTCGAGGACTGCTGAGCCGAGCTGACCGGCTGTAGTCTGCTAGCAGCTTGTACTTGAATAATTGTGCACTCTTGTCTGGGTGTGAATTTACATGTTGAGTTTAGTATGATGAACAGTACCGGTAGGTATTACTACGAGTTTTGTTGTAACTGTTTCCAGCGCCCGCCTGGAGTCAAGTGTTCCCGCATTGCATCATGGGATTAAGAGCTAGAGTTACTGGGATGGATCGCAATCTACCAAGAGACGCAGTCGCTGGGATTATCTTGCAGCTTCCTAGGCCTACTACGAGGCGATGGTGACTTCGTCCGTACCGTACCAGGTAAGCACACTTACCAGGTCACTTGGCCTATCTGTTGCATTCAGTAATTAAGTCGTGTCTCCCCCCAAAATATTCAAATTGCAATGGCATTCCAATCCTTATAACAAGAAGTTGTGTCTAGCCTTGACTGCCACTTCAACAAGCAGGCTTGTGATCATTTAGCCAAGTAGGCCTAATTATTTAGTCTGGACCGGCACCTAAATTTGACTTTCTTTTTACCAGAACATTAGATACCGGTACCTACCTTGTTCTACTATCGGGTTAGTCCCTAGAGTATTTATTTTTGACTGCCATTTCCCAACCTTATTGACCCTCTAACAAGCCAGGTTCACACCTTGATGTTAACGCTAGAATGTCTACTTTCAGGTACAACACCTGTAGTCGCGACACGCACTGCTCACATCTGCGTTCTTGCTGCGGAGAGAAGACGGCTCGTGGCGGCTCAACCTGGAACTATCGGCATCTCGGCGGTCCGGCTTCATTCGGTGTTGCATGGAAGTGTTCTGGTGAGTCAAACCTCTTTTCCCACAAATAATTAAGCTTAGTTGGGCATAAACAATATGCCTAGGGACATTACGTGAAAATATCTAGATGCGAGTCAAATAACAATAGTTGGTGGCCAGACATTCTGTTTACTTGTGCTTCAGTTTTAGGCCTATCTATACGTAGTATAATTTGTACAAGATAAAAATGACTTAAGTCTAGTTATTTCAAATCTTATCAAACAGCATACACTGCTCTGATTCAATTTGTGCTGTAGGGCCTTCCTTGTTTTGCCAGTAGGCAGTAGTCTGTTCAACATTCTGATGATAAAAGTAATCATGACATTCTGAGGCAGAATAAGACATCTTAGTTTGAAGTCTGGAGGAACAGGGATAACCAAATGGAAATTTTGGAAAAGTGATGGGATTTTGTAGGCCTACCTGAAAATAAACACCCTGTTGAAAGGTTGACCTGCCCTAAGTCGTTATTTCTCTTGTTTTCAGACTGATTACGAAGGGAATCCCCGTTGTGTCATGAATCGTCCGCGTCTCTGTTCGCTGACAAGATAACTCTAGTACAACGGCTGTATCGCATCATCCGTCCCTCGTCTGTACTGAGCGAGTCTGCTCCACAGGCAGCACTAGACCCTGCCTGATCTTACTACAGCTTTGGTGAGTTTCATTGTAAATAAATAAATTGGTATTTAGAGTCTACCCACTCGGGTCACGTTACTGATTTCAGTGGGGGACTAAATTTCAAATCTTAAGTCACTGCTACAAGTTCATTCTGACAAGTGAATGCTGCTTGAAAGGTTGTCCTGCTCTAACCCACGTCTTCTCTTGTTTACAGACTGCTTGGGAAGTGAATCTCCGCCCTCCGTGCTTCGTACGCTTCTATGCCCACGACAAGTTAGCTCTGTGAACCACGTCCGTCTTGTTCCACCATCCGAGTGAAGTCGGCTCCACGAGATCTCTGCTGGATCTTCATCACTCGGGTGAGTTTCGTTACACCGAGATGATAAATCTTAGTCACTGCTACAAGTTCATTCTGACAAGTGAATGCTGCTTGAAAGGTTGTCCTGCTCTAACCCGCGTCTTCTCTTGTTTACAGACTGCTTGGGAAGTGAATCTCCGCCCTCCGTGCTTCGTACGCTTCTATGCCCACGACAAGTTAACTCTGTGAACCACGTCCGTCTCGTTCTACCATCCGAGTGAAGTCGGCTCCACGAGATCTCTGCTGGATCTTCATCACTCAGGTGAGTTTCGTTACCGAGATGATAAATCTTGTCACGGCTACAAGTTCATTCTGACAAGTGAATGCTGCTTGAAAGGTTGTCCTGCTCTAACCCGCGTCTTCTCTTGTTTACAGACTGCTTGGGAAGTGAATCTCCGCCCTCCGTGCTTCGTACGCTTCTATGCCCACGACAAGTTAACTCTGTGAACCACGTCCGTCTCGTTCCACTATCCGAGTGAAGTCGGCTCCACGAGAACTCTGCGGGATCTTCATCACTCGGGTGAGTTTCGTTACACCGAGATGATAAATCTTAGTCACTGCTACAAGTTCATTCTGACAAGTGAATGCTGCTTGAAAGGTTGTCCTGCTCTAACCCGCGTCTTCTCTTGTTTACAGACTGCTTGGGAAGTGAATCTCCGCCCTCTGCGTTTCTTACGCTTCTAAGCCCACGACAAGTTAACTCTGAACCACGTCCGTCTTGTTCCACCATCCGAGTGAAGTCGGCTCCACGAGAACTCTGCGGGATCTTCATCACTCAGGTGAGTTTCACACAGAGATGATAAATCTTAGTCACGGCTACAAGTCAATTAACTATTAGCCTAATTACACATTGTAGCGATACATGCCTGATATGATTAGAAACTAAGTAAGTTGACGTTTTATTGATGGCAAATTATTAATAACTAATATTACGTAGGTACTTGCATCACTTAATTAATGGATCAGCTTTTTTGATACCACCACTACCAAACTAATTTACCGCATTTAAAACAAACCTTAATTATACTAGCGTATTTGGCCTATTTATAGTTATTAATATCTTACTATAGGGCAATGCAATGGTCAAACTAATCTCCCACCAGAGCGCAGAACGATCGATGTTTGGTCACCACCATGTGTAAGTTCCACTGGAACCACAATGTAAAGAGTCGTGTGATCAAACCACGATCATGCGATCCTGGCGGAGAATCCAGGCATTGCCCTATGGAAAAAACGTTATTTGGGCACCTAGGTAGGTGTTCATAAGACGAGTGATTAGCAAAAGCTTCTCAAAAGGTTGACCTGCTGTAACACACTGCTCCTCTTGTTTTCAGCTGGCGTACAAAGTGAACCTCCACCCATCGCCTGCGCAACCGACTACCGAGTGAAGCCGCCTGCGCAACCGAGTGAAGCCGCCTGTGCAACCGAGTGAAGCCGCCTGCGCAACCGAGTGAAGCCGACTACGTAGTCAGCGTCGACCCGTTCGGTGAGTTTCATTGCACTGACTAGCTCAATCTTTAGTTGGTTACTATTAGGGATGACGAAACCCGACTTTTTTACGACCCGGGTACCCGTCCACATTACCCGCGGGTTACCCGGGTAGTAACACAAAAAAATCATGTGGGGTGTCTAATAAACTGTGAAGAAACGCGCTCATCAATTATCGTAATATCTAGGACGACGTAATGCTGTTCTATAAACAATGACGTGCCGATGAAGTAGTATTTCATAATCACGAAAGAGAAACAGCAGTGGGCCATTACGATAACTCACTGTTTCGTTGCATCTGCTTTATATCTTGACACAGTCTAGTCAAGGTCACGACTCACGATGCGTTGGCACGGGGCGTGGGTGGGAGGGGGGGGGGGGATGACTGGAGCCCGAATTAGAGTAAACAAGATAAGGAAAGGTTTATCACCATGGGTGATAGCTTCTAAGTTTTGACTTCTAGCGGATTGAAAACATAAGTGATGTTGTGGTAATTATTTACGCAGTATAATCTCTGGAAGATCGCACGAGTGGTTAGGCGGGGGGGGCATACTCAGCACACTGCCACAAGTTGGCGGCATGAACAAAGAATATTATAATTAGGGATGTGCGGGTAGTGGTTTTTGAACTCGGGTCGGGCTCGGGTCGGGTAATTGAAAGTACCCTCGGGCTCGGGTAATTGAAGTACCCTCGGGTCGGGCTCGGGTAGTGAATTTTTTTTTATTTGTGAATTCATTTTTTAAAAAAATCCTACAAAACAGTTTTGCATTGGTTGCAGGTAGCCACTCTGGGCTGTGTTGACACAAAGTACTTCCAAATCGGCGTCTTATGAACTTTTGCTTGAGTAGGCCTAGGCCTAGTACAGTGAAACCCCGCTATTATCGTTTTCCTGCATCAATCGTTCGTTATTCTCGGAAATAATATCGTAACAATCGTTTTCTAATATTTCCGATACGAAAACCCCAAGAAAAACCGATGCGATCGCGTATTTTTCTCTTCCGGCCGACGAAATCATGCGTTTGTACCAGCCATGCATCTGACTAAATCGCGCATTTGCACCAGCCTTTCGGTCTGACTCCGCCCAACGCTCTGCTGCGCGCAACGATGCGCACTAGATCGGACTTGTTCTAGGCCTGCCGCCTAGGCATTAGACGATGTTTATTAGCGTTGTTTCTTTTTTACCATTCGCCCACGTACGTAATATTCAACTTGCTTTATGCCGTAATTAGCGTTGAATAACCAGAAGACGAGTAATGACGGTCAGTAGGGCCTATTATATTACTCCAGCGGGAACAGCGCCGGAAGAGCCAAGGACACAGCATCATAGCATAGCCGCGCCCACGTCGTAGCGATTGGTCCGCTCCGACGTCAGCTGTTCGTTTGGCGTGTGAGCGGGAGGTTTAAAAGGAGCAGATTGGCGTGTTTCTTTATTACTTCTACCCGACCCAACTTTTTCGGGTAGGAATTGACGGCCCGACCCGAGGTCGGGTAATTTTACCTACCCGAAAATTACCCGTTTTTCGGGTACCCGCACATCCCTAATTATAATTCAAAACAAAAACGCCGCCAAGCACAAAAGATATGACAAAGCGCATGTTTACATTAGCCTTCCGCCTATAATGTGACACCTCAATTCAGGAACCGGGTTTTACGGGTAAACGGGTAGTGGAAACACGTACCCGTACCCGACTTCGTAGGGTGGGTACCCGGGTACCCGTCGTCTTCCCTAGTTACTATGGACTGTATTGTCCTGATTATAAGCCTACCTTTTTTTTCTATTTAAAGTCTCATTTACCAGTCATTTACCTTCTGCGTATTATATACCCACACATAACAAAAATTTGTAAAAATACAGCCAAACCTCACACACTCAAAAGAAATGAGATCTAAATAAGGGCCAAGCTCATCTACCCTTCCACATTTGCGCATTCTTAATTCATAAACGTACAGTGTCCCGTAACAACACCATTAAAAAGCTTGACAAAATAGAATTTGCAACTATTAATTTAAACGTAATAGTTCATCCAAATTCTTTTTTTCTAATTATTAATTTAAACGTAATAGTTCATCCAAATTCTTTTTTTCTAATTATTAATTTTAACGTAATGGTCATGCAAATTCTATTTTGCCAAGCTTTTCAACGGTGTTGTTACGGGACACTGTACGTTTATGAATTAAGAATGCGCAAATGTGGAAGGGTAGATGAGCTTGGCCCTTTTTTTAGATCTCATTTCTTTTGAGTGTGTAAGGTTTGGCTGTATTTTTACTAGGACAACGCTAAAGTCCCGCCGCGTTGATGGATGAGCTTTTTAAAGTTTTTAGTTTGCGTGGGATATCTTTACTTTTACAAGTGCTTTGTTTTGTTGCCTACGCATTGTAGGTGATTGTTGTCAAGCTTCTATTGTTTCTTGTCAATTGGTATTATTTATCGTAAAAAAACTTATATTAAAAGCTTTATTTCTATGGATTCTGGCTAACATTTTCAACTTTTTCTTTCAAAAGATACTTCATTACCATAGGCCTAACCTTAATGTCCAGGTATAATATGAACGTTGTAGCCCCACCCGTTTGGTCAGAATTGGCCCAAATGGCACGAAAATATCGCACAAAAAATCGAAAAACTTATATTAAAAGCTTTATTTTTGTAGATTCTGGCTAACTTTTTCAACTTTTTCTTTCAAAATGTACTACATCACCATAACCTTAATGTCCATGTATAATATGAACGTTGTAGCCCCACCCGTTTGGTCAGAATTGGCCCAAATGACACGAAAATATCGCACAAAAAATCGGAAAAAAATCGTAAAAGTACGATATTCATGAGAAATATTTCTTCGATTGTACCCAAAAACGTAGCAAGCCTAAGTTCAGAGATTTCGAAGGTCCTGTCAAATTTTCATCAAGATCGCATATGCCGTTTGCCCGGTAGAGAGCGAACAAACGGACAGAAATACAAAAAAAAAAAAACAGCTAAATTTTTTGGGGGGTCGGTGAAATTGAAGTCTTCGCTTCACTCGCTTCGCTCGCTACGCTCATCCAACAAGTTTTTGTTATGTGTGGGATCTCATTACTTTTTCAAGTTCCATTGCAAAATTATTTGTTAAAATATAACTAGGAAAACGCTAAAGTCCCGCCGCGTTGATGGATGAGCTTTTTAAAGTTTTAAGTTTGCTTGGGATATCTTTACTTTTGCAAGTGCTTTGTTTTGCTGCCTACGCATTGTAGGTGAATGTTGTCAAGTTTCTTTTGTTTCTTGTCAATTGGTATTATTTACCGTAAAAAAACATATTAAAAGCTTTATTTCTATGGATTCTGGCTAACTTTTTCAACTTTTTCTTTCAAAAGGTACTACATCACCATAACCTTAATGTCCATGTATAATATGAACGTTGAAGCCCCACCCGTTTGGTCAGAATTGGCCCAAATGGCACGAAAATATCGTACAAAAAACCAAAAATCTTATATTAAAAGCTTTATTTCTATAGATTCTGGCTAACTTTTTCAACTTTTTCTTTCAAAATGTACTAAATCACCATAACCTTAATGTCCATGTATAATATGAACGTTTTAGCTTCACCCGTTTGGTCAGAATTGGCCCAAATGGCACGAAAATATCGCCCAAAAAATCGAAAAAAATCGTAAAAGTACGATATTAATGAGAAATATTTCTTCGATTGTACCCAAAAACGTGGCAAGTCTAAGTTCAGAGATTTCGAAGGTCCTGTCAAATTTTCATCCAGATCGCATATGCCGTTTGCCCGGTAGAGAGCGAACAAACAGACAGAAAAAAAAAAAAAAAAAAAACACCCGAGCTAAATTTTTTGGGGGGTCGGTGAAATTGAAGTCTTCGCTTCGCTCATCCAATAAATTTATCAAAGTCGATTTAATTGCTATGGTATTACCAATTAACAATAGAATGAAAAAATATAGTGGTACAAAGACTTGCTTTTTGTAAACCATGTAGGCGATTATTGTCACGTAACTATAGTTACTTGTTGATTGTATGCCTGTATGAGGCTTATTTTAAAACCTTTATTTGGAAGCCTTCCAGCGATTTTTTAAAACTTTTTCTTTCAAAGGGAATTACGTCACTATTACCTTAATGTCCATGTAAAATACTAGGAAACGCTCTGTTGGACGCGTTGATAAGCGAGCACGTGCTATAGCTAGACCCACATTGCACATTTTTTTAAATTTTAAAATTAACGACGTTCGCGTTTCCAATATTATTTATTATTGCCAAGGTATTTGGGTAAACCCGTGTGTAAACCTTTACTTTGTGGATAAAATCCACCGCCATCTAGAGGACCTTGACTCCTTGGGAAAACTATTTAAACTCTTTGGTGACAAATAATAAACTGCTTTCTCAAAAGTATTTTGATTACTTCTAGGTGGCAGTGCATTAGAAACTTTGCGCGTCTTTTCGTTGCCATGGCAACGTTACTTTTGATATTATAATGTAATTTCCATCTACACTACTTATCGGATCAAAATAAAATTAACATATTCGTGACCGGACGGACATTCTTAATGATTTGGCCATCTCAGATTTTGTCGCCGGTTAGTTTGAAAAAAAAACTTTCGATTAACTTTAATGTAACTTTTTAACTTTTTGAACGATTTTGCCACAAAACTAATGGCATTCAATCGAGAACGAAGCTTGCGGATGGTCAAAATTTCAACTCGATCCGAGCCTCCGTTCGAACGTTATGGCGAGACATACAAACAAACAAACAAAAAAAAAAAAAAAAAAACAGTGACTAATTTTTCCGGCAGAGTCAAATGGAAACGCTCGCTTAATGAACGTTGTAGCCCCACCCGTTTGGTCAGAATCGCTGGACAATTGAAACTGACGAATCAGATAGTAGCCAGTAGTAACTAACATCCTTAAAGTGATTTTGAGCATGTTTCAAGTCATATTTTCACCAAGAAGGAATGCTCGTACCTCAACCAAATTTGGCATGTGTTGTCGGGTACCTAAATCCCCTCGATTTTGATAGTTTTCAAGTTCACATCACGTTTCATGATGGCTGGGTGACACCTCGAAATCACCCCAACTCTACTTGCTGTATAAGGTGCCTGAGTGTGTAGCACACCGCGGCTTGGCTGCGGTGCCCTAACGGGCACCTAGATTTTCATATTTCAATAGTTAAAGGGTCTGCTTATATTCAGGTTAGGCCGATATTCGGCACCATACGGTACTTTTATTAGGTAACTGTGCCCAGACACTTTGCTTTGTTACGTAATGTGAACTCAAATTATTACTGCAGTATCGGATTGGATCGGTTTATAATAATACGTCGGGACAGTGAAGTTAGGTTTCCAACTTTTCATTTGATGCAATTAAGATTAAGTTATGCTTAGTTGTAGTGTGTATCAAGATCAGTTAAACCTGATTCATTGTTTTTGAAGCCACACTCGAAAGAAACGAACTTGCATGCAAAAAACTAAAAGAAACGTTTATAACATCAAACACAATGAATAAAATGCATAGGCCTAGATTTTTAATAGACACAAGAATCACCATCACTTTCACTCGTCTGTGCGCAGCGGCGGCAGTAAGTGATTCGTTATTAATCGCTCGAATTTCATCTGTGTCGAGCTCGAGTGAGTGACGTCACCAACACTGATGGCTGACTAGAGCCGAACATTACGCGGAGAATGGGGGAGTCCCTCCTCGGTGCGCGCACACCACTATTACATTGTAATCGGCGTCCTTCTGAGAGTGCGTTTTCAACAGCTGGACCCCGATTCTAATGGATGTGCGAGTACTCGAAAATTCGAGTCGAGTCGAGTAGTTGCAACTCGACTCGAGTGGTTCGAGTACTTTACGAAAATCGAGTCGAGTAGTTTTTGTCAACTGAGCCGCCGACTGCAAAAGGTTCAGATTTATCCAACAGGTAGCGCTTCCATAAAAATCGCGTAAGAATCGATTGTTAAGTCGACAGGTCGAATTTTGCTATGATGACGAGCTAGTAGCGACGCCATTTTCAATACTTGCTTTGCTTGTTTTTACGATTTTCACGCTGTTGTCACGGCGTCACTTCACAGTTTAGGCCCGTTTCCACCAAATGGATGCTAAACTCGAGTTTAACTAAGCTCCGCTTATCTTTAAACTTCAGTTTAAACCATGACCCATTCCACCACATTTTATTCACCTCCGTTTAGCTAAGCGGAGTTTATTTTGTAAGGATGTCTGTGATTGGTTCTTAAAAAATCACGTGATTTTGTCTCCACGGTCAGCTGTTGAACGAGACAGTGACGACACACTGACAACATAACCTATGAAAAATGAAAATACGTTCGCGTGGTACTAACTACTCGGAGAGTGAGAAAATCTTGCTGTTACAAGTTGTTGAACAGTATAAACACGTATAAACAGGTATAAAGACGTAAATAAAACCGATTCCACATCGTCAAAATCACAGCTTGTTATATGTGAAATCGAATATCGTACTGGCGGTGAGTCCAGTTTAAGTTGTTAAACCGCACCCCAGGTAGGGTTTAGTTTAAGCTCGGTTTTAACTCGAGTTTAGTTCTGGTGGAACGCATTTTCAAGCTAACCGAGGTTTAACAAAATTAAACTCGAGTTTAAGACTTGGTGGAATCGGGCCTTAATCGTCGTAATTGCATAAATGCATAATTTTTTTATAGTGATAGAACCAAGTGAACAACATATCATGGAGAATAAAGACAATGTTGACGGTCCAAGTCCAAGTGTAGCATCCCGCAAGCCTAGGCTAGGGGCTAGGCCCTAGGCCTAGGGCGACCTAACCAAGACGCGTATTTTTTTTAACAGTTTTAAGATCATAAGAAACCATTATTAATGTTGATTTTGATGTGTTGTCTTCAGGTTTGGCTATGAAAGTTGCATTGCCGCTTAATTTGATCGATCTTATTATGATTTTTCGTCGGAAAGTGATGTTGCTTGTTGGTTGGTTAGGCAAGCCTAGGCCATAGATCTAGACCTAGGCCCTAGGCCTAGTAGCGCCTACCCCTAAAACGTTTTCCCCACATGATTAAAAATACATCAGAAGAATCCCTGGACATTTATGACAAGAATGCGCTGTATTTACTTCTTGCAATGTTATTATTGTGCGAGATAAGCCAGGGAACCTAGGCCACTGAGCTCTGTGGTCTAGCTAGGCCTACTTCTGGAGATGGCTTTTCCAAAATGCCTCGTTTTTGAGCTTTCAGGTAGGGCCTAGGGCCTAATGAGGTGATTTTTAAAACATTTTACTTAGGGTACGTTCCGAATGATGCTAACTTGCAGCCTTGGGCCTTGGTCGCACCGAGTGCGACTCGGTCGTTAGCCAAAATTTGTTTATGTTTGATTAGTAAAAATGGTGGATGATAAGCCTTGGCCTACACGTAAACACAACGACATTATTAACTTTCTCAAACGAATAACAATAGTATGCTCAAAGAAAACCTACCTTTAGTAAGGGCCTACCCCTAAAAGTCCCGTACGTTCCCTTTTTTCATGAAATTATACCATTTAAATCCAATTTCTCCCCGATTGGAAATAATACACACATCTATGTCATTTCGAATATTTGACAACTGACTGCGGATCATTTGTTCACATTTGACCGTCCACTGCCATGTAAATCATACCTTTCGACCTCGACCAACAACAACCGGAACGATTACTGTTACTCCCGAGTCGGTCCCGTGGCCGAGTTGAACCCGTGAAGTTACTGAATAGGGGCCCTGGACATTAGAAACTAGCATCTCTGGCGTCCAAGACCGTCGACATGTTCACGTTCATGAGAACGTGCGTGTTAAATGTGATGACCTGTCAATACAAAGTAAATAATTGACTAACTTCACAATATCTTTTTTTTACTTTCTTTGTATTCGTAAAAAAAAAACGCAATTTCGGATCCCCGACCGTAAAATTGACGTGTACCCGGGGAGGCATTTTTACTAATTTTCACAGCCATACCGAGACGGTAACTATTAAACTTCTGAATTGCAGTTGAATTATGTTAGATCTGAATGGATGGAACAGTAGGCCTACTGTAACAAATATCTGAACACTGCCTTTGAACTGACCAAATAAACTTTATTTATAATGTCATTACCTTAGGCCTACGCAGGTATAAGCAAGGGTTTATTTCTCGATTTGGTTAGTCGGGAAACACTCCCGTAGGCGGAATTGTTAATATTTTTTATACAATTCATAAATTTAAAAATCCATTCCGATCGGGGTTCGAACCCGAGTCTCCCATATTTATTTATTTATTTATTTATTTATTTATTTATTATTTAACGTCTATCCTATTCAGTTATAGTTTGTTTGTTAGTTAATGTTGTTTTAGGGCACACACTCAAGAGATATTCTAAACAATAAACAGTCATGCGTTACTGACTCACATCTCAACACGCGTAAACAACTAAGCGGGCGGCGAGCGACTGTGAGCGGTCTGGAACTATCTGGAACGTGTCGGCCGGTCAGGGGGTGGGGGGGGAGGGGGAAGGCAAGGCCACCGTGACATGGGATCGCAACCAACTTACCGTTTTGCGGGAAGGTGGCGGCGGTTGACTGAAAGAGCTCGTATTTCAAAATAGAATTATTGAAATCTGAAATCTCGACGACTGAACAATTTCAATTGAAAGTCGACGTGTATTTTTTTTTAAAAATTATGTACACGTGTACACGTAGACGGACGAGTACACGTGTCCACGTCTCATCCCTATCCCCTACTCACAGGCCAAACCACGGGAAGGTAGCGAGTTGGACTTT
Source organism: Sweltsa coloradensis (assembly GCA_024449915.1). Lineage (NCBI taxonomy): Eukaryota > Metazoa > Arthropoda > Insecta > Plecoptera > Chloroperlidae > Sweltsa > Sweltsa coloradensis. Next base: position 38,153 of record JAMZAV010000917.1, on the reverse strand, counting down.
GAAGGCCCTATTCATTTAATATCATTTTTTATTTGTTAGCAAAATTGTTGTGTTTGATGCATTGTTGTAGTAATATTACTATTTCAAATATTTACTTAATTAATGTGGTTTATTGTTGTTTCTGCATCTATGTAAATAGATTTATTTAGTTGTCCTCCTTTGTAAATCAGTATTCAGTTATGAATGCATCTATGTAAATAGTCCTCCAAAGGAGGACAACTAAATAAATCTATTTACATAGATGCAGAAACAACAATAAACCACATTTAAGTAAATATTTGAAATAGTAATATTATAAACCACATTTAAGTAAATATTTGAAATAGTAATATTACTACAACAATGCATTAAACACAACAATTTTGCTAACAAATAAAAATATTAAATGCATTTAATGAATGAATCAGATATAAAAAAGGGTGGGGAATGAAAAGAAAAGAAAAGGAAAAAAGAAAGAAAGAAAAAGAAGGAAAAAAAATCATTAAAAAAGAAAAACGAAAAGAAAAAACTGATTTATTAGACGATCCCACTCAAACGAATATGAGGTTTGCCAAAAATCAGGAACAGCAAATCAGGGAGTATAGGCCAAATAATAATTTAAAAAAAAAAAAAAATGTAGGTGGGCGCCTTTGATTCGATCAATCGGGGTTGGAACCCCGATCGGGATGGATTTTTTAACTTCTGAATTGTACCGGTATTAAATATCTAGGTGCCCGTTAGGGCGCCGCAGCCAAGCCGGGCGGGCTACACACTCGGGCACCTTATACAGCAAGCATAGTTGGGGTGTTTTCGAGGTGTTACCCAATCGTCATGAAACGTGATGTGATCTTGAAAACTATCGCAATCGAGGGGATTTAGGTACCTGACAACACATGCCAAATTTGGTTGGTGTATGAACATTCCTTCTTGGTGAAAAAATGACTTGAAACATGCTCTAAAACATTTTGATGTTAGTTACTACTGGCTGCTACTACTACTACTCCTCCTCCTACTACTACTACTACTACTATCTAATTCGTCAGTTTCAATTGCCCAGCGATTCTGACCAAACACGTGGGGCTACAACTTTCATATTTTACATGGACATTAAGGTAATAGTGATGTAATTCCTTTTGAAAGAAAAACTTGAAAAAGTTTGCTGGAAGGCTTCCGAATAAAGGTTTTAAAATAACTAATAAGCCTTTACAGGCATACAATCAACAAGTAACTATAGTTATAGGTTGAACCAGATAAGCTGGCGGCCGTCAAGGTCAAGCGAGAGCACGGACGCCAACGTTGACAATTTACACACAACTAGCATTAGGTAGGGCCTACCGTATTTGGTCATGTTATCGTGATATGTTATCACATAAATCAACATTTTATAAGCTGTGAATAAAGTACTTCGTCCCACAGTCAGTATTTTAGCGAAATAATGATTTTCACGATCACGATTTTTTTGCCTTGTTGGTAATTGCTAATGGTGTGTCCAAAGTTCCAGCTGTTTATAATGCCAACCTCGCCAGATGTGATGTCAATGTTAAGGAACATCAAAATGTCTTGATTTTATTCGTACACTTCATAAATACTTTATTTTTAGGATATATTGGGCAAGGCTTGGCTTTAAAATAGTCGTGTTTTTCTCCGAAAGCAGTTTTAGAGACCGTTATTTTATTTGCTTTTTGCCGATCCTGTGGCCATAGTGCGTGGACGACAGTGCTGCGATCCCTCGGCGACCGCCACCTTATCTGAATCAACCTTTACTTGACAATAATTGCCTACATTGTTTTCGTTTACAACAAGCAAGTCTTTGGACCTCTTAATTTTTACATTTTATTGTAAATTGGTAATACCATAGAAATTAATCGATTTTGATAAAATTACTAGGAAGCTTCGCACTCGTCCGTCTACGTGTACACGTGTACATAATTTAAAAAAAAAATACACGTCGACTTTCAATTGAAATTGTTCAGTCGTCGAGATTTCAGATTTCAATAATTCTATTTTGAAATACGAGCTCTTTCAGTCAACCGCCGCCACTCCAATTGCCATGAAATTTTATGGAGGCCTTCAAAATCTCTGAACTTAGAACTGCCACGTTTTTGAGCGCAATCGAAAAATTATTTCTCATGAAAATCGCAATTTTACGATTTTTTCGATTTTTAAAACAATTCTTCGACTTATAACACCTACATGCATTATCCGATTTCAATTATTTTTTTACAGAACCTTAATTTTATGAATTTAGATATTCGTGTAAAATTTGAGAGCAATCGAAAAATTATTTTTCATGAAAAAATAAATTTTGCGGTTTTTTTCTTTTTTAAAAATTATGATTAATTAAAAAAAAAAGTTTATTTTTTATTTAATTTAATTGAATTTTTAAAAAAATCTAGAATTTAGTAATAATTTTTTTACAGAACAACAGAAAATACGCATAACACATGGCAGCTCAATGCACCAATTACGCTCATCCAACAACGCGGCGGGACTTAAGCGTTTTCCTAGTTAAGAATTGCAACGTCATCATCAACTTCTTCCAATGTCTGCTCTTATTATGCCAACCTAGTCAGATGTGATGTCAAGGAGCATCAAATGTCATTGTTTTATTTGCATGCTTTGTAATACTAAATTCTTAAGATGTATTGGGCAAGGCTTTGGGTTAATATAGTCTTGTTCTTCTAAGGAAACGGTTTTAGAGACAGTTATTTTATTTACTTTTTGCTTATCCGGTGGCCATGGTGACCGTGCAGCAGTGCTGCCACCTTAACTGAGACAACCTGTACATACAAATTACTAAATTATCTATTTGAGGGTATAAATGCAGTTTCGGGTGCTGACTTCACTAAAGACTCTATATGTCTCGCAACGTGTATGTTGTTAGCGTATCTGCTTCCAATGCAGAAGGTCCAGGGTTCGATTCCCGCCAAAGTTAGAAGTTTTTTACCTTCTGATTTGGACTTAAGTCCACCACTTCGTGTCTTAGGAGTTTGTTAACGGTGACTTTGGAGCCGTCCTAGCAACGAAGCACATAATAAATTCAGAGTTGTTCTGAATCGGCCTTGTTGATTCTGGCGTTGATTCACGGGTGTTAGCACTGTCCATACCACTGATTGCTATAGTTCCTATTAAAAATATCGATCTTTGGTTGGTTATCGCTCACTCGTCGATTGCGTCGGGGCCTACAGGGTTGGCTTAGTCACCTTGATTTACTGTCCCCCACTGAAAATCAGTTATATAACTGAGTGGGTAGACTCTAAATACAATTTATTATTATTTTTATTATTATTGGAGATAAAGGGGCTAAAAACCCCAAAAATTATTTTTTACCACGTGATCTATAGCACAATACTATACTTAAATCGCCGTTTAAAAAGTTATATCTTGTTACTGTGATTTAACACGAATTTTTTAATTTTTTTGATCCAGAAATTGGCGAAAATTGGTGTTTTGGAAAATTTCCTAAATCGGCTTTAACCTGCTTCTTTTTTGGTCCACATAGATACTAGAGCATAGTACCAATCTAAAATGCCCCTTTATAACATCGTGTCTTGAAACTGTGCCCAAATATACCCTCAAACACGCAAAAATATGCATTCTTAAATCACACCCCATCTTGGTATCAGCATATTTTGACTGAACTACTTGCCCAAATTACAAAACAAAATATAGAAAATTTACAGAAAAGGCTGTCGAGTACGTCAATAATGGCCAATATTTTTTTGGATCAAAATCCTCCAAGGTCACAGGGCATAAAGATTGTCCCCATGTTATTTCTTATGGGAGATTTTTACCGATGGGACCTAGCTCGAAAAATGTCATGTTTGACAATTTTTTGGGAGGTCATGGTGGCCCCAATAATTTTTCTGTTAATTCCTAAATTCATTACTAGTTAGCCTGAATGAAATATATTTTTTGAGTTTAGCGGTTAAATACCCCTTTAAGGAAGGATTGACGAACAAAATCATAAAATACAATGGTAAATACAAGCAAAGGCCAATTTATAACGCTCGATTTGATTCATACCGTTCCGCTACACATCGACCCTACAATCCATCTTTTGACCTCCAGGCTCCACTTATTCCTGGAATTGCATTACCCACCATAACTGCAGGTCCAGGTTTGACTACTGGGTTGGGCGACAATATTGTGTTCCCTCTCATAACAACATTAACGAATATTTCTGTTAAGATGAAACTAAAAGTGTTTTGCGACCCGTTGATGACATTGTTTATTGATTGTGCTGTTCTGTCGCTGTGGTGTTTGATGTATCTAACAATGTTTCAAAGACAGTTTTGTCTCCTTCATCGGGGCTTGAAATGTGATAAATGATGTTTACATAAAGCCTGTTCCTTTTTCTTGGTTAAAATAAAATAGTTTTTAAAGGTTGTTCTGAAATGTTTGTTTGTTTGTTTGTTTATATTTGCAGCCTTGTAAATTACAATAATCATTGGATGAGCGTAGCGAGCGAAGCGAAAACTTCAATTTCACTGACCCCAAAAAATTTAGCTCCAATGTTTTTTTTTTTTTACGTATTTTTGCCAATATTTTTTTGGGATCAAAATCCTCCAAGTCACAGGGCATAAAGATTGGGGGCTCGTTTTTTCTTAGGGAGATTGTTTACGATGGGACTACTCGAAAAATTGTCATGTTTGACAATTTTTTGGGAGTTGTCTAGGTGCCCATATTTTTCTGTAATTCCTAATTCATTAACTAGTTGGACGCTGATATATATATTTTAGTTTAGGGTTAATACCCTTTTAAGAAGGATTGACACAAATTAATAAATACAATGTAAATACAAGGCAAAGCCAATTTATAAAGCTCGATTGATTCATACCTTCCGTCACAGCATCGACCTACAATCCATCTTTGACCTTCCAGGACTCCACGTTATCCGGTGAATTGCTTTTACCCACCATAAACTGCAGGTCCAGGTTTGAACTACTGGGTTGGGCGAAATATTGTGTTCCTTCTCTAACAACATTTACGAATATTTCTGTTAAGGATGAAATAAACGGTTTTGGCGACCCGTTGATTACATTGTTTATTGATGTGTGTTCGTCGCTTGAGGTGTTGATTGTATCTAACAAGTTTCAAAGACAGTTTTTGTTTTACCTTCATCAAGACTTGAAATGATAAATGATGTTTACATAAAGCACTGTGCCTTTTTCTGGTTAAAATTAAAAAGTTTTTAAAGACATGTTCTTTGTTTGTTTGTTTGTTTGTTTGTTTGTTTATATTTGCAGCCTTGTAAATTACAATAATCATATTAATAATATAACAGCATTATATAATAAGCTTCCTAAATTCTACTACCAGATTGTCATTTGCCAGACACTTTTCTGTCACGTAGTCCACCCCAGTCAAGTTCATCTTTAAATTTTAAAAATTAACATCAATCATTTCAAGTCCTGATGAAGAAGACAACACAATCTTAAACGTTGGAAGATAACATCAATCTCTGCGACAGAACAGCCCGATCAATAGGCCTAATTAATGTCATCATTAACTAATGGCGTTTTTCATTGGCATGCACTTATAATTGGTCAGTGCAGAGATGTCATTGTTGTTGACCTCCACTTGAATAACATCACAAAACTGAACAAATGAAAAGACAAGTGGCAATCCAGTGCGCACTAGTGCGACCTGAGTGTGGCCAATGGAAAACGCTATAAGTTTAACCCTTAATAGAAAGAAGAAAAAGAGTTAACCTATTGTACCTGTGTCCATTTATAGTATGCACTCCTTTGATTGGAACATGAAGCTAGATTAATTTGTTGGACCAAATTGAAATTGAAATTTCCTACTTTCTTTCTTACATCAATAATTTTTAACGATAAATAAATATTCTACATAATCGATGTATTCAACACTATTTTCTACGCGTATATCGAATAATAATAATAATATTCTACGAGTAATGACCAACCCTGTTTAAAACTATTTAAAGTTAACATCACTTACACTTCACTACCCCCCCCCCCCCTATCACACCTACTCCGCATAACAGTGCATGGACATGTGGTTTCTTGACAAAAAGCATTTATTAAATTAATTAAACATTGTTTTAGGTTGCGAAGCTCAGCCTGATTATATGTCGCGTCTCACAATAAAAACTAAACACTATTCGATTGACGACAAAGCGTTTAAGGATGTTTTGCCACCCTTCAACAAGGTAGCTATAAGCTATTTTTGGTCATTTTGGTGCCCTGGAGTAGGGTGGAAGTAACCATCTCCCTGAAATGTTAGGGAACATTTGCAACAACCAGATCACTTCACCATTTTCTCTCCGTAGTAACAAGGATGGCATTCCTTATCAATGGAACCTTTATTTACCCGACACCGTCAACAAGATAAGCGCCGTGAATTAGTTTATTCTTATTCTTCTTCGATGATTCTCAGTACTTCCGGCTATCACCTGTCCTGAAGTGCAAAATCTTCTTCACCTCGTCTGAGTTCCCACATATCCCATAGTTTCAGAGATGAGTGTTGGCATGAAAACTTTTTTCCTTGTATCCAAATTACATGGGTGGACAAGGCTTTCATTGTAAAACAAGAAGAGCTTAGTCTCTTGCCCAGGTCTTCAAAATGAGATGACCACTTTAGTTTAAAATCCAGTTTTAAAGGGCCCAGGAATAATAACAATAACACAAACAACAAACAATAATATAATATTCTACGAGTAATGACCAACCCTGTTTAAAACTATTTAAAGTTAACATCACTTACACTTCACTACCCCCCCCCCCCCTATCACACCTACTCCGCAATCACCAGTGATGGACATGTGGTTTTTACAAAAAGCATTTACTTGAGTTTTAAACATTGTTTTTAGGTTGCGAAGCTCCGCCTGTTCATATGTCGCGTCTCACAATAAAAACTAAACACTATGTCCGATTGACGCACGTTTTTATGGTTTGCCCCCTTCAACAAGGATAGTATAGCTAGTTTTTGTCATTTTGGTGACCCTGGGAGTAAGGGTGGAAGTAACTATCTCCCCTGAAAGCTAGAAAATTTGCAAAACCAGACACTTCACCATTTTGAATGCGAGTAACAAGCGATAGACCTTCTTCAATGGTAACCTTATTTACCCGACACCGTCACCCATAGACAATGCGCGGTGAATTAGTTTATTTCTGTATTCTTCTTCCGTATTGTACTTCCCCGTCAGTACTTCCGCGTCTTCGTCTTTAGTACCTGGGTACTCACCTGGGCCCCGATTCATGTACATTTTTATCCCGGTATAAGCCAAATTAGGTGGTATAAGTGCGGTATAGCTCGGAATCGAATTCATGAAGGCTTATCCCGCCTCGGCCGGGGATAAGAAAATACGTAAACAGATGGCGGACATTTTAAATTTTGCATCTATGTGTGAAAGAGAAAAGTTTCATTATACTCTCATAAAACAAATCAGAAACCGTCCCTGACCTAGGCCCAGATGTAGAAAATTATTCATAATACAACAGTGTAGGCCTAAAGTTCCATTAGGCTATAGGACTACATACAAATTTATACTAACATAACACGTTTGACAAGCCCTTGGCCTCTCCTAGGCAACCCTAGGCCTGCACGACCTTGTTTTGACACACATCCCGCACAAATAACTAGTTTTGATTACCAAAAGCCTAATGCAGATAAACAATGGTATGATAGTCCTAGGCTATTCCAAAATTTACGGCAATAATACGCCTTTTCTTTTCTAAATAAAAATGTAAAACAAAAGATGGTGCAAATTTTTAGTGTTCTTTTGCAATCTGCTGATTTACATGGCTGTGGAATGCAGTGGAAAAAACATTTGTTTGTACTTGTTGTTGGATTGAAATTTCTGATTGTATTAGTGTTGCTCAGACTTAATCAGGCCTTATCCTGCCATGTCCTGCATTATACCGTCCTTATACCACTTATACCCGGGATAAATGTACATGAATCGGGGCCCTGGGCGGCCGCCCACCCTACTCCTAGGTTGCCAACCACTCACCTGATATAGACTGCCAGGATATTGAGATAGTAGGCACTTAAACACAACGGATGAGCCGGTTACCTCCAAGTCATGTTTTTTTTCCTACGAAGGCCTAGGTACTGTACTTACCTGAATCTGAGACTTTCATTTTATATTTTTCTAAGTAAAATAATGGGGAGTTGTCTTAAATTTGCATCGATAGATGGTAATTTTATCCGTTTTTGACTCTTAAAACTAGTAGGCCTAGGTCGTCTTAGAAATTAATATTGCCTTACATTCGGGTAAATGTGGTAGGTACGTGTAACCATTGGAACTCGTTACTTTCAAGTCAAATGTATGGATTACTCTGTTCATATGTTTTGGTATATTTCATTTCATGTCTTGTGTCATATACCGTGCGTACAATGTGTTTATTCATTACAAACAATACATGTTATATGCTATTGCTAGATATTAGACACGTCTGTTCAAAAGACTAGAGCCTTGTTAATTCAAGTTTCTGTTTATTACTTCGAACCAGTGTTGAAGATACTGAAATTTCTTTTTTAGTCTTCACGAGAGACGTGTACATGGCACGCTCGTAAGCACTTAAATTCAGATGTACAACGCTCTGGAGAAAAAAACGACATAGGCCTACGTGAATTCTAAAATGCACAAGACAGACAATTTTATGCAGAACAACATACAACAAACAGAATTGATATATGTAATAAACCCTACTATTCACTATTGTTGCGCATAAAGTCGACGCAACGAGAAAAAGGAGAGGTTGCTCCCGTCGCGTTGACTTACCGCTTAACAATGGTGAATAGTAGGGTTTATTACATAAAGCAGTTTGTTGTATGTTGTTCTGCATAAAAATATCTGTGTCTTGTGCATTTTATAATTCTCATATGTCATTTCAATTTTTTTTCCAGAGTGTTGAACATTTGAAATTGAGTGCTCGTCTCGTGAAGACTGAAAAAAAATAACTTGGGTTTTAATGGTAGTGAGTGGAATTTTAATTAAAGAGGAACTATGTTCACATGATTATAATTTAACTAGAAGTATGATAGATTATTGGCTTTAATACGGTAATACCTCAACGTTGAGTACAAATTGTGTTCAAACTTCAAATGTGTCAACGTTGACATGACGCCCATTCGTGCGCGCACACACACACACACACACATTCATTCAATTGGCAAACACTTCACACTTGCCTTTACGTCCTTGTTTCTTTATTGCTGTACTAAACTAGTCTCAAACACAGCTACCCCTACTTACCATCATTATTCGCTCCAGATTGCGTAGACCGGTTTGGCTTGCTGTCGCTTCAATAGTCGTCAAAACTAAACACAAGTTTAATTACTTTGACTGTACTTTGATTGGCTGTTTAGTCGGAGTGTTTAGTAGTAGTGTATTTTGTACATAAATATGACTTGCATCTCGTGACAATCAAACGGGACCTTCTGTAGAAGGAATTAAAAATATAAAATGTAAAAAACTTGCATACGGATGGACGAACCTTGATTTTTAGTTACGTACGGAACTCATTTGAACCACAATAGTTCTGAACTTTTAACTCGAATCAAACTCTTATGAATGAGTTTGAGAACCGAAAACAAGTGTGCCCTAGGTCTAAAAATTGGGAAGAATGGAAAATTGTTATTATCAAAATAATTAGTTGTAGGGCCTACAGAAAAATCATGTTACCAAGTTAATTTACATATTTTGCATGAACGTTAATGAAGAAATATTCTGCGTTACGAGATGAAATAAAGAACTGGACAGCATTTCTTACAAACACTTGACAAACATAACAACTCATTGTAACTTATGTAATGCTTATTATTTATTAAAGATGAAATTGCCAATTCAAAGATAATTTTTAAATGATGGTTCTCCAATCTCCAGAGTTTGACCACGGTCCACAGTAATTTGCTTTTTTCACTTTTTTCGTACTACTTTTATTTCACGTTGCACACATTTTAAACTGTCAATTTATTAACTTTGCCAAATGAGTCCAGCTGTCGGGTTAAGGCCTAAATGCTTAGTTCACAATCACTGTGGTTAAATGGTTCATTTAACAAATTAAAACATGACTAGGATTTTTGTTGTTTTAAATTACTAATTTGTCAATTGCTTGCACGTCAATGTTGTTGGCTCCAACAGTGTTGGTTTGGTCCGCTTTAGATTAAAGTCTCCCACTGAAAATCAGGTGGCTGATTGAGTTGACTCTGTAATATTTCCCCTTCATGTCTGTCGAGGATAGAGGGATAGTTAAAAATAATCTTGAATAAATGGAGTTTATTTAATAACTACACAAGTACAAACTGAAAGAACACACAGCACTAAAACGTTTCTGATGCAAACACAGTTTGTTTATCTTTTGGTTAGTTATAAAAGTTGAATAGTATAAAATATAAATGAAGTCTTAACACATGAGAAACTATCAAAACGTTAGCCCGTAGACTCACTGCGTAGCGAACACTATCTTTACCGGACGCGGGACCAGGTGTCCCAGGTTTAGGTGACCCAAGCCTCCCTCTCTGCTTAAACACATCCCCACCACCTGCCCTCGCATTGGAAGGAGTAGGAATGTCACAACTCTTAAGTACAAATTTATTTTATTTTAGACTTGTAAGCCCAAGACACCCTGTGCCACATTTTTTGCAAACAATGAAGTGAGTTTATCAATAGAACCTTTTACTATTCATTAATGTTTCTGCAAAATATGATGAAGATAGGCCTATGAAGTAACTGTACACTTGTACTTTTCTCAAACAAAAGCCTATTTAAGAGAGCCACTAGACATCAATTATTTATATATCGATCAATTAAATAGATTGTGTGGTTCGTTGGTCTTGTGGTTAGAGGTCGAGGGTTCAATTCTTGCTGTTATAGGCAGTAGTTTTTTAACTTCTGCTGTGGACTTAAGCCCATCAGTATATGGCTTGGCCGTTTTGGTAACGAGCCAAATAATAATTTCTAAGGTGGTTCTGAATCAGCCTGATTGGTTCTGGTGTTGTCTGCGGGATGCCGGTCTCAAGTTGGTCATTGTTCGCTCGTCGATGGTGTCGGCACCTACAGGGTTAGCTTGGTCTGATTTAAAGTTAAAGTTCCTCACTGAAAATCTGTTCTGTGACTGTGACCGAGTGGATAGACTCAAAATATGAATTTATTTTTATTTCAAATTTAATTATATCTTTCACTCAACCCCCGCTTGACCTTACATGTTTAGTTATTTAAAGTAAAGATAGGCCGACTTGACCGATTCTGATTTTACAATTCGATACGTATTCTTGGACCATTCCTCTGATTCTTCTACCCAAGCTTAGCATATGCTGTAAATAAATGTAGATGGACTAGACTGAGGACGGTTGGTTACCAGAATAATTAAATTAGGTGGAATGAGGAAACATAGGAGTTAAACATGAGAATGGGAAAGAGTGAAACATTAATATTGAACAAGAAAATAAGCTTGATCAGAAGAAGCTAACATTATGCGGAGAAGAGCTGTCGATGAGAAAAATTCTCAAAAGAATATTGACAAAGGACGTTTAAATTGCTGCAGAAATATTGAGGAGAATCTTACTCTCAAGACAAAATTCTTCCTGAAAGTGTAGAGTCCTATCTTGACTGGTTGTCAAGACACATGATGATGTAGATATGTCAATGTGGTCATAAGAGAAGAATTCTTCCAACGCGTACGGAAATTAATGCGGTAAGGATAGGTGTAAGATGATCCTATACAAAATATATCATCTTCCGATGTCATCTTATGCATCAGTGATACGACAATAGGAGGGAAAAAAGAAAGCAGCAGTGATGAAATTCCTAAGGTACCTACGAAGTAAAGAAACTAGAAACAAATTAGAAGTGGTAGTTCTAAGTGTACGAGACAAAATAGGAAGAGAAAGACAATGGACATGTAAGAAGAATGAAGCAAGATAGAATCCCAAGAAGGGAGGGAATTGGAACGTACATGGGGGGGGGGGTAGTACAAAGAGTCGGGCATACAAGAGATAGATGGAGGGTCAAATAAAACTGAGCGTAGAAGGAAGAGGGAAATTTGGAGAAGGATTAAACAAGAAAAGCTCTGGGAGGACAGGAAGAAATAAAGAGCTTGTTGAAGTGCCTGTCATACAGCGAGGATGTGCTGAGCCTGGCTAGCAAGCACTAAGAGCAGTCCGTATCCCGAGAAATTGGTGATGCGTACATGCTGGAACCAGGAGTGATATTATTTTAAATGTACAATTAATCCCTTGACAAATGTAACACATGGTAAACTTGAGACTAAAATATTTTCTTGAAGAGAATGGTTTACTGTTGTCACACCAAGCTGGTTTCCGCTCAAACAGAAGCAATGTGGACATAATAACATATTTGTGAACGAAGTACAAGAAGAATAACGAGAAACATAAAACCCTTAGGCCTAATATATGGGAACTTATTTGTCCTAGTCGACAGAAATAAAGTTCTAAAGAAATGGATTCAGATGGGAGTACCAAACAATATCAGGCAGTGAACCAGTGTTCAAGTTAGATGTGGTGGAAAAATATCTAAATATAGGCAGACAAGAATCTGATTACAGCAAGGGGAAGTCCTTATTCAAATGTGTTTTGTAATTGTTATCAATGATCTAGCAGAGTACAAGAAGTAAGAAGTGAAGTAGAGGAAAGTTCTTTGCAGAGGATGTGATATTCAGGCAATGACAACAGTATGATTATCACTCAACAAGCAAAGTAGAACCAGATTTCAACATTAAAAATGGAGCAGAAACAATTGAGAGAAAATGCTGTATATTTAGGCTTGGGAAGCGAGCGTATGATGACAGAAGAGAAGCAAATTAATTCGATGGTAGCCTATCTTTAAATAAAATAAGAATGAACTTACCGACGATATTGGAAGGAGTTACCTGGGGAGCCAACGGCACAACATGCAGGACTTGCATTGTGATTGTAAAGATTTTTCCAGGATTGCATAATCGGTATCGTAATCGGCCCATCTCCAATTTAAATACTTCATGGTCATACTTCTTGTTACGACTGCGGTTTGATTTAACATTTCCAAATAAATGTCGATTTAAAAGTTATATGACTTTCCCATGTCTCATCAAATTGTTTTTGAGACAACGGCAAGACGTGAAGTCTTCTAGAGAAATGCAGAGCTACCTTTGTAAGAGCACAAAGAGCCACTTAAATTCAATTACTGTCAATGGGCAAACATCGAATGCACAAATCTCTATCACATTTAATCCTCAATGTATGAGAAGTTTTGTCGAACAGGTCCACTCGTGTATTTGCAATGAATTATTAGATTTCCAAGTATGAAAAATCGATGTTGAAACTTTTACAACGCCTAGGTCTATGTCCAATACAGTCTCACACGCACACACATGCAGTGTGAAAAAATCAGTTATATAACTGAGTGGGTAGACTCTAAAGACAATTTATTTATTTTTATTTTTATTTAAGTTGCACCCACAAAGAATTGGGTATTAGAAAGCCAATCTACATTCCTTCCAGGTGTATTGCAAACTTTTAAAATGTCTTAGGGCCACCATTCAATCATTCAGTAGCATAACTGTTCGTTAAACATGAGATTACCAACTCATTGCATAATGTTGTCATCGTTGTTGATGACAACAAATTTAAATAACGGAAGCAAATACAGCTGGGTTGGCGGTATCATGATCAACGATCTGTTAAGCTAATCAATTCTTTAACGAACGATTGATGAACTGACCCAGTAAATATGTAGGCCTTCTTTTTTAGTTCAGTGAAGATCAGTGAATACTAGTAGGCCTAGACCTGGTACTAAAACTAGCAAAAGAGCTGTACCTAGGTTAGGATTCATATTTCAGATTGTACCTACGTATTCACTAGACTATTGTCTGCTATCGAGCAATGGCCGCACCCCTATTTTCACCACCAACATTGTAAACAAGACACTGTGACTAGAGACGTGGCTTAGCGTCATGTCCGCACCCCACTTTTTGAAGTTGATGTTTTAAAATATCCCGAGGCCTATATTTGCATAAATACCGTGCCCAAATTGGATCTAGGCTTGTGGAATGTCAAACGATTATTGAGCAATATTTGATTCAATGTCAATAAATGATTTGATACTGATTGATCAATGATCATTTTCAACTAGTGTATGCCTTTAATTATATATTACTTCTAAAATATGGATCGATGTAAGATGTTAATGATTTTTTCATTAATTCGGGTAGATTTTTAATTTTTTAAATAGCGGAAAGTGCTCGTACCTAAATTTATGCTAAACATTAGAAATGATGCTGAATCAATAACATAGGACCCGATAAGTGACGGTTTTTTAAATGCCTGCTGTGGGAGAGCAGCACTAGCGTGCTGGTTTTATCATTAGTTTTGAGACAATTTTTGCAAAATTACTGCAACCATTATTACAATAAAATCAAATAGGCCTATTAATTTTTAACTTTGTACATGACTCGAATGTCACGGCTTTCCACGGAATAGTTTAATGGATAGATGACAGAGAGATAGGCCTTCGCTTGATAGCTGCTGTCACTTGCATTTGCTGATGTTTGTCCAAAATTTCATTGTTAATGCAACAATCGAATGCCAAAAATAGAATCGGGTCCTACGCTATTGTAATCAATAGGGAATTTGCATAACATTATTTTATTGTTTTGCTGGGTTAAGGCCACCTTCCTTTACACAAAAATATCTTATTTTCTTGATTTTGAGTATATTTTCATTTATAAAACAAGGTGAAAGTTTCTTACATATTTTGGCAGGAAAAAAACGGGTCATACGTCACCAGCCTTCATGAAACCAATCAACCAATCACGTAACGATACATCCAAGTTACGTGCTTTCGGTGATTATTTTGGCTGTAGAAGCTCATTTTGACATCTTCTTTGTTCTAATATGCTTATTTTTTTATTTTATACATTCAGTATATCACAACGTAAGCTTTTAACTGTTTTTTAATTGATAATAAGTAAAAACACAATGTTGATTATAAAACTTGGAAAAGGACATCAACTGTTGTTTATTGTTGGCCATTGTTGTGAGAACCAAAGACTTGGGTAAAAGAAGGGAATTTCGCCTTTTATCTAGGCGGCCGTGTTCGTCATGAAGGCGTAGGCAGCCATTTCAAAATAAATGTGCGGGAACTTTAAAATGTCAAACTTTTACCCTCAATAGATATTAAACTATTTAATTTAAAAATCTCAAATTAACGTTTATATCATTTTTGACGAGAACGTATTCATTGCACATACTTTTACCAATATCGGGAACTTATGCAAATTCCCTATTGTCGATCAAATCGAAATTGAACAACAAATTTGTAATAATTTTTTCTCGATTTCATATCAATTAACCAAGACTCGATATCGATCGGGAGTAACTAATCGTTTAACATCCTTCTTTGTGTTCATAGCTAAAACTCTTTTTATTTTTTATCTTTGATATTGTGCTAGTATTGATGGTTTGAAAAGCTATTCTAAAGTCATGTTTGATATGCCCGTGTAATGAATGAACATTATATTATGTACGCCTACGCAAAACGAGGCCAAATTAATCAATTAATAACTTGTCAAAACTTGAACCCTCTTCAATAAACTCTTCAAAGTATTATTACCACTTACCAGACATTGAAAGGGACCAGAGTGATTAGCATGTGTTATTTCCCTAGTCGCATAATGATTGTGTAAAATGTATTAATATTGATAAGTATCAATCAATCAATCAAGGTTGTATGCTGTAGATTTTCTTCCAACGGCCTTGTTTGAGATTAGAAGGCATAATATTGTTATGCATTGTGAGGGCTGTGACCTCACATCATGTTTTTGTTATTAGATATGTTTTTTAGTAGTCACTAGCAACGAACGTGTTGAAATGAATGTGAAATGAGTGTACTATGTTTGAAAGTAAAGTAATTCAAATAAATAAATAAATAAATATACAGTCCACATTTAAATAAGCCTACCAGTTTTAATCAGGCCTGACATGAAAGCTAAAACAACCAAACATCCGCCAGAACATGGAACAGGAACTTCTCTGTCCTGTTTGTCTGACATGATTTCGTTAATTTAGTTTTCATGTTGGGCTGTTGAAAATAACCAATAATCTACAACTTCAATTGATCTCATCAGTCATCATCATTATGCCTTGCCGGGGTCAGCTTGGGTTTAGCAACCAAACTTTTCCACTTCTTTCTATCCTCCCACAATTGTATTGAATCTCTTACACATCTTCCCAGCTCTCTCCTCTTGCCTCCAAGGGTGTGTCTGAATATTATTCAAAGTCTAAGTCTAGGTCCAGGTCTAGGTCCAAATTCTAGTCCACGTCTAACAACGTAGAAGGTACTAATTATCTGTCAATGGCGTATGAAGTACTGTCTGAAAAGTCCAAGTCTAGGTCCATTCTTGGTCCAAGTCGACAAATAGATCGAGCAATTGAAAGTGTACACTCGTTTTAGGTCCGATTCAAAATGGCCGTCCGCGATTATGAGAGAAACAATAAACAAATGCATTTTTAAATAAAGGTAATCATTTAAGTTTTGTTTGTTTTTATCACGTATTTAATTGGTTTTACTAGATGGACAAATACTTTTAATAAGCAAATACTTTACAAAGGACTTTCCAATGAACATCTAACCTAACTGGAGGTAGTGTTGACTTTGCCCGACAGGCAGCTCTACTGTAGACTAGTATAGCACTTCAACATCGAGTTGGACTTGGACCTACACCTGGACTTGGACCATAATTCAGACACACCCCAAGTCTCCTGCTATGATGTCCTTCCATCTCTTCCTTGGCCTCCCCGTCTTCTTCTTCCTTCTTCAATCCTTCTTTCATACATACTCTTGGGCATCTAGTTGTAATGATTCATCTAGTACTATGCCGTTTGCCTGGTAGTTAGCTAACAGACAGAAAAAAAAAAAAAAAAAAAAAAACACCCGAGCTAAATTTTTTGGGGTCAGTGAAATTGAAGTCTTCGCTTCGCTCATCCAAAAATTTAGCCCCCCATGCCCCTTGCGGAAGTGTGGGCATACTCCGCCAGAGCCCAAAATCCAATATGGCCGCCATTTTGCCATGTCTGACACTATATCTTCACAATGGTTTAACCTAAAGTATCGCGTAGTATTATGGTCTTTATGGTTTTGGTGGTCGAGGAATTTGTTTCTGAAGTCGGTTTGGCGATTAGACCAATTTTTTAAGCTTCAAATCCAAGATTGCCGTCGATTTGCAGCTTGGAATACCCAGTTTCTTGAAATCATAGTAGAACTTTCACATAAGACTCGAATGAAAGCCCTGTTCATATAATTTTGAATAATTTACAGTAGAGCTACCAGATAGTGCTCATAGCCTAATTCTACTAATTGGTCAAAACTTCAATAATAATATGAAAATATGTGTTCCTTTCATAGACAATTTAGCAATTTTCTAAGGTGCTGTGATAAGACTGGTTATGGCACATGAATTGAGAGAAAGTACAATTTCTCAACGGATTTGTCCTAGAAGGTTTTGTAAAAAATTAGACCTCATGCCCCTCGCAAAAGTGTGGGCATACTCCGCCAGAGCCCAAAAATCCAATATGGCTGCCATTTGCCATGTCTTTACACTATCTTTGCACTGGTTTGCCTACAATACTGCTTGGTATTTGATTTTTTTCGTATTCGTTCGTATTGAACCGCAGATAAACAATTGTAATGGTGCCCATCTTTTTTGTGTCCAAGACCTACCATGACTAAAACAAAATGGTCACTGTAATGGAAATTAGTATCTCTAATGGCTTCGTAGGTATCTAACCGATTTCAAGTTTTAAGTTACCAATCGATAAATATTGAGAAGAGCTACAAATTATACATTGCAATTTTTTTCGAAAATCCATTATTTTTTTAGGTTATGTTACGTGCCGCCGATTTTCGATTTGCACTTATCTCTTGAAATTTGATCGATTTCAATTTAAAACACCAATCGATGGTATTGAGAAGCACAAATCATACGTTACCATTGTTCACAGTATTAGAATGGTTAGGTTACAAAAACCACACATTTTTACTACACTCGTTATTGTTATGGAGCTTTTAACGTAAATATCTACGTGGTCAAAAAGGTTTCACAATTACTTAAGTTGCATTTTTCTAAGCATAGTTTTTATGTTTTTAATGAGGCCGTGCTTTTAATATTCCGACAAGTATAAACCGAATATAATATAATATGTGTTCGAGATTTGTAATGATGCCTTCCTAAGAATTTTGAGAATTGATTTTCTAGTTGCTTCTAAACACCTTTAGCTTCCACCTAAATACTAGGAAAAATATTTTTGAAATAACGGTTCGGTTAGTGTTCGATTTTTTATTTCAAACAGTATAAATACGTTTTTTTCTAGTTTTGTTTAATGGGTTAAGCGGGGTACCCTCACTTCTGGATAAGCATGTAGCATGTGTGTGTGTAGCATGTAACACACAAGATCATTATCTTTGATTCCCACACACCGGCTATAGGCCCATCTCGAACATTGAACACACCTTAGTCCCTTCCTGACACCTTTATTGCATCCACGCACGGATTACTTGAGTTTTACCTTTTTATCGTCCCCACAGAGCACCACTTCAGCATCAACAGTCATCTCAGCAACACTTCTATATCACTTTTAGCTACACTACTCACCTAATTTTTAAACAATTTAAACAAAAAGACCTCAACACTCTTCACAATTCTTATATATATATATATATATATATGTTTAAACTTGGCTATATATATATATATAGCTACATATATATATATATATATATATATATATATCTATATATATATATATATATATATATATATACATATAGCTACATATATATATATATATATATATATATATGTTTAAACTTGGTTTTATAGTAGGCGACTATGACGTTGATATGTTAGTACTTTGGACAGAAACTAAAAGAGTGACTACACCGGGGTTTGAAACCGGAACCTTAGCTGTCCGGGCTATGCTCTTACCAACTGAGCTATGCGGCCACCAATTTAAAACTGTCTAATTTTTGGTCTGTTTTGTTAAGCTAAGGTCCCGGGTTCAAACCCTGGTGTAGTCACTTTTTTAATTTCTGTCTAAAGTACTAACATAACAGCGTCATAGTCGCCTACTATAAAGCCAAGTTTAAACATATATATATATATATATATATATGTAGCTATATGTATATATGTAGCCAAGTTTAAACATATATATATATATATATATATATATATATATATATATATATATATATATATATAGCCAAGTTTAAACATATATATATATATATATATATATAAAAAACGAAAACTACATTACATTGATAAATTCAGAACAAAACTGGGAAAACAAAATACAACAAAATATAAACAATAGAAATCACTGCACATATGGCAAATTAAAACAACTCAAAGAATCACTGCAAAGCTTATTGTAATGTAGTTTTCGTTTTTTATATATTAATTTGTATTGGCCCTGAAGAAGATGAGTGAAATTTCATCGAAACGTTGGCCTAATGTGAATAAACGTGGCATTATAACCGAAAAACCTAGTTCATTAATTCATATCGGCCACGAAAATATCCAAAAACATATATATATATATATATATATGTTTTACCTTGGCTATATATATATATATAGCTACATATATATATATATATATATATATATATATATATATATATATATATATATATGTAGCTATATGTATATATGTAGCCAAGTTTAAACATATATATATATATATATATATGTAGCTTTATAGTAGGCGACTATGACGCTGTTATGTTAGTACTTTAGACAGAAATTAAAAGAGTGACTACACCGGGGTTTGAACCCGGGACCTTAGCTTACCGGGCTATGCTCTTACCAACTGAGCTATGCGGCCACCAATTTAAAACTGTCTAATTTTTGGTCTGTTTTGTACATTGTTAATAACGTGTGTAGAGCAGATTGCACTGCCTATTAGACTGCACATGAAATTAACTTGGAGAAATACAAACCATCTCTGTAACCCTAGAGTTGGGAAATATGATGTTTAAACTTGGCTTTATAGTAGGCTACTTTGACGCTGTTATGTTAGTACTTTAGACCGAAATTAAACTAGGAAAACGCTTAAGTCCCGCCGCGTTGTTGGATGAGCGTAATTGGTGCATTGAGTAGCCAAGTGTTATGCGGATTTTCTGTTGATCTGTGAAAAAATCATTACTTGAAGATTTTTTATAAATTTATTTAAATTAAATTAAAAATAAACTTTAATTTTCAATTTTTTTAATTTTCGTAATTTTAAAAAAGGAAAAATTCGTAAAATTTCGATTTTCATAAGAAATAATTATTCGATTGTACTCAAATTTCAAACAAATATATTAATTCAAAAAATTAAGATTCTGTGAACAAATCATTACAATTGGATAAAGCATGTTGGTGTTATAAGGCAAAGAATTGATTTAAAAAAGAAAAAACCCGTAAAATTTTGATTTTTATGAGAAATAATTTTTCGGTTGCGCTCAAATTTCACACAAATACCTAAATTCATAAAATTAAGGTTCTATGAAAAAATCATTAAAATCGGATAAAGCATGTAGGGCCTAGGTGTTATAAATCGAAGAAATTTTTAAAAAATCGAAAAAAAATTTGTAAAATTGCGATTTTCATGAGAAATAATTTTTCGATTGCTCTCAAAAACGTGGCAGTTCTAAGTTCAGAGATTTCGAAGGCCTCCATGAAATTTCATCGCAATCGGAGTATCGGTTTAGCCGGAATCGTGTGGACAAACAGACAAAAATTCAAAAAGAAAAAAAAAACATTCCAGAATTTTTTCTCCAGTGAAGTAGAATGGAATCTTCGCTACGCTCATCCAAAAAGTGACTACAACGGGGTTTGAACCTGGGACCTTAGCTTACCGGGCTATGCTCTTACCAACTGAGCTATGCGGCCACCAATTTAAAACTGTCTAATTTTTGGTCTGTTTTGTACATTGTTAATAACGTACAAATAACAAAGCAAAGTTGCTCTATACATAAAAATAGATAAAAGTAGATACCTGTATAAATGGTAGCAAAATTAGCGAAATTCCCTCTGAATTGTGTGTCGTTCTTATTGGCCTGTCGATCTTATTAACCTGTCGATCTTATTGGCCTGTCGATTTTTTTGACCTGTAGATCTTATTAGTCTGTCGATCTTTTTGAGTCGCTCTTTTTGGTCCGTCGCTCTTATTGGTCATTTGCTCTTTTTGTATGTAGTCGCTCTTATTGGCCTGTCACTCTTATGTCCCTTTACCGCGCTCTTGTTGGATTCGACCTTATTGCGGCGCTCTTATGGGCGGTTACCCACGAGGTTTACTTTCTTCAAGCATATAGGGGCATGGTGAAAATGTGGGTTTCTACATTACACAACCAGTTGGACAATACATTCACAATTTAATGACAAAAGTTTTCACACTTGAATATAGTAGCCCAAGCAACAATAGTGTAGGTAGCATAGCTAGATGATCTGGGTTCGAGTCCCAGACAAGCTGACACGAGGTCTACTCTCTTCAAGCATATAAGGGCATGACAAAAAGATGGGTTGTTTCACACAAAGCACTAGTCTAGCAAACCATACGGGCTCCTGTAAGCCCTGACTGCCCAGCCAACCGTATGGGAGGGGTACTTTCCCAAAGCCATATAGGGACATGGGGAAAATGTGGGTTTCTACATTACACAACCACTTGGACAATACATTTACAATTAAATAACTAATGTTTTCACACTTGAATATAGTAGCTCAAACAACAATAGTGTAGGTAGCATAGCTAGATGATCTGGGTTCGAGTCCCAGACAAGCTGACTTTCAAGGTTGACCCACACAAATAATACTGTTACATTCAAGACCCTCACTCATTTAGCCAAGATTGGAGTCATCTTCCTTTTATTTTAGAAAATAGGGCGATACAAAATAGCCAAACGCAGACCATGAGATTTGTTTTTAAAAAATAACTACATTTTGCCGTTGTTATAATGTTGGATTTAATTACTGGGGGTTTCTAAATAGTTCTTGCTATTTATATTCACCGAGACAAAACATACAAGGCATCAGAAGATGAGTTTAATAAATTAGCAGCTTTCTCACTGGACAATATATTCCTGGTTTATCGAATTGATCGTGCTTTATTGCGGGCATTGAGTAATTGAATATTATCAGCCTCACTATTGGAGAATTTAATGCGTTGACAAGTTTAAAAGAATCTGCACACAAGAATCTGAATCGGTATAGCTCTTTTTACATTATTACCGCTCTCGTATTAGGCCAAGCAACTAAGGACCATTTGAGACGATATAGAACAAAAATTCCGGGCAAGCTGAATTTTTTAAGGGACCTTCCAGAAAGTGTCCTTAATAAAGGGAAAAAAGTCCTAAAATATCGGACTGAAGCGTTGGCCGCCATCTTGGAAAATGTCTGCATAAAAGTGGTTGTTCCCATATATCTTCAAAATGGCGGAAGATAGACGAAAAGTTTCAAGGGCAAAAATATTCCCCTTATAATTTTGCACAAAAATGGTGTCGACCATAAATTTCGGCAGAGACGACGGTTTCGTAACTAAATCATGGTGTACATGTTGCTTATTGGAGTACAAGCTGATTTGCTCATTTTTGCGCCCAGCATCAAACTATGCCCCGGTATATCAGTGAGAAATCGATTATTAAACACTTGGGGACTTTGTACAGTGTTCATGAAAGCTTTTATTAGTTTTTTAAATAATCACGTCTGCAAAATCAAAATGAGCATTTACCCAGAATTTTGGTTTTCCATTGTTGGTATTTCCTCAAAATTACCATATTTGACTGTCATTATTATGCACTTAATTGCATTTGAGGAACAATTCTTTTTACGCACATTGAAGTGACTTAAATAACAATACGGTTAGTGCGTAGAAAGAATTTTTCACCAAATGCAATTTAGTGCTTAATAATGGACAGTCAAATAATATGCCATTTTTTAGGAAATACCAACAATGGAAAACCAAAATTCTGGGTAAATGCAAATTTTAATTTCGCAGAACTAATTATTTAAAAATATTAATAGAAGCTTTCATGAACACTGTACAAAGGTCCCCAAGTGTTTAAATCGATTTCTCACTGATTTATCGGGATTGTTGGATACTGAGAGCAAAAATGAGCAAATAAGCTGGTACTCCAATATGCAACATATTTAATATAATAATATGCATATTATACACCATGATTTAGTTACGTAACCGTCGTCTACCGAAAATATGGTAGATACCATTTTTGTAGCAAATTATAAGGGAAATACTTTTGTCATTGAAACTTTTCGTCTATATTCCGCCATTTTGAAGATATACGGAAACAACCACTTTTGTGAGACATTTTCGAAGATGGCGGCCAACGCTCCAGTTCGATTTATAAGGACTTTTTTCCCTTTAATTACTACACTTTCCAGATGGTCTGTGCAAAAAATCAGCTTGCCTGGAATTTTTGCAGAAAAAAAGCCTTTGTTGCTTGGCCTATAGGCCTATCGTTGCACTCACTCACCACTCACTCAGCACTAAAAATGTTGCCAAGTAGTAATGTACAAATGTTGGCAGCCTTGAGAGTGCGGAGAAAAATTGAATAGACATACAAGAATTCTAAAATGTACAAAACACGGGTATTTTTATGCAGAACAACATACAACAAACAGAATTGCTTTATGTAATAAACCCTACTATTCACCATTGTTAAGTGTAAAGTCAACGCGGCGGGAACAACCTCTTCTTTTTCCCGTTGCGTCGACTTTATGCGTAACAATGGTGTATAGTAGGGTTTATTAGATATATCAATTCTGTTTGTTGTATGTTCTTCTGCATAAAATTATCTGTGTCTTGTGCATTTTAGAATTCTCGTATGACGTTTCAATTTTCCCCCAGAGCGTTGTACATCTGAATTTGAGTACTTTTGAGCATGCCGTGTACATGTCTGTCTCGCGAACACTTTAAAACAGCTGTGAATGTACAATTTCAAGAATCGCCAGCACCCCCTCTATTGTATCACACCATTATGGAAATAGGAAGTTTTATATGCTTATGCAATGGCAATGGTTTGCGCACAACGTAGAGGACGCTGGTGATCTAAAGAGCCTAGATAGGGAGTGGCCATACAGTGCTTCCGGTTGCCATGTTGTTGTTTTGTCAACTGCCGTTAAGTAAACAAATGTGGCTTTAGACAAACATCTGAAGCCGACATTTGTTTAATTTATGTCTGGGGATGCAGATAATGAGTGGTTAGGAAAAAACATGGTGGCTTTTTATTTATCTCTGTACGGCCGTCCTCTCTGGTAACTAACCAAGACTCGTTTGAAAAAACTGGCCCACATCTTGTTCTTACTTTCAGGTTGTCGGAATGGTACACCTGTGTTATCATCGTGTTTGTACTTACTTTCAGGTTGTTGGAATGGTACACCTGTATCGCATCCACAGACTTCCAGCTCTGCACTTCTGGCCTTCGTCGTTTCCCGATAATTCTCATGTCACTGCTGTCCGAAAAATAACGTGAGAGCTCTACAGTCTAATCCCTAACACTTGTCATTCTCAAGGCCATGGACATAGCCTATATTTTGAATCACATTCACTGTACTATCTGTTCAATATATATGTACTGTTAAACTCATGCTGTTGTCTTTATTGCTTTATGTACTTTGCACCTGAACTAATTCCCATGAACTTTCTTAGAAATGTTACAGCCAACTTCTGTGCAAGTCTTATGGACCAACTGAAGTCATCTCCATCCATTGGAGGGAGATGACTTCTTTTGTTGGTCCATAGACTTGTACAAAAGTCGCTGAAGACCATCTCCATGAAGTGCGTCTCGTCCGAGTGGCCATTGGGATGGATGGAACAGTCTGTGGATGTATTGGAGCCCACTGCTGTTCAAGTCTATGGACCAACAGAAGGCATCTCTGAGATGACTTCTGTTGGCTTGTAGACTTGTACAGCAGTCGGCTCTAATACACGCACTTACTATTCCATCCATTCTCTTTGGACCATTTAGGACTTGACCTACTTTATGGAGATAGTCTACTTTTTCAAGGCTACTCCATGGACTAAGTTGGCTGCTAACCTTGCATGGTTAGCAGTTGACCTAGTTTATGGAGATAGTCTATTTTTTCAAGGCCATTTTCCCATTAACTAGGTCAGCTGCTACTTGTTAGCAGTTGACCTAGTTAATGGACTTAATAGTATAATAATAGTAAATAATAATAATAATAACAATTGCATTGGAAAAATATATATTTATTAACAATATTAAATAAAATACAAAGAAAACAATACAAATTATACAAATTATATAAAAAACAAGCAAAAAAAACACAAAAAATGCGCCAAAAAAGCGCTTTTTATATACCCTAAGTCTTTTTTGCTTCTCAGAGCTACCATCCCCCACGTCGAAACTTTTCACTTGAACAGAGTGTTCTCCCCAATGCAGAGACAGGACTGATGAAGAAATTTGACAAAGGTCCACTTCCCAAACACTTAGTTGTGATTGAACGTACAAGGGTTCAATCGCAACTAAGACATTAGGAAAATGGCAACCTCTCGAGATTCCATATCAGCCCTGTCGGTGCAATGGGTATCACACTCTGTTCAAATGTAGCAAAAGCAGCAAAAGAGTGAAAATAACCAACACCACTATGCAGGCCGATGAGCTATGAGAACAAAATACACCAGGTCTCCTCCCGGGGTTAAGTGGCGATCATTGCTCCTAGTTGTATTAAGTATTGAAAACCCTCAAGGTCTTCTGTGCTTGCAAAATAAACAGTACCTTTCCTCAATTCTATAGAAATTTATTTATTTCATATCTATCCCATTCAATTGTAAAAACTGATTTACAAATTAAACTAAGATTGCATCGACCTAGTTAAAAGAAATTCGTAATTAGACCCTTATATCCTAAAGTCCTTTGCAAGTAAAGAACGATCCCAGGTATCAAGAAATTTCCCCTCCTCGTTACCACCTCCACTCGGCTTGGGTGAGAGTGCTCGCGAGACGTTGGAATGCAGTAGGCTGCATGACCCATTCATCCAGGTGTCATTCTTAAGAACGTAATTTTTTTAAGTAGTTAAAATGTTAAAATTTCTCATTTATTTTCAAATACATGGAATAATCTCGTAAAATTAATATAAAATAAACTTTGTATTTTTTAAATAGCTTGAAAACTGCCGTAATTATTGCCTGCCGTAATTATTCTGATCGTAACCATGAAGTTACAACTAACTCTAATAACTGCAGTTTTCATGCTATTTTAAAAATACAAAGTTTATTTTATATTAATTTTACATGATTATTCCATATATTTGAAAATAAATGAGAAATTATAACATTTTAACTACATCAAAAAATTGCTTTCTTAACAATGACACCTGGATGAATGGGTCATGCGGCCTACCGCATTCCAACGCCTCGCGAGCACTCTCACCCGTGCCGAGTGGAGGTGGTAACGAGGAGGGGAAATTTCTTGATACCTGGGATCGTTCTTTACTTGCAAAGGACTTTAGTAGGACAAATTCTCACAGTCCTATACTTCCTTTATTATATTCTAAACCCCATTATATCCTTACTTTGAGATAAAATCCTCAACTACTACTAAACAGCGATGTAAACAAATAACTGAGAAAGGTTCTGAAGTTAAAATAATTAATTCCAAGAAAAAACTGCATAACTATGGAGGCCTTCATCTAGAAAAGCGCCCAGGCCAAGGAGATTTCTACCGACTATTGCAGCCCGGCATTTCCCTCATCCTCGTATGTCGGGCACGATATTGCAATACACAAACCAGAAAAGGACGCACAAACTGCTAATTGAAGTGACACACTAGGGATGCACAACGATAAAATTAAAAAATCTATTATCGAACAATGTCTGTAAAAATGGTTCAACTTCTACCAGCGGACAGGCGTGATCAAGACTAAATGTCTCAAAAAGGTAAACAGCAAATTTTATTATTTATCAAATTAATTAATTTGGATTTAGATTTTAGTCTACCCACTCAGTCTCATAACTGATTTTCAGTGGGAGACTTTTAAGTCTCTGTGATGGCAAAGTATCAAATTATATCATTCACCAAATTGAATAGCGAAGATATGACGTAAGCACAGGAAATATGATGTGACAAAATTATTTCAGAAAACATGCAATTCTATTTTAACATTATTGATTTATTGATAATTGTGTACATCCCTAAAACAAACACACGAGGTAAAAAGAAAATACAAATTTTATCAAGTTATGTTTGTTGTGAAAGCAGAGGAAATGAGATCTCCTAGCCTGGGGCTAATCCAGTTGAAAATTATTATAGCCTGACATCTGGTTACCCCCCCCCCCCCCTCAAGCAAGCACAGAAGAGTTTGAGGGTTGCAAATGAGCTCAATAATTGCTCTTGTTTCAAGGTGGCAGGCCCCAAGCCAACTTGTGTTATGTGGTTTTGTAAGAACTATAGCCTGCATGAAAAAAGATTGTAATATTACGGTAAGTAAGTTTTTTTAATTTCACACTAGGAAGCTTCGCAAACGCTTTTTCAGGCGCGTTGGATGAGCGTAATTTTTTTAAAAACGAAAAAAGCGTAAAATTGTGATTTTTATGAGAAATAATTTTTCGATTACGCTCAAATTTCACACGAATATATAAAATTATAAAATTAAGGTTCTGTGAAAAAATCATTACAATCGGATAAAGCATGTAGGTGTTATAAGTCGAAGAATTTTAAAAAATCAAAAAAAAATCGTACAATTGCAATTTTCATGAGAAATACTTTTTAGATTACGCTCAAATTTCACACAAATATGTTAATTCATAAAATAAAGGTTCTGTGAAAAAATCATTACAATCGAATAAAGCATGTAGATGTTGTAAGTCGAAGAAATTTTTTAAGAATAAAAAAAAATCGTAAAATTGAGATTTTTATGAGAAACAATTTTTTGATTGCGCTCAAAAAGGTGGCAGTTCTAAGTTCAGAGATTTCGAAGGCCTCCATAAAATTTCATTGCAATTGGAGTAACGGTTTAGCCGGAATCGTGTTAACAGACACACAAAAAAACATTACGGATTTTTTCTCCAGTGTAGTGAAATGGAATCTTCGCTTCGCTCGCTACGCTCATCCAATTAAATTGATTAAATGCATATTTGAAATTCAAACCGTACCAATTATTTGAATCTTTTTTCTTGCATTGTATAGTTCTAATAACAAAACCACATTACTGTTGCAATCAGTTTTTAGATATTTTGCACCGTTTTCGAGATCACTAAAAAACTGTAACTGCAGGGGTCTACCACCTCAAGAAGCCAGGTTCTTCTGGGTCGCAATGTATAAGTTCTCACAACTGTCGGCCACAACAATTAGGTCTGTTCATTTTTAGGACCCGAGTTTATAAAGCAAACAAATGTTAATGTTCTCCTGATGGCTACAACAATATTATGGCTTACAGATTAATTGCATTTATTAAATTGTTGCATAGGAATATAACACGGTTCATTCTTTAAAGCAGTGTTTTCTGTAAACAATATATAATATTTGACTTTTATTGATATTTAATACAATCCAGAAATTAAAAAATCCATCCCGATCGGGGTTCGAACCCGAGAAGTTAAATAGTTACCGTCTCGGTGGTCTAGTTGGCTAAGGCGTCCACCCGGAAAGTGGGAGACTCGGGTTCGAACCCCGATCGGGATGGATTTTTTAATTTCTGGATTGTATTAAATATTAATAATTCCACCTACGGGAGTGTTTCCCGACTATCCAAATCGAGAAACATTTTATTGATCTGTTTTCCAAGATACCTCTAGTAGACCTATTTATTTCTGAATCTATGTTGACAATGGAAAACTATTCCCGCTTCAAGTGACTTTAGGTAGGTGAAGCCCAAGTATCAAGTCAACATAACGGAGACAGATTTTTGCTTTGTAAAAATACAAGTAGGCCTAAAGAGAACACAGTGTCTGGATTGTGTGGGCTCAACTTGATTATTACTGAGTGAAATACTAATTCAAGTTCAAAAATCTACTAAACTTTCAAATACTAAATCTAAAAGTCAAACTTCTGTATTTATTTTCTGTCACTTCTACAGAAATGCCTGCAATTGAAAAACTATGCCTATGCTGGGTCTAGCAGTAAATCCACTGTTTCTAGTTCTCACAGCAAACTAAAAACTGAAAAGAATATATGTAGGCCTACAATGAGCTACGTTCTGTGCTGAATTCATTATTGGAACGGATGGAACCTCGGAAGTTTTTTTTATTTTGTTTACCATATTTTACGTTTTTCCAATCAGTTACAAAAGCTGCCAAACACTGCTTTGAAAGAATGCGCACTCTTGAAATAAAAATCTTTATCTTGAAATTGGTTTGTCTTTGGCAAAACAGGGAAATAACCTTTGACATATTATGCTGGGGTGAACGAATATCACAACAATGCTTTAGTCAAGTCAGTAGATAATTAATAAATGTGTACCTACATTGTCCACCCACTCAGATGTAGGTTTAACGAGTGATTTTAAGTGAGGACGTTATTACTGTACCGTATTTGATTTCTTATTGGCTGCAAAGTAACCTTTTAGTTCATGTACTTGTGTATCAAAATATTCAAAATATTATTATACAGTAGGTACACAATTCTTGTAAAGATATACAGAACTTGCAAAAACTAGGATATAGTATATGTTAATTTTTTTTCATACAAACTGTACATTATGGATCCAAAGAAGATTTGGGAGCCACTAATTATTAGCTAACATTTATACTACAAATGTGTACACTTAAAGCACACAGTAGTGTCTGACCCACTTTGTTAATTTATTTGCCAAAAACTGAACCTGTTTCAAAGACTAAACCCTAGGAATACAGTATGAATATGATCATAATTCATGATCTATATTCTATAAAACTAGGTTACCTACATCGAGTTTAGTATTGTTGTAGCCAAATGAACAGAGAACAGACCTATTGTTGATTGCAAGTATGTCAGTGGTACATGATAAATAATCAAGAGAGCTGCCTTAGAGAACAATGCATACAACCAGGGCCACTTGCAAATCACGGTGTCAGTATACCTGGATTATTGTAACGAGAAAATGGTTCGAAAGCCAGATTCTTGAAGAACAGAAACGTGTTTTAGTTGAAGGGCCGACTGTGATTTGCAGTTGAACATGGTTAGGGATTACAAAGCCACCACCTCGGAAGTATGCGAGAGATTTTAAACTATTAACATAAACAGCAATTTAGTAATTAAAGGGTTTTGATTTTAACTGAGCTGCAACTTAACACATTGGCTGCAGGCAAGATTTTAGGGGAAACCACCCCTGTGCCAAGCATTTCACTGATTTCACAGTTTTGTTCCCTTATGCTAAAACTGACATAAATTCTCAGCTAATTAAGATAATGAGATGATTTTTTCAACATAGGTTGGCCTACACTTTTAGAATAGTAGCAGAAGGCCTAGCCCTAGCCCTAGGTGCAAATCCATTGACAGTTTGGAGGTTATCACCACCACCGCGCCCAATACTTCCATTCCCTGTCACTGTCATCACTTCACGGTTACTCTCATATTTACTTTCCCCAGTTAGGCCTACTTCATTGCACTTTGGTCTGAATCATAACTGAAATTAAATTCACTTGCCGCGTCGTCATCGGCGAATATTTGCTCCAATAATTCTATATAAGCAAGATTTTTAGATTTTAGCTTCCTCAAGTCCGCCATCTTATCATCTACAACAAACAAACAGCTGTAATTATTGTCGTTTCTAGGCTTACGAGAAATTTTGCGATCTTTTTTCCACATGCTGCTACCTATCGGTAGTTGTGTAAGCTCTTGACAAGTTTGAGTGTAGTGGTGCGCCATCTAGCGGATTTATTAGTAATAAGTTACCGACCGCGCAAATCGTCTATAGACGTGATTGGCACGGCGCGGGAGAATTCGAAACACGTCTATAGAGTGTTTGGATAGAATGTGTTAAACAGTAAACCCTTGTTAATATGAACAGCTGCTGACAAGTTAGCACGATTGGTGTTTGTTTACATATTAGTATATATTATACTAGGAAAACGCTTAAGTCCCGCCGCGTTGTTGGATGAGCGTAATTGGTGCATTGAGCTGCCATGTGTTATGCGAATTTTCTGTTGTTCTGTGGCAAAATCATTACTAAGTTGAAATTTTTTTAAAATTAAATTAAATTCAATTAAAAATTAACTTATTTTTTTTAATTTTTTTAATTAATCGTAATTGTTAAAAAAAATCGTAAAATTGCGATTTTTATAAGAAATAATTTCTCGATTGCGCTCAAATTTTACACTAATATATTAATTCATAAAATAAAGGTTCTGCGAAAAAAATCATTACAATCGGATAAAGCATGTAGGTGTTACAAGTCAAAGAATTGATTAAAAAAAGAAAAAACCTGAAAAATTTCGATTTTTATGATGAATATTTTTTTAATTGCGCTCAAATTTCACAAAAATATCTTAATTCATAAAATAAAGGTTCTGTGCAAAAACATTAAAATCGGATAAAGCATGTAGGGTTATAAGTCGAAGAAATTTTTTAAAATGAAAAAAATCGTAAAATTGCGATTTTCACGAGAAAAATTTTTCCGATTGCGCTCAAAAACGTGGCAGTTCTAAGTTCAGAGATTTCGAAGGCCTCCATAAAATTTCATCGCAATCGAAGTATCGGTTTAGCCGGAATCGTGTGGACAAACAGACAAAAATACAAAAAAAAAGAAAAAAAAAAAAACATTCCGGATTTTTTTCTCCAGTGTAGTGAAATGGAATCTTCGCTTCGCTCGCTTCGCTCGCTACGCTCATCCAAATATGTAGATCTTTGTCGCTTCAATGTTACTGGATGCCGGGCATTGTATTGGGGCGCGGCGACGCCTACCTAAGCCTACTGTCTGCGTACATAATAAAGCTAAGCAAATTACGTAAAAAAAATAAAGCTTACAGAGCATTACTACTTAGTGTCATTTTAAATCCTATGGGTGAAATAACTTCAAACAAACTAAAATTGATAAGTTCCTCAAATAGTTACATCTATCCCCGCCACGAGCTTTATATGATCTAGTCGCGCGTTTATATAAGTTATATGTAGATTATTTTGTGTTGTGCTGTTCACACACATGCACATGACTTGAAACTAAATAGGGCTTGAAAACTTTTCTTAAACTGGCTGTAATCCAACAATATAGGCCTAGTAGACTTCTGTCATTGACCAACTTCAAATTTTAAAACCAATTGTTTAATATAGGGCCTAGTAATTTAATCAGTAATCATAGTTAAAAAAATCCCTTAACTCGGCAATAACTTGATAAGCGATTTCAATTTATTGTGGGGTTTAGATTATATCTATATTCCATACGGGACAACCCATCTTTGCACTCGTAAGTACGAGATTGAAAGACCGATTCTTATTTGAAAATACAAACTGTAGGCCTACAGGGTGGCCCTAGACACACTATTGCTGTTTATGTTAGTAGCTTTCTGCGTTCGTCACTCACAAGTTCGTGGATGGATTACAAAATACACTAGCCAACAGTTGACACCTGTTCTTGTCACTGAACAAGAGCGGCAAGAATGACCCACATTGAATCGGCCACACTTATCACCAAGAAAGATCTTTCTGCAATGCTTAAAAACCCAGAGTTGACACCGGTAGAAAGTACAAATGGTGTCAAATGACAAATCTATGTTAAGTGATCAAACATGGTACAGCTGAGAACCATGCACAGTAATTTACTTTCAATAAAATGCTTATGTAGGCCTAGCCTGTTGCAATGATTTAGTAATCCATCCAATAACGGGGAAATACAAGTCTACGGGTGGCTCAGAGAAAACAACATGGAAACAGGTTCTGCACCAGAGTAACTTCTACGGTAGATTAGGGATGGGACGTTTAAACATGCATGTAGAGTTTAAACGTTTATAGAGTTTTAAATAAACGTGTAAACGTTAATAAAAAAATTGTTACAAAATTTGTTTTTGTTATAAATGTGCCATAGCCCGCTCAAATTTAAATCTAGGGCCTTATGCCAGTGCCACCTGGTGCTAGATGTATGAACTACAAACAGGAAATAACTCTATTACCCACAGTGCACCATTGCTTCCTGTGTTGTCATCCTGCCACAAATGTCTGTGTGCTAGGCCTAGCCTATTAGTGTTTATCTATCTTTAAATATCAATAAATCCACTTTAATCTTTCAATGTCAACGTTATTTTATAACAGGTTATGTGCCCAGATATTGCTAAATTGATATTGCTTAAATCTAAGCAAAAAGATAAAAGATAACCTAAAAATAACCTACAAAAACTGTTACGTTATTAGAGCACATGGCGGCTAACCTAGGCCCATCTCAACCAGAGAGACTGGAGGGCGCTAGCAACTATAATACATGGAAATTTGGCATGAGAATGCAATTAGTCCGTGATAAGTTGTGGAAAGCAATCGACCCAGGTGACTTTGATCTAGAGGTTGAAAACCAATCTGAATATAGACCAGCGTGCACTTGCCACTCTAAGCCTAGGGCTGAAGCCTCATCTCTACATACATGTAAGTACATGTAAAACTGCCGTGAAGCATGGCTTAAATTAGAAGCAGCCTTTGAAGACAGAGGCCTAGTAAGGAAAATTCACTTACGCCGTGAACTTAATGGCATCAAGTTCCAACACTGCAAAAATATGGAGGACTATCTGAACAAGATGTTGGCTGTTGCTCAACAGCTCAGTTCGATTGATGCAGCAGTGACCGATGATGAGCTGGCAATAATAATACTATCCAACTTGCCAGACTCATTCGACCCACTTGTAATTGCACTTGAAAATTGTGGTCAGGAAACTGAACGCCGACGTCGTTCCGAGCTAAATTGCTACAGGAAGAAACGAGACGTCAACGAGGTGAGTCCATTCCTGATGAATCTGCTCTAGCAACAAAGCCTAGTATCAAGAAGTTTAAATGCTTTAAACTGTGGTAAAGCTGGACACTACGCTAAAGATTGCAAGTCACGATCAAAACAAGGTCCTAAAGGTGACAAGCAAGACAAAAAGGATAGGTCTAAGTCTACAGTTCTTTGGACAACAGGTAATCGAAATGTACACAAAGCTGAAGACTGGTGCGTTGACTCAGGGCGACCAAGCACATGTCAAATAAACTTGAATGGTTTGACGCAATCCAAGAAGGTCGAGCAACTTCATTATGTATGGCCGATGGTACGACCGCTCCATCTACGGGAAATGGTAATGTTGCTCTAACCATTTCGGTTAATGGATCAATACGAGAAGCATCAATAAAGGACGTGCTGTATGCTCCATCGCTCAAAACTAATCTTTTGTCAGTGGCTAAACTCACAGATAAAGACTACAAGGTTGTGTTTACAAAACATAACTGCCAGATCCATAATGAAGAGGGAAACGTCATAGCAACTGCGAGCAAAACTGGTGGCTTGTATAAGCTAGACACTCCGGAGACTAACAGTGCCTTAGCAAACATCGCTGCTGTAGGGGTCACAAACCGTGAGTACACAATGTGGCACAAACGCCTAGGCCACCTCAGTCCAGGCGGAATGAAGCGGCTAGCAGGTGGTATGGCTACCGGCCTAGTAATGGGACAGCTCCTACTTCACCTTGTGTAGGGTGTGCTCTGGGAAAACAGCATCGTACACCGTTACCAGAAGTTAAGACAGTCCGAGCTCAAGAAAAACTAGGCATTGTTCACACCGACCTGTGCGGACCAATGAGCGAAGAATCCAATGGAGGAGGAAGATACTTCTTAACATTTATTGATGACAAGACAAGGTGGACCAAGTGTACATTCTGAAGGAGAAGAGTGAAACTTATGAACGCTTCATCGAGTATCAGGCGGAAGTTGAGAACCAGCGCGGTATGAAGATCAAGATTCTGCGTTCAGGACACTTGCCGTGAGTACATTAATAAATTACTATTAGACCATCTTAGACAATGTGGGATACGCTCTCAGACTACTGTGCCGCGGAACCCAGAACAAAATGGCGTTGCTGAGAGAGCAAACAGAACGATAGTAGAGAAGGTACGTTGCATGCTGAGGAAGCTAAAATACCTAAACGCTTCTGGGCGGAGGCAGTAAAACACTGCAACCTACCTAAAGAATCGATCACCGACAGTAGCTGTGAACGGTATCACACCACAAGAAGCATGGACAGGACAGAAACCGGACCTGGCTCATCTGAGAACGTTTGGCTGCAAGGCATATGTTCACATTCAAAAGAGAATAGAAGGAAGCTTGACGCTAAGTTCTTCGAGCACATCTTTGTCGGGTACTCTGACACAAGCAAGGGCTACAGATTGATCAACAATGAATCAAAGAAGCTGATCATATCAAGAGACGTGATCTTCATTGAGATGGTGAGAAGAATGACGATGTCATCGCCGGATCAAGTGGGAGCACAGCTAGTCCTTCTTATGTCGATGACGAAGATGATGCTAATGCCAACGCAGAAGATAATGAAGAGGATGCCGATATGAGAATGAACAAGAAACCGTGTTCGAGCCAAGGAAGTCACAACGGAAGAGATGTCCGACAAGAATTCTCGGTGACGAGTATGTACATCTCATCACAGACGAGCCGAGAACTGATAGAAGCATTCAGTGGGAGCGAGGCTACACAATGGCAAAAGGCAGCAGATGAAGAGATGAAATCAATCGTACATAATGAGACTTGGGACCTCGTAAACTTACCAGAGGGAACCAAACCTATTAAATGTAAATGGGTCTTCAAACGAAAGGTCAATGCTGAAGGGGAGGTGTGCCGATATAAAGCTAGGCTCGTAGCTAAAGGATACACGCAGAGGAAAGGGATAGATTACGATGAAACCTTTTCACCGGTCGTACGGTTCGACACCCTAAGAACAGTTCTGGCATTGGCAGCTGAGAAGACCTGGAGGTTCATCAACTTGACATAAATACGGCATTTCTACATGGCGAACTTCCCGAGGCCATATATATGGAACAACCCGAGGGCTACATTGAACCTAAAAATAAGCAAAAGGTATGTAAACTAAAGAAAGCTTGTATGGACTCAAACAGTCGAGCCGTATATGGTATGAAAAACTGATACCGAGTTACGGAGTATTGGGCTCGAACAAAGCACAGCTGACCCGTGCCTATACCATGGTACAATAAGAAATGCAAAAAATCATTGTTTGTGTTTACGTTGACGATCTATTGTGTCATCGGAAAGCATAAATGAAATAAATCAGCTGAAGAAACGACTAGCGGCCAAGTTCGAGATGAAAGACATGGGACCAATTCACCACTGTCTCGGAATTAAAATAACAAGGGACAGAGACGCTGGAACAATTGAACTAGCCAGAAAGCTACATCAACAACATACTGAAGAGATTCAACATGTCTGAAGCAAAGCCAGTATCTACTCCTTGGACCATAATCAGAAACTTACCAAGGTGATGGAACCTGCGGAAGACGCAGAAAGAGAAGCTATGGATACAAATACCATATTTGAGTGGTGTCGGCAGCCTAATGTATGCTGCGATGGCCACCAGACCAGACATAGCGCACGCTGTCTCTGTCGTTAGTCAGTTCAACTCTAACCGGGACAAGCGCACTGGACGGCAGTAAAGCGCATAATGCGTTATCTAAAAAGGGACTGCAAAGAAGAAACTCGTCTATCGCAGAGCATCCGGAGAACAAATGGAAGCTTACAGTGACTCCGACTGGGCCAATGACATGGATACGAGAAAATCAATGTCCGGCTACGTTTTCAAGCTCGCAGGTGCAGCAGTTAGCTGGCGAAGCAAGAAGCAACCGACAGTCGCCGTCTCAACAACCGAGGCGGAGTACATGGCACTCAGCCAAGCTGCCAGAGAAGCAACATGGCTGAAACGACTACTGAATGAATTACCCATTGGGGGTGACCATCAACACATCGTAGTGTGCTGCGACAACCAAAGCGCCATCAAGCTTACTTCGAATGCAGCACTACATGGGCGTACGAAGCACATCGATATCCAGCATCATTTTGTCAGGGAGAAGGTGCAAGAGGGACATATTTCTATGAAATACCTACCCACAGAAGAAATGATCGCAGGACAATCATGACCAAAAGTTTGCCCCCTGCAAAGCACGGATGGTGTGTGAAGAATTTGGGACTCTTGTAAATTAAGACTAGGCCTATGGCAAGTGGGAGTGTTATAAATGTGCCATAGCCCGCTCAAATTTAAATCTAGGGCCTTATGCCAGTGCCACCTGGTGCTAGATGTATGAACTACAAACAGGAAAAACTCTATTACCCACAGTGCACCATTGCTTCCTGTGTTGTCATCCTGCCATAAATGTCTGTGTGCTAGGCCTAGCCTATTAGTGTTTATCTATCTTTAAATATCAATAAATCCACTTTAATCTTTCAATGTCAACGTATTTTATAACAGTTTTGTTTATCACTTTTGGAGCCTACACGCACACTCGAACACAGACTATGGGCCGGGTCCCAGGCTGTTAAGGTCGGTCATCACTCATCAGTACAAAATTACCATTAAGTCTATGCCTACCTAAAATTAATTTAAAAAAAGAAAAAAAATTACAGTAGGGCTTAAAAACGTTTAAATGCCAATTTTGAAAAAGGATAAACGTTTAGGCTTTTTAACGTTTTTGCCCATCCCTACGGTAGATACTCACTATTCTAGCAGGCCATTTCTTTAGTCATCTGTTTAACTAAATCAAGAATAGGCCCCTAATCTTGTTCGACACCCACTCGGCAAATCTTGGATTTGTGTTCAAAGGCATCTTTAAAGTCACACTAAGCTAGCACCCAGCTGATGGGCAAGTAG
This sequence comes from Sweltsa coloradensis, assembly GCA_024449915.1. Lineage (NCBI taxonomy): Eukaryota > Metazoa > Arthropoda > Insecta > Plecoptera > Chloroperlidae > Sweltsa > Sweltsa coloradensis. The sequence continues at coordinate 372 of JAMZAV010000917.1, read as the reverse complement.
TGGACGGTTTGCCCTATTTATGTCACTGGAAAAACTGTCTTGCAAGGATACGGTCCTTGCTCCTGCTACGGAGTATCCGGAGAAAAAAGGTCAGATGGAGCGCTAGTGGGCACTCAAGTTAACATTGCATGGACCCAATCTTGAAACCTACTTTTTCAGTTGAAAACGTCAGTACATAATTGAAAACGATTCAGAATTATAGGTACTAGCCGTAATTGCCCCACCAGCCCACCCAACATTGAAATTTCAATTGTTGCAACTTAAAAGCAAATGATGATGAACTTCGAACGACAGTGTGCGGATTCAGTGCCCGAGTGTAACGACTGTCGTTGGCCAAGACCCACTGGCGCTCGAACTCCGGGTTTTTCCGGG